>JAVSCE010015561.1:0-23892 GCA_032199065.1 Smutsia gigantea | reverse complement strand
AAGTGATCCTGGCCTCAGAAATTCAGGCCTGCCTATATTCATTTACAGGGAGATTTTTCTAAATGGAAGAATCTCACTTCAGAGTATGGGGAGAGGTCTGTTGTTAATTTATTGTTAACTTTTTGAAATTGGATTACAAAATGTCTGCTCCTTCAGCTTGGGCTGGACAGTTGATTTAATAAACTAGGCAGCTTCTTGTATACTTTGGCAATAAGCTTTCTTAACAGGCAAAGCTTCTCTTGTAAGAACTGGAAGCATTTGCTTTTTTTCAGTTCGTATACAGTGTTTTTTAAGGGGCCAAAGATTGACTTTGCACTGTATTTTTCCACTGCAGTTAATGGGCCACTGATTCCCCCCCACACCCAAGTTATCAAGCCTCTCTCCTTCCCTCCCCCTCTCTGTTTCTCTCTTTGGAAATGTACTTGATTTGAGAGACTGCACTGTTTCTGCAGGGTAGGGGAGTCAGCATGGAGCAGGTATGTAAGGCCAGCAATACACTTTCAGCAAGGCTCCCTCACTTGCACTCTCCTATAAGTCAGTAAATCGTTATATATTACCCCTTCCTCCCATAAATCTTTTTAAAATGTGGATAGATGGGACCCTATTGAAATTGTGTATCATACTATGGGTAATATCTTTTTCATATACTTATTAAAGTGTGAAGTTGTTTTGCTTGTACCATTCCAGTTTTGAGCTGCAATAGTTCATTGTTGTAATTGAAGAAAATATTTCTTCATAAATAACTTTAAAGATGAACACATACAACTGAATATAGAAAATCTTTCAATAATTGTAATTATAAGGGAGAAACTGATGTTTACTTTGATCTTGAAAATTGTGGCACCTCTTAACCTTTTAGTAACTTTATTTCTGTATTGCTTTGATATTTTATGAGATTAGCTTTGAGAAATAGTCTTGATTTTTAAACTAAAGATTTTCTAAAACCTTAAGGTCTAGTCTAAACCAATTTAAACTTAATCTGGTTATCTAATCAAAGAAAATTTTTTCCATTTTTAAATTGATATTTTTTAAAGCTTTTAATTACCCATTTTATAAACTTTATATTCATATTTGTCTGAAGTTCTTATTTTTCCAGTATGTCTAAACCAAAGTTTCAAGTGTTGGTACTAAATAGAAGCAGAACTGCAGGAACCCTGAAACCTAAAATATATCCTGAAGTAGAATCCCCTCCCGAATGGCCGGAACCTTACCCTCCCCCGTATTATCTTGAACAGGCAGCAGAACCTGCTCCAGCCCCTGAGCCACAACCTGCTCAGTCGGTAGTGCAAGAAAGGGAAGAAGAAGGGCCCAATGCTCCCCCTTTACCAGCAGCAGCGGGGGGCCCAGCAGCGGGTACCCGAAGTCGTAGAGTGGCCCCTCCTGGGGATGGGCCGGATTCTACTGTAACCCTCCCACTTAGAGTTTATGGCCCTCCCGTGCCGCCCCCCGGAGTCCAACCCATGCAGTATTGGCCATTTTCTTCTGCAGATATATATAATTGGAAGGCTAATCATGCTTCCTTTTCAGAAAATCCTGTAGGACTTACTGGATTAATAGAGTCTCTCACGTTCTCCCACCAACCCACTTGGGATGATTGCCAACAACTGTTGCAGTCTCTTTTCACCACAGAAGAGAGAGAGAGAATCCTGTTGGAAGCCCGGAAAAATGTTTTAGGAGACAATGGGCAACCCTCCCAACTTCCCCATGTAATAGATGCTGGATTCCTGCTGACTTGACCCAACTGGGACTTCAACACTCCGGAAGGTAGGGAGAGGTTGACTGTCTACCGCCGGGCTCTGGTGGCAGGTCTCAAGGGGGCTGCGTGATGGCCCACTAATCTGGCTAAGGTAAGAGAAATTCTTCAGTGGCCCACTGAACCGCCTTCAGTTTTTCTTGAGCGCCTTATGGAGGCTTATAGGCGCTATACTCCTTTTGATCCCACCTCTGAGGGACAGCAGGCAGCCGTAGCTATGGCATTTATAGGGCGATCAGCTTCTGATATCAAAAAGAAGCTGCAGCACCTCGAAGGATTGCAGGATTTTACTTTACAGGACCTAGTGAAGGAGGCTGAAAAAGTGTATCACAAAAGAGAGACAGAGGAAGAGAAAGAAGAAAGGGAGAAGAGAGAGAGAGAGGAAAGGGAGGATAGAAGAGACAGAAGACAGGAGAAAAACTTATCTAGAATTTTGGCCACAGTGGTAGGAGAGAAAGAAAGAGGATTTCAAGGGCCTAGGCAGGTAGGGAACCTGAGCAACAGGGGCCAGAAGACAACGAGAAGCATGGGCAGACCACCCCTTGACAAAGATCAATGTGCCTACTGCAAGGAGAGAGGGGGAGTAGCCAGGGGAGTTCTTACCCAGGCCTTGGGACCCTGGAAGAAGCCAGTGGCATACCTGTCAAAGAAACTGGACCCAGTGGCCAGTGGATGGCCATCCTGCTTAAAGGCCATTGCAGCAGTCGCGATCCTGATCAAGGACGCTGACAAACTAACTATGGGCCAACAGGTGACTGTAATTGCTACCCATGCCCTAGAGAGTGTTATCCGCCAGCCTCCTGATCGGTGGATGATGAATGCTCGCATGACCCACTACCAAAGCTTACTGCTGATGGAGAGAATCATTTTTGGCCAGCCTGCCCTCCTTAACCCCGCTACCTTACTGCCTGAGGACACTGAGGAGCCAGTTGTTCACACTTGTGCAGACATACTGGCTGAGGAAACTGGAGTCAGAAGTGACCTTACAGACACCCCCTGGCCTAACAGTACCACCTGGTTCACGATGGCAGCAGCTTCGTAGTTGAAGGTAAGAGGATGGCTGGGGCTGCGGTAGTAAATGGAGAGCAGACAGTGTGCACAAGCAGTCTACCTGAAGGGACCTCAGCTCAGAAGGCAGAACTCATAGCCCTGATACAGGCTTTGAGGCTAGCTGAGGGGAAAGCCATGAATATCTACACGGATAGTAGATATGCCTTTGCCACAGCACATGTACATGGTGCCATCTATCGGCAGAGAGGATTACTGACATCGGCAGGTAAAGAGATTAAAAATAAAGAGGAAATTCTGAGTCTATTAGAGGCAGTGCATTTGCCTAAAAAGGTGGCCATCATACACTGCCCTGGGCACCAAAAAGCCACCGATAAGATAACTAAAGGAAATCAGTTGGCTGATCAGACAGCAAAGAAAGCTGCTCATGGAACCCCAATATTGCCAGCAATGAGTGACTATGAGACAGAGCCCAGCCCTGAGGGATTCCAGTATACTAGAGAAGATTGCCAAGTCATGAATAGCCTAGGGTACACTATAGAGACGCCTCAAGGATTAAGAAAGACAGAAAATGGGAAAATCATATTCCCCCAGAGGGAGGCTAGAGAATATGTGAAACAGCTCCACTGGCTCACCCATCTGGGGACCAAACACCTAAAGAAGACAGTAAAATCATCCCCTTACTATGTAATTGGACTTCCTAAAGTTGTTAAATGCTATAGTTAAACATTGCATCCCTTGTGCCATGATGAATGCAGGTTCCAACCGACACCCCCCTGGATGAAGATTGCGGGGTGATCGACCTGGAGCTTACTGGGAAATAGACTTTACTGAAATAAAATCTGCCAAATATGGAAATAAATATCTACTAGTTTTTATAGATACCTTCACAGGATGGGTAGAGGCATACCCAACTAAGACAGAAACTGTCAACATAGTGGCCAAGAAGATATTAGAAGAAATTTTTCCCAGGTTTGGAATCCCTAAGGTAATCGGATCTGAAAAAGGGCCCGCCTTCGTTGCTCAGGTAAGTCAGGGACTGGCCAAACAAATGGGGTTTGAATGGAAATTACATGGTGCATATAGACCCCATAGCTCAGGACAGGTAGAGAGGATGAACAGAACTCTAAAAGAGACCTTGACTAAATTAGCCTTAGAGACCGGCGGGAATGACTGGACAGCTCTCCTTCCCTTTGCCCTGTTCCAGGTAAGGAACACCCCAGGGCGCTTTGGACTAACCCCCTATGAGCTTTTGTGTGGAGGACCGCCCCCCCTTGTAGAAGCAGGAAATACATAACCCTGATGTTGCTTTTTCTCAATTCTTGTTCGTCCGCCTAAAAGCCCTAGAAGTAGTTCACCAGCAGGCATGGGTACAACTGAAAGAGGCCTACTCCACTGAGACCACCATTGTCCCTCACCGGTTCCAAGTAGGAGACGCTGTCTACGTACGCAGACACCGTGTTGGGAATCTCGAGCCTCGGTGGAAAGGACCCTACCTAGTCCTGCTGACAACTCCCACTGCAGTGAAGGTCGAAGGAATAGCTGCCTAGATCCACGCCTCCCACCTAAAAGCTGCACCAAAGGCAGAAGAAGATAAGTCCTGGCACGTGGAAAAGACTGATAATCCTCTTAAGCTTCGCTTATGCCGTCTCGGAGTAGCAGCTGGAGTAAGTACTGGAACTGCGGGAACGAGAATCTCAACAAGGATGGTTTGAAGGATGGTTTAGTAAATCTCCCTGGTTTACTACTTTAATATCTTCCCTTATAAGACCTATTCTGATTCTGCTTCTGTTACTCACTATTGGCCCTTGCATTCTGAACAGATTAGTAACTTTTATTAGAGAACGGATTAGTGCAGTACAAATCTTAATGTTAAGACAACATTACCAGTCCGTACCTGATTCTGAAAAAGAATTTTATGATAATACGGAATTCTAGTTCTATGATTAGAACTATGCATAAGAAGACGTGGGGAATGAAAGGACCAAACTAACGCCATGACAGGCCCCAGAAAGCCTCAGAAATCAGAGGGCCTGAGTTTCAGTTTCCCCGAAACCACCTGAAAGAATAGGAAAATTTTAAGTAGGCTCTGACCCTTGGCCTGAGTCATAAAAACTGGCCTGAACACAATGACACAATAGCTTGCAAACCCGTGCCTAGGTAATCCTCCCCAAAACTGATAGATTGTGAAGATAAAGCCCTGTGAGACCCTACTGTGAAGATAAAGCCCTGTGAGACCCTACTGTGAAGATAAAGCCCTGTGAGACCCTACTGTGAAGATAAAGCCCTGTGAGACCCTAATTGAAATATTTTTGCTATCGAATCATCAGCAGACCACCCCCTCGCCTCCCCCTGGTTATGGTCCCATTTTCCTTTAAAAACCTCCTGTAATTTCTGCTCGAGGTCGGACTCTGCTCCTGCGTGAGTTATGAGTCTTGACCCCAGCGCGCTGGTGGAATCAATAAACCTCTTGCTGTTTGCATCAAGACCGGTCTCTTGTGAGTATTTGGGTCGTTGTCCATCCCGGGGCTGAGCAGGGCCTGTTTTCTGGGTCTTACAAAGGTACTGGCCATGCCTTTTGCTCTTTTATTCATCCCCCATGCCACACTGTGCCTATCCATACATAGCAAGCACACAAGCAAGAAAAAAATTCATTTTTCAACGCACAAACACAAAAATCTACAGAGGAAAATACTAAGAAATTTAAGTATATCAATATTAAAATTAAATGAGGGTAACTGTTCCTATAACAGACCCTTCTCAGAGAGGACTTCTGAAGTGTTTTCCCCTTTCTTACATCCTTCATCTCATTGCCTCATAATTTCTCTTTAACTGCTCCATCAGAAACAGTTGCCACCCCCAATGCTTTGCAATTCACCAAATCTTGTATTTCCCTAAAGGCCTTTGAAACTTTCATTATCCTGGAGTTTATTGTGACTATTTTTGAGCCAATTGGTATTCACCACCTGTCCAGCTTGCTTTGGGAACAAGGACCGAAATTTATGTCTTGCTGGGTCAAGTACCACTTTCTCTTAATCGTTGTAATTCTACGCCCATGCACGCATCCCCAACTTCCACATACACTGTATCTCAAGTGAAGAAGTGAAGGCTTCAGAAGGCCACAGTTCCCTTTCAATGTGTATGTATTTTTTATTTTCAGTTAAATTTCACTCCAAATGTAAGTATGTTTATGGAGAGTATTAAGTGTCCAAATTAAACACACTGTACCATTTCTTCAATTTACTTTGCATGAGACATTGCATCCAAAATGATCACAGAGAATGGTATTACACTGTGTGTGTACAGAATTCCCCAAAGTATGTCGTCATTAAAGTACTGGAATTGAGAATCCTGAGTTATAGTTCTGAAGTTGTTACCATTAATTCATTCACTTATTCTTCCTGTCAACAAATGTATTAAGGTCCTATGGTGTACCAGGCACAGTTCTAGGTTTCAGAAAGAATGAAAAGACCAATATTTTTCCTTCATCAGAATCTTGTGATTTATCAATCTCACCAAGTATCTCACAGACTTAGAAAATTTCATTCATTCACTTATTCGGTAGATAATTGTTGAAAACCTATTGTGTGCTAGGGAAGGTTTTGGAAATAATAATCAAGTCAGAAAAGTGATCCCTTCCCTCAGGGAGCATATCACCTAACTTCCACTTGAGAATAGAAGGAAATAACTCATGTAACAGATGGAGAAGAGACTCAGAGAGAAGCAGGAATTGTTATTCTGTTACACATGGAGAAACAATGAGACTCTCAGAAGTAAATTAAACTTCACAGTTCTATGAGGTGGCAGAGCCAGAGTTTGAACCTAGATCTGTGAGACCCTACTGTGAAGATAAAGCCCTGTGAGACCCTAATTGAAATATTTTTGCTATCAAATCATCAGCAGACCTCCCCCTCGCCTCCCCCTGGTTATGGTCCCTTTTTCCTTTAAAAACCTCCTGTAATTTCTGCTCGAGGTCGGACTCTGCTCCTGCGTGAGTTATGAGTCTTGACCCCAGCGTGCTGGTGGAATCAATAAACCTCTTGCTGTTTGCATCAAGACTGGTCTCTTGTGAGTATTTGGGTCGCTGTCCATCCCGGGGCTGAGCAGGGCCTGTTTGTATGACTATACAGCTGTATGCCTGTATGACTAGATCTGTATGACTATACAGCTGTATGCCTGAAGAGAATATGTTTTTTCCTATGGATTTACATTTTAGATTCCAAGGTTAAAGTGGCCACATTCTTCAGTTTTCTGAACAAATTGCCTCAGTGGTTCTGGTATCCATGGATATAAATTATTTGAAAGGAGAGTCTTTGAGTACAGACATTGGCAGGCAAGGTCACAAGCCTTTGGTAGAGATTTTGAAGACTACAAGGTCAGTGACAATTGTCACTGGTTGTAAATTACCCCTCCAGGCAATAGCAGTATGTCTTCAAAAATTCACTGATGGTGGCAGCTCTTTTTTCCATGTGTACAATCACACTCTCACAGGTTTAATCTTCTCAAAAAGCAAGTACATAAGAACAGCAAAAGGGCATGTGCTCATCCACATTCCATTTTTCTGTACTTTTGTGTAGTATTCTTTTTCTCTTAAAAAAGTTTCATTGAGATATAGTTCACACACATAAAAATCACCCATTTAAAGTATACAATTCAACGTTTTTAATGTTTTCACAGAGTTGTACAAACATTAATACAACCTACTTTTAGAACATATTCCTGACTCCAAAAAGAAACCCATGCCCATTAGCAGTCAATCCTCATACCTTGCTCCCAGCCCAAGCCCTACCTTCTTTCTCTATAAATTTACCTATTCTGGACAATTCATACAGATGGAATCATACAGTATGTGTTCTCTTGTGTCTGACTTCTTTCACGTAGCATAATGTATTCAAGATTCTCAATATTTAGCATGGAGAGTCACAACTGTATGGCCGAAACGGAAGAGAACAAAAAATTAACTTTGAATTATATCATCAAAAGAGTATATATTAAGTTGTCCTAGTGTCTTTTCCTTTGAATGATCTCATACAAATGAAAACATGATGCAAAAAATACAATTTTAGGAGCTGTAAGTTAAGAAAATGTTAACCACAAAGTGAAGTGGATGGGAATCTAATTCCTGACTTGTACTTCATTCCATATTTTGATTAAGACACTGCTTTTTGTGGAAATCTAAAAATTTAATCTCTAACTTTATGTTAAACTGTTCAGTCTTTATTAGGCAACTTTAAAAAAAATTAAAGTATCATTGCTATACAAACTTATGTTGGTTTCAAATACACAACACAGTGGTTCAAGAGTTACTCATATTATCAAATCCTCACCCCATCCAGTGTGGTCACTATCTATCAATGTAGTAAGATGTTACAGAATCATTAACTGTATTTTCCATGCTGTACTACCATCCACTTGACCAACCTATAATGTGATTACAAATTATTGTGCTCCTTAATCTCCTTCCACTTCCCTCTCACCGACCTCTTCATATTGGTAACCATTTGTCCCTTCTCAGTGTCTATGAGTCTACTACTATTTTGTTCCTTCTGTTATGCTTTGATTTTCCACTCCATGAATAAGAGATATCATTTGGGATTTTTCTTTCTCTGCCTGGCTCATTTCACTGAGCATAATACCCTCTAGACCCATTCATGTTGTTGCAAAAGATAGGATTTCTTTTCGTTTTATGGCTGAATAATATCCCACTGTGTATATGTACCACCTCTTCTTTATCCATTTGTCTACTGATGGGCATTTAGGTTGCTTCCATATCTTGGTTACTGCAAATAGGGCAGTGACAAACAGAGGGATGAATATCTCTTTTCAAATCAGGGATCTTATTTTCTTCAGGTAAATTCCTAGGAGTGGAATTCCTGGGTCAAATGGTATTTCTATTTTTAGTTTTTTGAGGAACCTCCATATTGCTTTCCATAATGGATGCACCAAGGTACATTCCCACCAACAGTGTAGGAGGGTTCCCTTTTCTCAGCATCCTTGCCAGCATTTGTTATTTCTTGTCTTTTGGATAGTGCCATCCTAACTGGTGTGAAGTGATATCTCATTGTGGTTTTAATTTGCATTTCTCTAATGATTAGCGATGTGGAGCATCTTTTCATGTGCCTGTTGGCCATCTGTATTTCTTCAGAGGAGTGTCTGTTCAAGTCCTCTGCCCATTTTTTAATTAGGTTATTTGTTTTTTAGGTGTTGAGGTATATGAGTTCTTCATATATTTTGGATGTTAACCCCAAGTTAACCCCTTATCAGATGAGTCATTTATGAATATATTCCCCCATACTGTGGAATGTCTTTTGTACTGCTGATGGTGTCCTTTGCTGAACAGAAGCTATTTAGTTTGATGTAATCCCCCTTATACATTTTTTATTTTGTTTCCCTTGCCTGAAGAGATGCGTCTAGGAAAAAGTTGCTCATGTTTGTGTTAAAGAGATTTTTGTCTATGCTTTCTTCTAAGAGTTTTATGGTTTCTTGACTTATATTCAGATGTTCGATCAATTTTGAGTTTACTATTGTGTATGGAGTTAGGCAATACTCCAGTTTCATTCTCTTACATGTAGTTGTCCAGTTTTCCCAACACCAGTTGTGGAAGAGGCTGCCTTTTCCCCACTGTATATTCATGGCTCCTTTATCATATATTAATTAACCATATATGATTGGGTTTATATCTGAGCTCTCTCTTCTATTCCATTGATATATGAGTCTCTTCTTGTGCCAGTACTAAATTGTTCTGATTACTGTAGCTTTGTAGTAGAGCTTGAAATCAGGAAGCATCATCCCTCAACTTTGTTCTTCTTTCTCAGAATTGCTTTGGCTATTCAGGGTCCTTTATGGTTCCATATGAATTTTAGAACTGTTTGTTCTAGTTCATTGAAGAATGCTGTTGGTGTTTTAATAGGAATTGTATTGAATCTGTAAATTGCTTTGGGCAGGGTAGCCATTTGGACAATATTAATCCTTCCTATCCATGAGCATGGGATGTATTTCTATGTATTGGTTTCTTCTTTAATTTTTCTCATGAGTGTCTTATAGTTTTCAGAGTATAGGTCTTTCACCTCCTTAGTTAGGTTTATTCCTAGGTATTTTATTCTTTTTGATGCAATTGTAAAATGAAGTTGTTTTTCTGATTTCTCTCTGCTAGTTCTTCGTTAGTGTGTGAGAATGCAAGATATTTTTGTGTATTTATTTTGCATCCTGCAACTTTTCTGAATTCAGTCATTAGTTCTAATCATTTTTTTGTGGAGTCTATAGGGCTTTTTATGCACAATATCATGTCATCTGCAAACAGTGACAGTTTCTCTTCTTCCTTACCAGTTTAGATACTTTTACTCTTTGTGTTGTCTGATTGCCATGGCTAGGACCTCCAGTAATATGTTGAGTAAAAGTAGTGAGAGTGGGCATCCTTGTCTTGTTCTCAATTTTAGAGGAAAATATTTCACTATTTGCTATTAAGTATGATGTTGGCTGTGGGTTTGTCTTATACGGCCTTTATTACGTTGAGGTAGATGCCCTCTACACCCATTTTGTTTAGAGTTTGTATCATGAATGAATGTTGAATTTTGTCAAATGCTTTTTCAGCATCTATTGAGATGATCATGTGATTTTTGCCCTTTGTTTTGTTGATGTGATGTATGATATTGATTGATTTATGAGTATGTACCATCTTTGCATCCCTGGAATAAATCCAACTTGGTCATGATGGATGAGCTTTTTTTATTTAATATAATTTATTTTATTATCACTAATTTACAATTACATGTGCAATATTATGATTATTAAACTACCCCTTCATCAGGCCCCCCCACCAACCCCATTACAGTCACTGTCCATCAGCGTAGTGAGATGCTATAGAATCACTACTTGTCTTCTCTGAGTTGTACTGCCCTCCCTGTGCCCCCCAACATTACATCTGCTAATCGTAATGCCCCTTTTTCCCTCTTATCCCTCCCTTCCCGCCCATTTTCCCCAGTCCCTTTCCCTTTGGTAACTATTAGTCCGTTCTTGGGTTCTGTGAGTCTGCTGCTGTTTGTTCCTTCAGTTTTTTTTCTTTGTTCTTATACTCCACATATGAGTGAAATCATTTGATACTTGTCTTTTTCGGCTTGGCTTATTTCACTGAGCATAATACCCTCTAGCTCCATCCAAGTTGTTGCAAATGGTAGGATTTGATTTCTTCTTATGGCTGCATAATATTCCATTACGTATATGTACCACCTCTTCTTTATCCATTCATCTACTGATGGACACTTAGGTTGCTTCCATTTCTTGGCTATTGTAAATAGTGCTGCAATAAACATAGGGGTGCATCTGTCCTTTTCAAATTGGGCTGTTGCATTCTTAGGGTAAATTCCTAGGAGTGGAATTCCTGGGTCAAATGCTATTTCTATTTTGAGTTTTTTGAGGAACCTCCATACTGCTTTCCACAATGATTGAACTAATTTGCAGTCCCATCAGCAGTGTAGGATGGTTCCCTTTTCTCCACATCCTCGCCAACATTTGTTGTTGTTTGTGTTTTGGATGTTGGCCATCCTCACTGGTGTGAGGTGACATCTCATTGTGGTTTTAATCTGCATTTCTCTGATGATTAGCGATGTGGAGCATCTTTTCATGTGCCTGTTGGCCATCTGAATTTCTTCTTTGGAGAAGTGTCTATTCATGTCCTCTGCCCATTTCTTAATTGGATTATTTGCTTTCTGTTTGTTAAGGTGCATGAGTTCTTTATATATTTTGGATGTCAACCCTTTATCAGATACGTTTTTTATGAATATATTCTCCCATACTGTAGGATGTCTTTTTGTTCTACTGATGGTGTCCTTTGCTGTACAGAAGCTTTTCAGCTTGATATAGTCCCACTTGTTCATTTTTGCTTTTGTTTCCCTTGCCCGGGGAGATATGTTCATGAAGAAGTTGCTCATGTTTATGTCCAAGAGATTTTTGCCTATGTTTTTTTCTAAGAGTTTTATGGTTTCATGACTTACATTCAAGTCTTTGATCCACCTTGAGTTTACCTTTGTGTATGGGGCTAGACAGTAGTCCAGTTTCATTCTCTTCCATGTAGCTGTCCAGTTTTTCCAACACCAGCTGCTGAAGAGGCTGTCATCTCCCCATTGTATATCCAAGGCTCCTTTATCAAATATTAATTGACTGTATATGTTTGGGTTAATGTTTGGATTTTCTATTCTGTTCCACTGGTCTGTGGGTCTGTTTTTGTGCCAATACCAAATTGTCTTGATTACTGTTGCTTTGTAGTAGAGCTTGAAGTCAGGGAGCGTAATTCCCCCTGTTTTATTCCTCCTTCTCAGGATTGCTTTGGCTATTCGGGGTCTTTTGTGGTTCCATATGAATTTTAGAATTATTTGTTCCAGTTCATTGAAGAAAGCTGTTGGTAGTTTGACAGGGATTGCATTGAATCTGTAGATTGCTTTAGGGAGTATAGCCATTTTGACAATATTTATTCTTCCTAGCCAAGAGCATGGGATGCATTTCCATTTGTTAGTGTCCTCTTTAATTTATCTTAGGAGTGTCTTGTAGTTTTCAGAGTACAGGTCTTTCACTTCCTTCGTTAGGTTTATTCCTAGGTATTTTATTCTTTTTGATGCAATTTTGAATGGAATTGTTTTTCTGATTTCTCTTTCTGTTAGTTCATCATTAGTGTATATGAAGGCAACAGATTTCTGTGTGTTAATTTTGTATCCTGCAACTTTGCTGAATTCAGATATTAGTTCTAGTAGTTTTGGAATGGAGTCTTTAGGCTTTTTTATGGACAGTATCATGTCATCTGCAAATAGTGACAATTTTACATCTTCTTTACCAATCTGGATGCCTTGTATGTCTTTGTTTTGTCTGATTGCTGTGGCTAGGACCCCCAGTACTATGTTGAATAACAGTGGAGAGAGTGGGCATCCCTGTCTTGTTCCTGATCTTAGATGAAAAGCTTTCAGTGTCTCGCCGTTAAGTATGATGTTAGCTGTGGGTTTGTCATATATAGCCTTTATGATGTTGAGGTACTTGCCGTCTATACCCATTTTGTTGAGAGTTTTAATCAGGAATGGATGCTGAATTTTGTCAAATGCTTTTTCAGCATCTATGGAGATGATCATGTGGTTTTTGTTCTTCTTTTTGTTGATGTGGTTGATGATGTTGATGGATTTTTCGAACGTTGTACCATCCTTGCATCCCTGGGATGAATCCCACTTGATCATGGTGCATGATCCTCTTGATGTATTTTTGAATTCAGTTTGCTAATATTTTGTTGAGTATTTTTGCATCTACTGGATGAGCTTTTTGATGTCTTTTTGAATTCAGTTTGCAATATTTTGTTGAGGATATTTGCATCTATGTTCATCAGGGATATTGGTGTACAATTTTCTTTTATGTGGTTTCTCTCTGGTTTTGGTATTCAAGTGATGCTGGCCTCATAGAATGACTTAGAAGTATTCCCTCCTCTTCTACTTTTTGGAATACTTTAAGAAGGATAGGTATTAGCTTTTCTCTAAGTGTTTCATAAAATTCAGCTGTGATGTCATTTAAACTTAGCCTTTTGTTTTCAGGTAGGTTTTTGACTATCAGTTTGACTTCATTGCTGGTAATTTGTCTGTTCACAAATTCTGTTTCTTCCTCGGTCAGTCTTTGGAAGATTATACATTTCTAGGATTTTGTCCATTTTTCTAGGTTGCTCAATTACTGGCATACAATTTTTCATAGTATTCTCTAATAATTCTTTGTATTTCTATGGTATCTGTTGTGACTATTCCTTCTTCATTTCTGATTTTGTTTATTTGTGTTCTCTCTTTTTTTCCTGATAAGTCTGGCTAGGGGTTTATCTTTTTTTTTTTCCCTCAAAAAGCCAGTTCTGGCTTCATCGATTGTTTTTCTACAACTTTATTCTTCTCTGTTTATTTCTGCTTTGATATTTGTTATGTCCCTCCTTCTACTAACTTTGGGCTTCATTTGTTCTTCTTTTTCTAGTTTCTTTAATTGTGTGTGTAGACTGTTTATTTGGGATTATTCTTGTTTTTTGAGGTAAGCCTGTATTGCTATGTGCTTCCTCTTAGAACTGTCTTCACTGCGTCCCACAAGATTTTGGCTGTTGAGTTTTGTTTTCATTTCTCTCCATGTATTGCTTGATCTTTGTTTTAATTTGGTCATTGATCCATTGACTGTTTAGAATCATGCTGTTTAGCCTCCACCTGTTTGTAGGCTTTTTTGTTTTCTTTGTGTAATTTATTCATATTTTCATACCATTTTCATCTGAGAAGCTGCTTGATACAATTTTAATCTTTTTAAATTTATTGGGGTTCTTTTTGTGGCTTAGTATGTGATCTATTCTGGAAAATGTTCCATGTACTATTGAGAAGAATGTGTATCCTCCTGCTTTAAGGTTGAAAGTTCTGTAGATATCTGTTAAATCCATCTGATGTAATGTTTTATTCTATGCATCTGTTTCCTTACTTATTTTCTGTCTGGTTGATCTATTGATATGAGTGGTGTGTTGAAGTCTCCTAAAATGAATGCATTGCATTCTCTTTCTCCCTTTAATTCTGTTAGTTTTTATTTTACATATTTAGGGGTTCCTATATTGGGTGCAAAGATATTTATAATGGTTGTATACTCTTGTTGTGCTGACCCCTTTTTCATTATGTAATGTCCTCCTTTGTCTCTTGTTACTTTTTTGTTTTGAAGTCTATTTTGTCTGATGCAAGTACTGCTACTCCTGCTTTTTTTCTCCCTATTATTTGCATGAAATATCTTTTTCCATCCATTCACTTTTAGTCTGTGTATGTCTTCAGATCTGCAATTACCCCCTTGTAGACAGAATATATATGGGTCTTGTTTTTTTATCCATTCTGCTACTGTCTTTTGATTGGTGCATTCAGTCTATTTACATTTAAGGTAATTATTAATAGATATGTACTTACTGATATTTTAGTAGTTGTTTTCTGGTTGTTTTTATATCTCCTCTCTGTTCCTTTTTTCCTCTGTTATACTCTTGTTATTCAGAGGATTTCTTTAGTGTTATTTAGATCTTTCTTTCTTTCTCTCTTCCTCCCTCCCTCCTTCCCTCCCTCCCTTCCTTCCTAGCTTCCTTCCTTCCTTCCTTCCTTCCTTCCTGTCAAACTTTCTTTCCTTTTTTGTGTATCTATTGTAGGCTTTAGTTTTGTGGTTACCAAAGGTTCAAGGGTAGCTTCCTTACTATATAACAATCTATATTAAGTTGCCAACTACTCTATTTCAAACAAAATCTAATGGTATTTTTTTCCCATCTCATCCTCCTCCACACTTCATGTCTTTAAGTGTCATATTCTGCACTTTTTGTGTATCCCTTGACTGTTTTTTTGCGTAGTTAATTTAATTTCATCTTGCTTGGTATTTAATTGGTCTACTACCTTTACTGTAGGTTTATTTTCACTGGTGAAAGCTATTTAGCTTTAGGGACGTTTCTGTCATGCCTTGATTTATTTAATTTTTTTTCTATTTTTGGACAGATTGTTTGCAATGTGTTACAATTATAAACCTCATTCTGTAGTGAGTGTCTTCATGCATGAGAGTATGTTTATAGTTTTTTAAGGTTTCTTACAATGGATTCACAGAGTGGGGATTACTAGACCAGTGCCCATGAATGTTTCTAACATTGTTGATTACATATTTCAAAGTTGCCTTCCAGGAAATGGGTACCAGAATCATTGCCTTGTAACAACAGTGAGGTACCTGAAACACAGTCTCTTCTCAGACCTAGGATAGTGACTATCTTCTCTTCAAAGGGCCCTGAATATTTTCTGGCAGGAAGAGTGCAAAGGCAAGGAGACAACATTTTATAGTGCCCTCAGTATTAGTAGGGTTATTTCAGGAATAGTTTTTCTTTGAAGTTGGCAGACAGCTTGGGCTGCACAAAAGCCTCCCCCCAAAACTGCTGGTTAAATTCCAGTATATCTCCAGCTATAGCCAGTTCTCTCTTCTTGCTGGAATTTAAGATTGATGATTTACAATCCCATTTCCCCTCTTTTCTAGGGATCCAGTTCATTCCATCATTTCCTGAATTTCAATTCCTGCCTCTCTTCACAAGATTACATACAGCAGACTTTTTGCCATTATATTGATAAGAGTTCCATATCAAAGTGAACATTGCTTATAAACACTTTCAACAGTCTTAGCAAGCAACAGTTATAAACATCAACCCTATTTATAAACAGTGTACATGTGTACCTTGGATGACCCCATATACTGCTAATGCTTCATTTATGACAGTGATTAAAACCAGGCACTAAAGCCAGACTGACTTGGGTTTAAATACTGGCTCTGCCACTTACTAGCTTTGTGAGTTACTTAATCTCTTCTAATCCTTGGTTTCCTTATCAAGTAAAAAGGATACTAAAATACCTCCTAAATCATAAGATCTTTATGAGGAATAAATGAGATAATTCTTGTGAAGTGCTGGGCATATAATAAGTACTTGAGAAATGTTAAAAATAATAATTCCAAATTCAGAACCCAGCATTTTTCCCTGATTTCAGTCCCACATAACTGACTGCCTACTGGACATATCCCTCAGGAAACTCAAACTTACTGTGCCCAAACCTGACCTCATAATTGTTTCTTCCAATTTTGTTCTTCATCCTGTGTTCTCAGTCTTAGTAAATGACACCATCATTTGTCCAGTCACTCAAGATGTAACATAAACCTGCATATGCATAATCTTTTGCTCACTCCCTGTGTGTTTCCACGTAGCAGCTAAGCCCTACTTGTTGTCTCTTGTTAATATCTGTCCTGTCTCGCCCTCCTCCCCATCTGCCTTGCTACTGTCTTAGTTAAAACCGTCATCTATATAGTCTTCTAATTGGTTCTCCTTTCATCTGCATGGTCTTTTAATTGGTCTACCTGCTACCTGAACTCATGTTCTCCTTTCGTTCATTCTCTAAACTGCTGCTAAAATGATCCTTTACTGGCTCCCTAATGTTTATAGGATAAAGTTCAAATTCTTTAGTGTGGCATATAAATGCCTCAGTGATTTCATACTTCCTTGTCAAAGAGCTCATACTGCTTTCTCTACTGGAAATATTCCCTCACCTTGGCCTTCTACTAAGCATGTACTCTGTGACCAGGGTTCAGCTCCATGATCACCTTCTCCAGGAAGATTTTCATCACTGCACTTTGCCCCTGTTAGAACTGACTTCTCTTTCATGTTTTCTCCTACTCTATGAATATTTCCTTAAATACTTAAATATATCTTTAAATACTTTGTCTCACATATTAACATACATATCCACCTTCCTCTATTAAGTTGTAAACTCCTTGAGGGCAGGGCTTTGTTTTGACTCTTTCCTGTTTTGACTCTGTTTTAATTTACTGCTTATCATAGCACCTGATACTATAGTATTGTTGGTCAAATGAATGAATGAATGGATAAATGGATGAACAAACATAAATAAGTGAACTCATGAGGTGTATTAATAAAAATAAATGCATCTTTATAAGGATTGAAGATGATCTACCTGACTTATGGCTTCTTTTTTATTTTGCCATAACCCACTAAAAAAGCCCCAGTTAAAAGATCTTTAAGATTTCTTCCCCTTCCAAGAGTTCATGATTCTACCTTGTCTTTTATAGTAGGGGGTACCAAAGTATAAGATATGATATGCATTCTAGTGAGCTTATAATACATGTGAGGAGATGAGTCTAATATCTATGAAAAACCTAAGTAACAATACATCATGTGTGATAAGGCAATAGAGTTAGATATCAAATTAGTCATACACCATGAATAACAACTCAGATCAGGGTGAATTTAGTAATGATCAGAGTGGTTAGACAAGACTTCCTAGAAAGGACGGGACTTGAGCAGGACATTAACAGATGGGAAGGCATGGGTAATGTAGTAATAATAGCAAAGAGCAATAAGTTAGGAGAATGGACCCTACAGTCCAACTTTTTGGCTTTAAACCCAACTCTTCCACTCACTGACCATATGATTTGGGGGAAATAACTTTACCTCTTTGAGATTCAACTACTTCTTCCATTTACTTAAGATGGTAATCTTGTTTGTGTCACATTGTGAGGGATACATAAAATACTGCATATAAAGAGCTTAGAGTGCCTAGTTTATAGTAAGCACCTAATAAACCATTTAATAAGTGTTGGTTGTTGTTATTATACCTTATATAGACTGAGAGCTTCCATTTTGAAAAAAAGTTTTTTAATTATCCTCAGCAACACTATGAGAGCAAAGAAAGGATAATTATTTCCATTTGACAGATGGTAAAACTAAGGGTCAGAAAAGGAGTGACTATCAAAGGTGAGCTAATGGAAGAGTCAAGCTTTTTGATTTTCTAACAGGCCAGAACCCTTTTTGAGACCTCCCTATGACCTTGGGCCTTCATCCTTAGCAACATCACAACTTCTGAACAGCTGTTTATTCATATCTGGGAGATAGAGCAGGGCGGGCTATAGTGAGGTGGGGAAATACAGAGAAAGAGTGTTGAGAAAAAAACAGAACCATCTTTAGGATTTGATATTCTTTAAGGATAACCTAGATCAGTGGAGAATGCCCAGGCTTTGGCTTGTAGGACATGAAAGAGGCACAATGGACAATTTACCCCACTAGGATAAAAATCATTTGGTGGAAGAATATAGAAATAGGTTAAGACTCACCCTCATTTCAGTCATAAAGGCAAACAAAGTGCTGACAGGGTTGACTCAATTTCCTGAGAATTAAAGGAGAGCATTTGTGCAATAATTAATAACATTTGGCAAAACTGTTTCCAACTGGAAAACATGGGTTCCTAGGATAACTCTCTGGATTTAGTGTTCACAGTTGTCACATTAAGGCAAATGTAAACATAACTACACTTTCCTTACTCAGATCACTACTCATCAGAATTCTCCACTCAGGGGAAAATAGAACTTCCTGGGTTAGCCTTTTCTTGCAAGCTCCACTTTAAAAGGGTCCAACGTGCCTCGCCCTAGGCAAGGCTAGGTCAGGCCACAGGAAAAGAGCCTCACTATTTCTCTCTGTTTCATGCCTACCCATCTCAGATCTCTCTCTCTCTCTCTCTCTCTCTCTCTCTCTCTCTCTCTCTCTCTCTCCTTCTCTTTCTGTCTCTGTTTCTCTCTCTCTCCCACACACACAAACACACATACAGAATCTCAGTGCTGCCTCTCTGCTCATTTGGGATATTAATATTCTCTTGCCATAGGTATGGTGTGGTTTCTAAACACCACAGCCTAAAATGTCTAAAAAAATCAACTCTGCCAACTGCCTACCATATTCCTGGTATTGTACAGTTTTTAATAGGACCCTTGTAACAAAACTCAGTTGGAGGATATTTTTTATTGAGATATAACTAACACATAACATTGTACTAACTTCAGGTATACAACATAATGATTCAATATTTGAATATATTGTGATGATTGGGGGATATTATTAATCTCCATCTTACAGACGAGCATACAGGTTTGAAAAAGCAAGAGAGGCAATGGAACTAGAAGCCAGTATCAGGTGTCTCTGGTTTCAAAGCTACATGTTCTATGCATTAGAGATTCTCATTGTGGAATAAACACCACCAACTAGGCACTATGCATTCAGCACTATGCCAAACTTATGTCTGTCTTATTTAATTCTCATAACAAACTGATGAATTAGCTAGTTTTGTCTCCATTTTAGTGATGAAAAAACTAAGGCTTATACACACTTCCAGAGAACATAAACTAAGATTGGAGCACTGGGTAGATGATTAACATGACTCTATATAAATAGTACATATAAATTCATAAATTATACTATATATTGGATATTTATACAAGAAAATGACTAGTAGCAAGAGTAAATAATTGTAATACTTAATATCTTGAATGAATCTCACAGTATAATATTGAGTGAAAGAACCAAGACACAAAACAGCATATGATTAAATTCATATAAAATTTAAAAACAGGCAAAACTAAACTATACAGAAAGAAAAGCAAGGTAAGTATTATCTATTATTATATAGTCTCATTTATACTCCATCACTTACTTGCTCCCTCCCTCCACCTCTTCCTTCCTCTCTCCCTGCCTTTTCTTTATGTGTTATATATCTCAAAATAAAATTTTTAGAGGCATATTTCAGAGATATTGTGGGTTTGGTTCCAGAACACTGCAATAAAGTGAATATTGCAATAGAGCAAGTCAAATGAATTTTTTGGTTTCCCAGTGCATATAAAAGTTATGTTTACACTATACTGTAGTGTATTAAGTGTGCAATAGCATTACGTCTAAAAAAAACAATATCCATGTCTTAATTTAAAAATACTTTATTGCTAAAAAATGCTAATCATCATCTGAGCTTTCAGCAAGTCATAATCACTGATCACAGGTCACCATAACAAATATAATAATAATGAAAAAGTTTGAAATATTGTGAGAACTAGCAATATGTGCCACAGAGACCTGAAGTAAGCAAATGCCACTTGGGAAACATGGTGCCTGTAGACTTCCTCTATGTAAGATGGCCACAGACCTTCAGTTTGTAAAACACACAAACTTTTTACTGTGAATTTATATCTGAAGCACAATAAAATGAAGTATGCCTGCATTCTTCTTGGCCATAAGGAAGGGACCATACCCTAGGTCCAGGCATGATGACTGTAACAGAGCCAAGATAGGGTAAGGGGTTGGGCTGGGGACGGTTACCATGCATAGTCCTGTTGTGACTAAGGCAGTGAGCTCACAGGGGACAAGTGGATCTTCAAAAAGGGTGTGTCATGTTACAAAAAAATTTTCTTATTGCTCACTGTACACCAAATCCCCAGAGTGAAGAGCTCCAGGGACACTAAAGGATCTAAAGTGCTAATCTTGTAACTTTATAAATACAAAACTATATACCTTGCTCTAGTTCAGAAGTTGTAGGACAAGAGAATAATTACTTATAGCATGGTATAGTAGAAAAAGAACAGAGTTTGGATGTCTGACTTCAGGTCATATCTTGGATCTGGCCAAACTGTGTAACACTGAGTAAGTTGCTTCCTTTCTCTGAATGTCAGTGTCCTCATAAATGGGTAAATGATGGGCGTGGCAAATACATTAAACCAATACATTAAAAATGGGGTAATAATACTACCTAATTTAACAGTTGTTTTAGGAAAGCATTGACACATTAATTTTATCCTAGAAAAAAGCCAGTAAACACCTTTATTGTTTAGTTGGTTTTCACCTAAGCTCAGCTGAATTGGATTTCTTTCACTTATAACCAAAAGAGCTGTGCTCCGATACAGAATAGGTTTGAAATCAGATACTGCTGGAATAAAATCAGTATCCCATTTCCTAACTATATGACCTTTGGCAATTTACATTATGCCCTCAGGGCCTGTTTTTTCCTCTGTAAAACTGGGATAATGTAATACCTATATAGTAGAGTTGTGAGAAATAGATAAAATACATATATACAATAGAAATCACAGTGCAGGTTACAATAAATATTAGGTAAATATGAGTTACCTTTCTCAATGATAAGAAACAAAAGATCAGTTGACCTTCAGGCAGTTAAAAGTCTCTATGATTCCTAGCTTCTCATAACATTTTAGGTGACTCCTGAGCATAATAAACATGCCAAACATCTACCTTATAAATTAGATCCTATGTCCCCTAGCCTGTGTGGCAAGCATAATTTAGCAGCTTGGGTGTGACAGGCCACTGAAACTCCTCTGATCTCTCTTCAACTAAGTCAGTCTCTTCTTGCCACACCTATTCAGTCTTCTGAACTTTATACTTTATAGTCCTCCCAGGTTCTCCAATCTGTGAAATAGGCTTGCCTGGAACTGAGCCCTTCAATTGGAGTGAAAGGGTGTTCTGGCCTACCTGAGCAGGGAAAAAGCCAAGATCAGCAAACATCTCCAAGGGATGAGGAGTTTCATTAGTCTTAAGAGACAACTCCATTATCCTTAAGAGATAGATAAGTAAAGGCAAAGTAAGCTGAAGCCTTGGATTTCTTGTTTGCCCCAACATAAGTCTGATACATCAGAAGGGAATTGAATTTGCCTATTTTCCTCTTAGGCCAGGTTTCCCTTTGATGACGTGGAGTCAGAGAAACCCTTTACCTTGGACTACCTTGCTGGAACCTGAGGGTAGGGGCCATGCCAGCTGTGAAAGAATGGTGGGTGTGGCATCCACAGTAGATAAGCTGACCCAGTCTTAATCTTCCAATAAAAAGAAGATGAATTCCCCTACTTAGGAGACAGGACTGAAAGCAGTAGTTCTTTCATCCTCCGGCCACTTCCACTGGGGTGAATACCCAATGAGGAGCTTCCAGCAGGGCCTAGCATCAGCACTAGCTTTATAAGAGATGGGGAGAGGGAGTGACCAACAAAAAACAGTCAAGGCCTTCTCCTGGTTAAGTTGCTGAGCCTGAGGCAGCAAATATGGGTGCACAAAGATACTTATCAAGTAAGCTCTACCTAACATCTGAAGGAATGATGTAGGCTTCCCTGGAACATGAGTTGTTGACTCAGTTATTTGTGCCATTGGATAAACATACAAAACAAAGCAGGAAGAAAATAAAACTATACAAATCTCCGATGAACATAGATGCAAAAATACTAAACAAGGTATTACTAAATTGAGCCCAACTTTATATAAAGCAAAATGCAGCATAAGCAAATGGAGTTTGTTCTAGGCATGCAAGGGTAGTTTAACATTCTAAATTATTAACAGAAAAAGAAAAGAAAGAAAATTATATGATCATCTTAGGAGGTGGGCCAGTACAATAGAATAAGGAAAAGAAATAAAAGCTGTAAGGATTAGAAAGGAATATATAAAACTGTTATTATTCTCAGATGACATATTTGTGTATGTATAAAATCCAGAAGAATCCAAAATTTATTATCCTTAGATAATGAAAGATCAGTGTACAAAAATAAATTATATTTTAATATACTAGCAAAATGTAGAAATTTAGATTTAAGAAGATGTCAAACTAAAAACAAAACAAAATGAACTCAACAGCAATAGACTCAGCAATAGACTAAGGACTGACTGGTGGTTACATGGGAGAGGGCTTAGGGTGGGTGGGTAAGATAGGCAAAGGGGATAAAAAGACACAAAAGCTCAATCATAATATAAATTAGTCATGCGGATGAAAGTACAGCATAAAGAATATACTCAATAGTTCTGTAACATCTTTCTAT
This sequence comes from Smutsia gigantea, assembly GCA_032199065.1. NCBI lineage: Eukaryota > Metazoa > Chordata > Mammalia > Pholidota > Manidae > Smutsia > Smutsia gigantea. The sequence continues at coordinate 962 of JAVSCE010015561.1, read as the reverse complement.
GTTGACAGAAAGTACACTAGTTGGGGTGAGCATTTAATAATGTATATACTTGCAGAATCACTATTTTGTATACTTGAAACCAATATAATATTGTATATCAACTATACATCAATAAAAAAATGAACATAGGCCTACCCTGCTCCTAGCTATATAACCAATAGAAATGGGTACATAAGTTCATCAAAAGACATGTTCAAGGATGTTCATAACAGCACTATTTGTAATAGCCCATCCTGGAATCTCTCCATTTACACAGCAACAGTAGAATGGGTAAAATTAATAAATATATTTCATACAAGGTATACTCTTCAGCAGCACAAATGAAACTTCTGCAATTACATGGAACAATGTGGATGAATCTCACAATCAAGCAAAGGAAGTCAGAAACAAATGAATACAAACTGCATGATTCCATCCATGCAAATTAAAAAAGCAAAGCAATCAAAACTAATATATGCTATTATAAGTCCTAATGAGAGCTACACTGAGGGTATGTAATGACTGTAAAGAACAGGGCACAGGGGAAAAGAACTTCTGTGGTGGTGATGGTGTTTTTAATATGTTGACTTGTTATACTCTAAGAAGGGAAGTTAAAGAAGACAATGCAGTTTATTAGTTTGCTAGCATTCCCATAACAAATTACCACACACTTCGTGGCTTAAAACAACATAAATTCAGTTTTTAATACTTCTGGAGGCCAGATGCCTGAAATCAAGGTGTCAACAGGGCTGCACATCCTCTGAAAGCTCTAGAGGGAAATCCCTTTTTGCCTCTTCTAGCTTCTGGTGGCTACAGATGTTCCTTGGTTTGTGGCTGTGTGACTCCAATGTCTATGTCCACTTTCACATGGCCTTCTGCTCTTTCTCCCTGTGTGTCTCTTCTATGTGTGTTTCTCATGAGAACACTTGTCATTGGATTTATGGCCCACTTGGATAACCCAAAATGATTGTATGTCAAGATCT
>JAVSCE010015560.1:0-376745 GCA_032199065.1 Smutsia gigantea | reverse complement strand
GGTTGATCTGTCCTCTGGAGTGAGTGGTGTGTTGAAGTCTCTAAGATGAATGCATTGCTGTCTATTTCCTCCTTTAATTCTGTTAGTGTTTGTCTCACATATGCTGGCGCTCCTGTGTTGGGTGCATATATATTTATAATGTTTATATGTTCTTGTTGGACTGACCCCTTTATCATTATTTAATGTCCTTTTTTATCTTTTCCTACTTTCTTCATTTTGAAGTCTATTTTGTCTGATACAAGTACTGCAATACCTGCTTTTTTCTCTTTGTTGTGTACATGAAATATGTTTTTCCATCCCTTCACTTTTAGTCTGTGTATATCTTTGGATTTGAGGTGAGTTTCTTGTAGGCAGCATATAGATGGGTCTTGCTTTTTATCCATTCTGTTACTCTGTGTCTTTTGATTGGTGCATTCAGTCCATTTACATTTAGGGTGATTATTGATAGATATGTACTTATTGCCATTGCTGGCTTTAGATTCGTGGTTACTGAGGGTTCAAGGGTTGCTTCTTTACTATCTAACAATCTAACTTAACTTTCTTGTTAAGTTATTGTAAACACAGTCTGATGTTTCTTTATTTCTCTCCCTTCTTATTCCTCCTCCTCCATTCTCTCTATAATAGGTGTTTTATTCTTTGCCTTTAGTTAGTATTTGGATGGTCTGCTTTCTTTGCTATGATTTTATTTTCTCTGGTGACATCTTTTTAGCCTTAGGTGTGCTTCCATCTAGAGCAGTCCATTAAGATATCCTGTAGTGGTGGTTTATGAGAGGCAAACTCTTTCAACTTTCGTTTGTCTGGAAATTGTTTAATCCCTCTGTCATATTTAAATGATAATCGTGCTGGATACAATATTCTTGGTTCGAGGCCCTTCTGTTTCATAACGTTAAATATATCATGCCATTCTCTTCTGGCCTGTAAGGTTTCTGTTGGGAAGTCTGATGATAGTCTGATGGGTTTTCCTTTGTAGGTGATCTTTTTCTCTCTCTAGCTGCCTTTAATACCCTGTCTTTATCTTTGATCTTTGCCATCTTAATTATTATGTGTCTTGGTGTTGTCTTCCTTGGGTCCCTTGTGTTGGGATATCTATGAGCTTCAGTGGACTGCGAGACTACTTCCTTCCCCAGCGAGGGAATGTTTTCAGTAATTATTTCTTCAAAGACACTTTCTATCCCTTTTTCTCTCTCTTCCTCCTGTGGTACTCCTATAATGCGAATATTGTTCCGTTTGAATTGGTCACACAGTTCTCTTAATATTCTTTCATTCCTAGAAATCCTTTTATCTCTCTCTGCCTCAGCTGCTCTGTACTCCTGTTCTCTGTTTTCTATTCCATTAACAGTCTCTCGCATCTCATCCATTCTGCTGTTAAGCCCGTCGATCGCTTGTCTGATTTCTGTATTGTCTTTCCTCAATTCCCTCACTTCCTCCCTCAGCTCTTGCACATTTCTCTGTAGGTCCATCAGCATGGTTATGACTTTTATTCTGAATTCTTTTTCAGGGAGGCTGTGCATTTCTATCCCTTCAGACTCCCTCTCTGGGGTTGTCTGATTGATTTTGGTCTGAACCATATTCCTCTGTCTTTTCATGGCTATATAATTGGTCACTGATAGTTGCCACGTATGTCAGCTGGGCTCTTTAAGACTTTAAAAAGAGAAGAAAAAAAAAGAAAAAAAAGAAAAAAAAGAAAAAAAGAAAGAAAAGAAAAAACAAAAACAAAACAAAACAAAAAAAACAAAAAAATGCCCACCGGACGTAGATTCTGTGGGAATGCTCTAGGTGGCGCTATTGCCCCACTATTCCACAGCTGTGACTGTGCCGCTCCGCAGGGCCCTTTATCGCTCTGGCAGGGTGGGAACGAATAGGAGGCTGTTGATCTCAGTGAGAAGTGTAAGTATGGCTACGCTTCCTCAGTCGCCAGCTAAGGCGTCTGAAACTCCCCAGGACTCCCAGCCTGCTGGGCTGAGTGTGCTGGGGCGATCCAGCTCCTCCGCTGGGCTCCTGTCTCTTTAAGACCGCTGAAGAAAGCACGCGCTTTTTTTTTTTCCTTCCCGGGAGCCGGCTGCAAGCCCCCTGGCGCGTTCCCCGCTCAGATCCTGCCCCTCTGTCTCTCCAATCTCCGCTGCACTGCGCAATGTGGGTCAGCCTCCCCGCGCGGATCACCGGGGCTGGCTACTTCGCGGGGTGCACTTCCACTCCCTCCCAGCTCTGACTCCTCTCCTCCCGCCGGTGCGCTGGGGTGGGGGAGGGCTCGGGTCCCGCCGGGTCGCGGCTCCGTGTCTTACCCGCCTCTTGGGGTGCCGAGTCCTCTCGGGTGTAGCTGCACGCTGTGCGCTTTCCTGTGTATTCTCGTCTCTCTTTTAGGAATAGATGTATTTTCTGTGTTTTCGTAGATAAATATAGTTTTGGGAGGAGATTTCTGCCGCCCTGCTCACACCGCCATCTTCCTGGAAGTCTCGAGGTCTGTGATTTTTATCAGTGATTTTTATTTCCTGTCCCTTCAATTGTACACAGGGGAAAAAAAACTCACCATAGCTCGGGCAAACAGTAAAAACATGGAAATTTGGCCCTCCAGGTTACAGGATAGAACGTAGTGATTCTGCAACATAAATCATGCCCATCCTGTTATCAGGCTACAGGATTTAATGCAGACAGCAAATTCCCAGGCCACTATTCTTACCCAGTACCCTGTCCCCTCGTCTCCTCTCCCCTTGGCTTTGCAGGAGCAATACGTGTTTGTTCATGACGCCATCCTGGAAGCATGCCTCTGCGGCAACACAGCCATTCCTGTGTGTGAGTTCCGCTCTCTCTACTATAACATCAGCAGGCTGGACCCCCAGACCAACTCCAGCCAAATCAAAGATGAATTTCAGGTATGAGCAAATCCTGGGCACAGTCAGTGACCCGGCCAATTTCAGCGGCCCTGAGCCCACCCGTGGATTTTCTTTGAGAGAACCGGATATGCCCATGTGCTCCCAAGTGTCTGCAGCTCTAGAGCAGCAGAAAGAATTCCAGAATACAGAATGCACAGCCATGAGCAGCAGTAACTGATCATTCAAGGATTGCTGACACTTGTTTTTAACTATGATTGTTTTGGAACTGAAATCTTATTTAGTTGTAGTCCAGGTTGTAGATGGAGACAAGTTTATACATGGGTGTGAGTGCCATGCTCCCCTGTCCCTGGAGAGACTCAGGCTTTCTCAGTATGAAGGTGCAATTGGAGTGTGTCCTAGATCCTTACTACCAAGTGGGGTCTGGAAGGCAGCACCACTAGCTTCACCTTTGTTAAAAATGCAGAATCTTGGGTCCCCACCCCACCCACTGAATAAGATCTCTGGGCAATTTGTCTGCCCATGAGACTTGGAGAAGCACCATCCCACAGCCCAGGGCTGGCACAGCACAACTGCACTTTGGAGCCTGTGGGGTCAGAATGGTGGCAGCTTTCGCCCCTGAGTAAAGCAAAGCCAGAACCGAGTCCATTGTCCCAGGTCAGTGCCAGGGTCACACCTGGGCAACAGGAGCTGAGAACCAGGCAGGAAGCCCCATGGTTCCATGGGCAGATACCCCAGCCAGGCCACACCTCCATGGTCCTTCAATCAAATAGGCTTTATTAAATGGGACTAGAGACCACAAGCTGAATGAGGGACCCCTGATGCTTGCATATAGTATCTAATCTATTGGCTGGATGGTTGGGCTCTGGCCCCACCCTTGTAAGACTTACTTCACAGAACATAGCCCTGAAATGTTTTAGACATACTAGAACTTGCCCCCCGGGGATCTCTCACCCATACTGAGCAGCTCATCCAAGCACCTTCCATCCTCAGACAGCCTTCCCTCTGAGAGGCATGCTGGTAAAGTCATTCCCTCATTCCATGATGCTTCAATGATGTTCAACATTCACTGGGGGTTCGCTACCCCCACTCCCCACCTTACAACCCCCTAGCTGGCCCAGCCTTCAATGCAACACTGGCTGAGATGCACAGCGCATCTCCAGTGGTTGGCGGGTGTGGGGGGCTGGTTTCTGCATTGTGTCGGTGTGCTGCCCCATACACTTGCCATCCTGGTGGTGTCACACAGCCGTCGGCAAAGGCCCTCAGCTCACAGGGTCTGAAGCAGCCAACAGGAGATGATAGAACATCACCATGGAAGAGGAGCGATTCCTGAGGAAGGGACAAGAAGGCCACTTGGAGGATGGAGACAGGGCTTGGCTGAGTGTGAATATCATTGTCTCCTATTTGGGGCAGCCATCAGAGCAGTGCCTACCTGTCTGCTTTGCACCCTGCAGACCCTCAACATCGTGACTCCCCGCGTCCGGCCCGAGGACTGCAGCATCGGGCTCCTGCCCCGGAACCATGATAAGAATCGGAGCATGGATGTCCTGCCCCTGGACCGCTGCCTGCCCTTCCTCATCTCAGTGGACGGAGAATCCAGCAACTACATCAATGCAGCACTGATGGACGTAAGCTGAGCTCTGCTAGGGGAAGCTCCTGGCCAACATCCCAGGGAACAGCTTCTTCCCAAGGTGGGGGTGGCTGGACCCCAGGGTACTGACAGCCCCTCCCCAGCCAACCCCCCTTGTTCTGATCTTCCAGGCCAAAGACCTTTTTCCCCTGAAGGCTCTGATCTGAACCTGTACACGAGCTGTGTTCTTGGCTCTTTTGCTCCAAAGAGTCTGGAAAGAATAGACCAAAAGCTTAAAGCAGGTTCCATAACAACACGCCGAGGCTGCAGGCCCACCCCACACCCCTCCTGCTGCCTACAGAGCTGACTCTCAGCCTTTAGTTCAGTTCAGGAGCATTCTACCCAGCAGACCTTGGCCTGGACCCTAGGAACACAGGGTGGTGCAGACAAAGATTCTGCCTTCCAGGAGCTCCCAGCCAGGTTCCCAGATGACTCCTGGCAGAGGCAAGAATGAGGCTAGCACGTAATAGGTACTCAGTAAATGGTTAGTGGGTACATAATAGGATATGGCAGAGGGAGTGTGAAGGGGCCACTGGCCATGTTCCTGACCACTCTGCTGGCCAGCATCTCCTGCTTTCTCACCATCAAGGCCAAGAGGGGCACTCCTACCCAGACCCATTTTGGGATTTGGAGGCCATGTCCCTGCCGCAGTGAGTCCATCCTCCTGACTTGGATGCTGCGCCCTGGGTCGTCCAGCTACTTCTGGCTATCACCCCCATCTCTGGGAGTTGGGGGTGTTTGCAGCAGGGAGGCACCACACATCATCTCATCCCATCCTTGCACTTTTCAGCAAAAGAAACTGAGGTTGGAGAAGGAAAGGGACTTGCTCAAGATCATCCAGAAAGCCGGTGGCAAAGCCAGACCCCGGGACTCCTGGCTCACACTCTGGAACTCATTCCTTGAGCCTCCCCTCAGTTTGTGCAATCCAGTGAGATGCAGGCATGGTGCCTCCCAAGGCTCAGGATTGAAAACATATATGCCTGTTTGGGGACAAGCCCTCCCAGGTCCCTCCCCACCCATGTCTGTCCAGCCCACATGGACCTCCCTTCTCACCCAGAATAGGGAGGAACAGGGGGTGCTCTCTCCTGGAGGTAAGGCCTACTACTTCTCTGACCTCTGGTCCTCCCGGAACTTTCTCCCCAGGGGCCCTCAGTGTTGGAGGCAGATTGGTGACCGGCGCCAATCTCAGCTCTGTAGGGGCCTGCCCAAGCCTCTGCCCACAGGGTGCCCAAGTCCTCCATGGAAGCCCTCAGAAGCAGAGTCTTGCCCTGATCAGATCGAATAGTTGAATGTAGGGGGACAGCCTCTGGCTTTAGCTTAGAGATGGCCAAGGTCAGTGTGTAGGCGTGCCTTCGTGTGTGTGTGTGTGTGTGTGTGTGTGTGTGTGCGCGCATACACAGGCATCTGTGTGGTAAGAGATGGGGCCTGGCGGTGCACCCATACTTTCAAGTTCCTCCCAGTTTGTCTCCCACTTGTCCCAACTCCCCTACTCGCCTTCTTCATCCAAGCAAAGATCAAACCTGCTCCTGGCCTTGATTTACTAGGTCAGATGCGGCCTGGGGTCCAATGCCTGCTGCCCGCCTCTGATGTTGATTGTGTTCCCTGTGTCCAAATGGCATTTCTCCTGTGAGCCTGCCCTACGGACTCTGCCTTTCTTACAAAAAAAAAAAAGAGTCCTTATCTGTATTCCAGCTCAGTCTATGCATTATCTGGTAACCATAGCAGCTTTGCTCCTAGCAGAAAAATATGAAGTCCTCTGGGTTAATTTTTAATGTTTCCCCTGGTAAAGGATGATGTTATCCATGAAATGGATTGCCGGCTGATCCCTGAAACCCGGCAGGAGCACGGATCTCGAACATATTTTCAGATAAGGCTTTGTCAGGCATGCTGGCCTAATAGAGCATTTATCACAGAGACAGGGAAAAAAGAAAACTCACATTCACTCAGTGTTGGGTACTGTGACAGGGCCCGGACTTACACTGCCTCAGTCTGCATTTGGGTGTTATCATCCCCGTTTTCCAGATGGGATCCTGACGGTCAGGCTATTTCCATGACTGTCTGCAGGTCCACCAGCTCAGAAAGGGTGGAGCCAAGGGCCTGAACCCCATATCGCTCCTTCTGGAGGCTCCCCTGGAATTCAGCTGACCCCTCCTGCGGCACAGTGAGCACAGGGACATGGACATCCCCCATATCCCGAAAGGTGCCTTGGCCAACAGAGCAGCGACTCTGCACCCAGGACCTTTCATTTCATATTGTCATGATGATTATTTGCTGAGCTCCAAGACATTAATAATTTATTTGGATAATCCCTATCCAAGTGACACTTTCCTAATGAAATGTCTTAGTTTGCAGGAGAATGAGTTCATTATGAGAAGGTCCCCTTTGCCACAGGCACCCGGAGATCACAGAATGGGCAGATGCTGCGTGTGATCTATTTTGCAGGCTTTGGGGCCTCTGGCAGCCTTCCGGGCCTCCTCCTCGTCAGAGCACCGCTGATGGATATGTATTTTACCAAGCCTGTGTCATTCCTTTGTCAGAGCCACAAGCAGCCTGCCGCCTTTGTGGTCACCCAGCACCCTCTACCCAACACCGTGGCAGACTTCTGGAGGCTGGTGTTCGATTATAACTGCTCTTCCGTGGTGATGCTGAATGAGATGGACACTGCTCAGGTAGGGGAGGCCTGGCCACTGCCCTAGGTACCCAGGTGCATTAGGATGGCCACACCCAAGGGTTGGAGGAACCCCTGTGAGAGCCAGTGCACTGCCACCTCTGCCCAACCCAGCTGCCCTCTGATGGGCACCATCTGGCTGTGAGTACCAAGCAATACCATTATGCTGCCAGCAGAGGTCAGGAGTCTCCTGCCAGGCCTTGCCACCCCCAGACCCTCCCATTTCCAGCAGTGACCCCCCACCCCTCTGTCCAGCCCCCCTCTCAACCCTCTGCCCGGGGCCAGGCTCTATCGCTCCATCCCCCAAGCTCTGATGAGGGGCTCGCTCCAAATCTCACAGAGCTCACTGAGCTGAGAGGCTGCCTCCCCCGGCTCCGAGCGTCTCCAGCCCTGCAGTGCCTGCCCACACCCACCTGCCCCGTCCCCTGAGATGCAGCCAGCCCTGGCAGAGCCTGGGGCTTGCACCTTGGACCCTTTGCCCACTGACAGCCCACCGATGACCCTTGTGTCCCACAGGCTTCATGCCTTAGCCTCTCAGGGCCTGACAGCTGCAAACACAATGGGCCCCCAGCACAGCCACTCAAGGCAAAGGACACGTATCATGGGATAGCTTCTGGAGCCCACACCCCCTGGCAGGGCAGCATTCCTGGGTGGAGAAGGTGAGAATGGCCCTTCAAGTTTGTGAAAAATAGTCCTTTCACTGTCTTGAGGGAAACTCAGAGAAATTCAGCATCTCCCAGTGTGGGCACTGGCCTTGTGTAGGCCTTTCGTGGGGATAAAAAAACAGATCTGAGCTGTGGTCTCAGCCCTCCAGGAGCTCCCAGTCTTGCTACAGAGATGAATGAGCAAACTGTCCCAACCTCATGCAGCCGCACTCTAATAGAGGTCAGCAGCAGAGTGTTGTGCTGGCCAGAAACAGGGAGCAACTAATTCTGCCCAGAGGACGAGGGAAGATTTCAAAGAGAAGGTGACTTTGGCCTTGAAGAAGGCAGCAGAGATTTGGGCATGTGGGGTATGAAGTGGCTGGGAAGAGGCATTCCAAGCAGAGTGAACAGCAGGGCCACAGGCCAGGTGGGCTGAGTGTGCAGAAGTGCGTGCGCAGAACGGCCTCAGCTGCTGTATGGCTGAGGCCTGGGGTCCATCAGGAGAAGAGGTAGGTGAGGCCGGAACGTGCAGCAGGGCCACTTGCAGAGGGCTGCCTGTGCCAGGCTAAAGGGCCTTGGCCAGCAGCCTGGTAAGAGTCATGTAAGTATGATTTTATAAGCAACAGAATCCTTTCTTCAAATAAAAACATTCTCACAAGCCCAGTGTATGAAACAGATATGGCCAAGAGTGGCTCATGTTGAAGATGCATGGGGGTGGGGTTTGGAGCTCCTCCCAGATGGGTCTTCTTGTTCCTCCTGATAGCCCTGGAATGGTCACCACTCTGGGTACCTTTGTGAACCCCTGCGGTTCCTAGGAGCCCAGTTAGAGAATACTCGTGTGCAGGGAGGAGAGACACTGGAGAAGTTGAGCGGCGGTGTGGCATAGTGCCTGTTAGGAAGCTGAGCCTGGGCACCAGTGTGGAGGAAAAGCTGGAGCAAAAACCCAGAAACCAGGAGACTGGGGAGGAAATGTTGCAAATGTGAAGGAAATAAAGGTGAGGAGCTGAACTGAGGAGGTAGCCGGAGGTGGGGAATGGGGGCTGAATGTGAAAACATCTCTGACGTCAGAGTCCATGGTTTAGGGAGCAGTTGAATGTGGGAGGTGAATGAGAAGGAGAAGTGCATGGAGGTGGAGGCTAGTCTGGGCAACTAGGTGTCTGGGGATGCGATAGCCATGATGGGAAGGCAGGAGGGGTAGCAGAGGAAGCAGGAAGGTTAGGAAGGCAGGAAGAAGAGCAGATTATATGGGATGAAATCAAGTGCAACTTGGAATGTGCGTGTCAGAGACGTTCAGGAGATGCCACTCACTCACTCAGCCATACGGTTGGGTATCTGATTTTTTTCCAGAATCTGTTCTGTGTGCTTGGGATGCTTTAGGGAACAAGACAGAGAAAGCAAAACAGAAAATCTCCATTTCTCATGCAACTTCTACTCTGAAGCATGGGAGATAATAAACAACAAATGCTCTGTACTGTACTTAATTATATGTTAAAAGGTGACAAGTGTATAGAGAAAGACAAATCCGAGGGCAGAGTGATGAGGGTGGGAAGGCTGGGTTGGGGCACAGGATGGAATGGTAATGGGGTGATCCAGGCAGGCCCTACCGAGAAGGTCCTAGGTGAGCACAGATTTGAAGGAGGTGAGAGAACAGGCCATGTGACCATCTCAGGGAAGAGCCTCCCAGGCAGTGGGGACAGCCCACATCAAGTCCCCATGGTGGGCACACACATGGCACATTTGAGGACCAGCAGAGAGGCCACTGTGCATGGAGCAGAGCAAGTATGGTGCCAGCAGTAGAAGGTGACACAGTGATGCATAGAGCGAGGTCATGGAAGGCCTTGGGGGTCAGGAAAAGAAGTTGGGGTTTTACTCTGAGAGAAAAAGGGAGCCACTGAGAGGTTTGGAGGACAGGAATGACATGATGTGACTTTCTTAAAAAGCACCCCTCTGGCAACTGTGTTGAGGATAGACTGTTGGCGAGGCAGAGGGAGGGGTGGTTGCTTAGAGTGAAAGCAAAGAGAGCAGAGAGGAGGTTCCTGACTAATTCAGGTGACAGGTGATGGTGGCTTGAACATAGGAGGTAGCAATGGAGTGGATTCTGCATCTATGCTGAGGTAGACCCAGCAAAATATCCTGCCAGATTAAATACAGAATGGAGGGGGAAAAGGATGACTCCAAGGTCCGGCAGCTGGAATCTGAGAAAACCATAAAAAATTAAGCAGATTCCCATAAAACAAAGACCCCTGCAGAGCTCCAGACTCAGAAGACATCGCCATCTTCTTCCATTGCCTAAAAAAGTAAGAGTGAACTCTGCTCTGGAGCCCATGAGTGAAGCAGAGCCTATGAAAGCCCGTTTGCTGTTCCTTTTGCTAACATCCCTTTTTGCAAAACCAGAGCTCAGGCACAGAGGAGGCATTTCAACAAAACTCACTTTGGGACATAACAGGGAAGCAAGGGTCGAGGCCGTGGGCTTTGGCTCCTTCTTCCAGGGTGGGCTGGGTGGATGAAGATCTTTCAGCCCCAGACAGTAACACAGCCTTGGAGAATTCATTCTCGAAATGCAAAAACATCAGGCTCAGAAGTGCCGTGAGGTTGGCTGCCATATGCAGCTGGCAAGCATCCCCTGAAATCGGCAGATGAACAGAGCACTTATTGATATAAATATCATCACTGCGACAGCTGGGCGCCTTGCAAAAATGAACAATGACACAGCGTGAGCATCAGAAAAGCCGCCCTCAGCACCTGGAGGGGCGGTTCTTTGAAGTGGCATCTGCATTTGTCTGCCAGCATGCCCACGTCAAGACAGCCACAGCTCCAGCCAGCCCGGCCACACCGACAGGTCCGCCACAGGTCGCAAGCATCATTCTAGTTCTCCCGAGAGGACAAGTGCCACCTCCTGTGTTTGGGGTAGGGACCAACCAACCAGCCATAAAGCCTAGGGTTCTGGCAGGGCTGTGTGTAGGTTTTCAGCAAAATTAAGTTGGGAGAGAACGAGAGATCTCCGAGGGCTTTATTTTCTTGCACTGCTGGCCAAATCTGCCTCTCCTCAGAACCCCACACTGCGCCATTCCATCAGCCATCCCCAGCCAGGTCATCGTCCATTCCCCACAGTGGCTGCTGTTCAGAGGTAATCACGAGCAGTGGGGGCCCAAGGTAAAGATTCCCAGAGCGATGACATGCTGATTCAGAGATTTCTTTTTTAGCTCTTTGAGACAAAGGCCTGTGGTCAGGTTAGTGGGGCAAAATCCTAGAACCCCGACGCCCACCGGTGACACAGTCATTCCCAGTGGGCCAATCAGAAACCACCTTTGCAGCCACTCCCAATAGCACTGACCCAAGATCACCCTCTCTGTGGGCTCCTTGGTCAGACCAGAGTTCATAGGGAGTATGCACTACACAGACACCCTCTTTCGGGTCATGCCACACCCACCATATAGTTCAGAATGCTCAGAAGATCCTCTGTGCCAGCCATGGGGTGGGGCTGTGTGGTAGACAGAGTCTTGGGCCCCCAGAGATGTCCACATCCTAATCCCCAGAGCTATGAATGTGTTATTTTACACGGTAAAAAGGACTTTTCAGACGTGATGAAGTTAAAGACCATGAGATACAGAGATTGTCCTGGAATGTCTGTCCAGGTGGCCTCAGTGTTAAGAGTCCATATAATAGGGAGGCAGGAGAATCATTCAGTGAAAGACCACGTGACAACAGAAGCAGGAGTGGGAATGACACCACCACGAGTCAAGAATTGCTGGCAGCCTCTAAAACTGGAGAGGATGAGGAGTGGACTCTGCCCTGGGGACTTCAGAAAGGAACAGGGACAGCCCTGCTGACTTCAGTTTTTAACCCCTTAACACTAATTTCAGATGTGACCCCCAGATAATAAACATGTGTTCTTGTAAGCCACTAAGTATGTGTAATTTGTTACAGCAGCCATAAGAAACTAATACACAGAGTAAATGCTGAAAACAGAAATTCAGACCTAGAGATGTGGGGGTCACAGCCACGGAACATTGGACTGGAAAATGGTTTGAATTGGAGAAATCCACGTCTGAATCAGAGACCTCCAGGAGCCACGAGGAAGCAGGATGGGGAGAGCCGAGGAGAAGGCACATGTCCATCTCACCAACTTTAAGAGTCTTACTAACTCTGACGGAGGTCTTTTAAAAAAGAGCATGCTTTCTGGGCTGCATTCAGTCAGTCACTCATCAGCATATATTTATTGAGAGCCTGCCATGTGCCAGGCATAGACCAAGGCATAGCAGAGGACAAGTGAGGCACGAAAAACCCACCGTTCATGGAGCAGACAGTCTAGTGAAGTAATATCTGCCTCCCACAGTCTCTTTGGCATCAGACAGGATGGGATCATCTCCAGCTGGGACCATCTCACCAAGACCCTCCAGCTGCAGGAAGAAGCTGACCAGACAGCAGAAGGGACACGAGAGCCAGTGTCCAGGCAGCCCATCATATCCTTCCCAAACTCTGTGCTCAGCTCTGGAGGAATCCAGCAGGACATGTCCACCACATACCATGCCAGCAGCCTGGAGTCAGGTTTTGGGGTCAGTGAGACCCAGCCTTATTTGGGCCATCCCCACATAGGCGCTAGGGCTTATTAGGATCCTTGAATATTCTGTTCCCTTATTATATTGGCTATGCTTGGAGTATCCCCTGAGTTTCTCTGTATTTTACTGGTCACTAATTCAGCTTATGTGCCTTCCATTAGACCACACTGCCTCTGACTACACTTCACCTCTCTTAAATCTTAAGAGTTTTTATAGTCTGAGTGTTCTCCAAACACCTATCAATATTTCCCATGACTTCCTTCCATAGACCTGCTATCTCGAAAGCTTTTATTTCCCAAACTGTATCTACTAACTAGTAATTTGTTAGATTTCTTGTCTTTTTCCATAAACATAACTGCCCCAGTGAACTTCTGATGTGCAGGCCACATTCAGAGCTAACACAGGGTGCTCGGATTCTAGCCCAAAGCCAGAGACTCGGTGTCCCCTACCCCAGAGCAACAGCGCGATCCCCTTCGCCTTTTAAAGACTCTGGAGATAGTTCACTGGCTTCTCCTTCCAGTGTCCTTTGGAAACACTGATCTGGTCAGAAAGCTGAGGCCCAGGCAGGGGCAGGGGTTTTTTCAAAGGCCCACAGCTGGTCATTGACTCAGGCCCATGGGCCCTACCAGGGACTGTGAAGATTTTTGCCACCATTTAAACAACAGGGTTTCCAGGGCCCCCATGCTTGATAATCACTGACTTACTGGTACCTGGGTATGTGGAGCAGGAAGGAATATTTCTTAGTTTAAAAAAACACAAGAGTCCCCAGCTTGTATAAAAACAGAGTTGCCCATTTCTGAGACTCCCAGGGTGGGAAGTTGGAGCATTCAAGTGATGCTAAGCGCCGTGGAAAGGGAAAAGGCAGGGTGGGACCAAGACGGATGCATTCCCACGTTTTCTGGAAGTGAGGAGCGCAAGCGCGTCATCCTCCCAAGAGAAATGTGGGGGTGATATTTCAACGATGTCTTTTCCTATCGTTGTGCGTTCAAGGCAAATGGCAAGCATTGATATCCCCATTTTTATCTCAGCTTGTGAAAACAGCCTAACATGCTAGCAAAATTCAGAACGCCCAAGTCTACTTCTCCACAAGCCTCAGGTCTGACTTTGCAAGGGGCTGAGTTTCTGTTCCTCTAGGGTTAACAGCAGAATAAGCAAGAGACCTCAGCTCAAATTCTAGCCTTGCCACATACTTGCTGGGTTGCTTTAAGCCAGTTTCTTACCTTGTCCAAGTCTCAATGTTATCTATTCAGTTCCTGTAACCCAGATGTCAGCTAAGTTCACTCTGTCTTTGAAGATTTAAATAAAATGGGCTGTTTCTTATTCCCCATCTTGTGGCAAAGTCCACTGGCCATCCTCAAGATTTCTGGGAATTTCAAGGGAGCCATGTTTTCATGTTGGCTTCCAAGCTACCCTCAGGCCTTACTGGGGGCAACATGGGGGGGTTCCTATCCCAGCAGTGCCCATGACTGAAGGTTGACCACACACATCCCCATTCTTCAGCCCCACCTTGCCTCCACAACCCCACTGCCCAAACTGTTCCTTCCTCTCTCCTTCTCTCTCACACTCCCTTAGTTCCTCCACCTCCTCCCCAAAAGTTGTCCCTTTCTTAAAGCTGTCCAGTTAGTTCAGCTATCTCTTCAATGCCTCCTTCTAAAACCTGCCCTGAGCCTTTGCCTTTGCCCACCCTGCCTTCCTCCATATAGATCCCTCTATAAACTCCCACCCTTCCTTCCCAGAAACACTCCGGTGGAACTGGCAGGAGAGGAAGTATCCACCCATTGGGTGGAGATTGCATTATTCACCTTGTGGGGCTGCTGAGAGGCTAAACTAAGTGGGACATGCTTTGATTACCAGTGCCTTGCCAATGGGTTTCAGCCCTGGACAAGTTCACTATGGATTCAGTGAGACCAAAGAAGTGACAATGGGAATGTTCTTGGGGTGAAAGTGTTTATACCCAACGTTATTCCCATGGTGGCAGGTCAGTCACTAGAATGCCATCCACTCACAGGGAGTCTGCATGCAGCAAGCCCGTCTCTGCCTCTGGGCCTCTCTGCCCGCACTGCCATCTCAGTCTCTGTCCTTGGGGCTGCCACCACTCCAGTCTCGTCTCTGCTCTCCTGCAGACTTGCAGCCATGCCACCGTGTCACCCAGAGCACTGGATGGAGCTCTTTATATAGAGTCAATAATGACGTATTGCCCACACGTGCGTAGGGAGCTAGCCAACCAGAGCCAGGTGAGAATCCTGGCCACAGGCACCTTCACTGTATCCACACCAGCCACCAACCATGCTCCTTCCTTTCTGTCCCTTGCTGAACACTGGCCACCTCATCCAACCTGCCTTCCTTAACTGGACACAGTGTTAAAACGAATTACATGTTTTGGGCTTTTTATAGAATCTATTTAAAGGAGTATTATAATCACTGATCTGAATTTTTAAACCAATTCAGGTGACTCTTTCATATTTTTCTCTTAAAAATCCTAATTCAATTTCAGTTTTAAGTGGCTCAGGATTGATTTCCCCCCATGGATCACAGGGACCTTGATAAGTAGAATCCTTAATTTCTGAAGCTATGATACTACTTGGCCTTTCCGTTTTATCAAACTATCTTTTAGTTAACAAAAGGCATAATTAAGGTGCACTGCAATACACTTTAAAGTTCTCTATTCCAAAAATATGCCCATATGCTAGTACTCATTCAACTCATCAGAGCATGTTTATTCCAGCAACTAACAAGCTTTCTGACTCCATCAGCAAGAAAGTGATGTTCGATCGTGAGGCTCCCTCCACATTTGTAGCATTTCATGTGTGAACATGCACCCCCCAAAGGACATCTTTTTGTGCCCTGAACAGCTTCAGAGATCACCAGGTAGAATAATGTATGGCAGCTGTTCAGAGCTGTGCACACACGCTTGGTTTAGCTTGTTTTGACAATAAAAAGAAAAGCCTCTGCTTTTCTGGAAGAAGCCTAGCCATTTCTAAATGGGCGCAGAAACTGACCTGCTTCCCCTCTCGGGTGTGGTCCTCAGCTCTGTCTGTTATATGGCAGTGGTGAAGCCCTCCCTTCAGGCAGATGTCACCACCCCGCCCTAGACCCTTGGGTGAGAAGGAGGGGAGAACCAGGAAGTGAGACGGGAAGGGCCATTGGCCCAGACTCCCGGCTAAAGGATGGAATCCTTGGAGACAGCCACTTCACAAGGTTTCCTTCTAAGAAAGAAAATGCCAAAGTGGCACTGAGTATACGTGCAACCCCAGGTCAGCTGGCTTCTCCCGGTCTCAGAACCAAGTGGGCCTGCTTGAACCCACCATTTCCAGGCCCTTAAGAAACCATAAGAAATCCCCAGGATTTCTATAAAGTATTGGTGGTTCTGTGCACACCATCTGGCTCCTCGGTTCCCTTGTGTGGTGTCTGTTCCAGTTCTGTGTCACTCAGGGAACAAAGCTCAGTTCCTCGCTGGTTTCCCCAAGAAATCTATGTGCACTGAGCATTGTGTGTGTTTTATAAATTTGCTGAGTATTAAGGAGCTTGGGGGGGGTGGGTGGATTACATGACACAGGGATTCCTCTTTTTCCCTTCCACTGTTCCCATGTGCTCCCGGCCTTACTCTTCCAAATCTCCTGGGGTCCTCTCAGGAACCACCCACTGGTCTCTCTCCTTTGACATGCAGACAGTGCCCCCATATAGATGCCACCCATCCCCACAGCTGCCCCAAGCTGGCTGATCTGGAATTTTCACAGGGGCAGGCCTATGTATGTTACCCTAAAGAGAAATTTTCATAAGGGCTACTAAATAGAGAAAAAAAAGCCAAACCCTTCACTTTTTCCATCTTGCATCCATACGCTAATAGCTATCACTCATATTTACTGAGTACAGACTAGTTACAGATTCCTGTGCTAAGTGGACACATTAAGATATAACTTTAACCCAGAGAACTAAAAGATTTGGCCAAATCACTCAGCTGAACAGTGACAAGGCTGAGATTTGAACCCAGGGCACTTCAAGCAGGAGCCCCACTACCTTTTGCAATACTGCACACAGGCCAAGAAGATGGAGCCCTACCAAGGCACAATGCCAGCATTTGGACATCAGAACACCTTGAGCTAAACCCCAGATGACATTTCTTATTGCTGAGAATCACCTCCAAGCCCCAAAGGGTCCCTGGGAACAAAACCCTTGCTTCTCCCCTTCTTTCTCCCGTTTCCCTTGGCCAGATTATGTGCAAAGGCGCAGGCTGCGGGGAGACCCTGATGATCCTTGGCAGGTCAGCTACCGCATCTGCCCGCACCTCACCGGCTGAATGTCATCCTTGCTATTGCCTATGTGGTCTCTCAAATCAGGGAACTCAAGTGAAAGGATGGTTCTGATTTAGGATGAGAAGGACCCAGCAACTTCCCCCAGCGCTCTGGGCATGATGGGAGAGTGACCTGGAAAATCAAATGCAAAGAAGTGTCCCGAAACATTGGAGTCTTGTTTGAGGCATAGTAGAACCTATTAGCTTGAGAAATTGGTCTGGAAGCCTTATTAAAAGAGACAAATCATTGTGCATTCTCTCCAGACTGAAAATATTGGGGGTAATAGACTTTCCCTGATGCCTTGGACCTATGTGATCATGTCAGGATCACAACCAACCTCTGGCAAGGCCAAATTCCATGCAGGTGATAAGGGCTATTATTTTTTTAATGGGCAGTTCTGATTAATTCTGATTTCTCTGGCCAGCCGCTGACTTATCTGTACCAGTCCCTCATTACTGTGAAGGTTGCAGGGCAGGAGAGCCTATGGCAAAGAGAGATGAAGTTCAAACTGTGGCTTTGTCATTATTGTACAGCTCAGCAGACGACTGTCCAGCCACAGAGGTCCCTGTGACCAGTCCCCCCACACACCCCTCCTTTCTCATATGCTTAATTAACCCCCTGTGGCGATGCCAGGAAAACAGAGCACCACTGCATTTTGAAACTTAACCTTGCTCACTTGTCTTCGCTGCTTACTGGGGCAATAAGAAGAACCCTCCACATTTATATGTTCGCTGTTATCTTTATTATTTTTTTTGTTGAGCACTGATAGGTTCTATACTAATACAGATCGTTGGGATTTAGTGGGTGTGTATTCCATGCCTGGCATTATGTTTAGGGCTTTCTTCACAGGCATTATCTTTTATCCTTAGAACAACCCTATAGGATAGGCGTTGGCAAACTTTCTCTGTAAAGGACCAGGTAGAAGTATTATAGGTTTTGCAGACCATGTGGTCTCTGCTCACAGCTACTCAGATCTGCCATTGTAGCTGGACGGCAACCATAGACAATACAGAAACAAGTAAGTGTAGCTGTATTTCAATAAGACTTTATTTGCAGTATCAGGCTGCTGGCTGGGTTTGGCCTATGGGTTATCCTCTGGAATTTGGGTTCCCCAGCTAGGAGGGTGGCAGGCATAGGCCTGTGCTGTCCTAAATCCTCCCTTCTCCCAGATCTTCCATTCTGCTTCTGGTGGAAGGATAGCATAAAGGACTTTTTTGCATGTGACAGCCCAGTTCTCTCTGAACAGAATCATATTCATGAAAATCTCTCATCCATGGTGGCTATGAAGAGGTGCCCAGATTTCCATGGGTCACCTCCATCAGTCTAGCTGCTTGTCTGCAAGCTTGCTGTAGACTGAGGCAGACTGTACTATGGAGACGCTCAGTCCCACGCTGCTTGGTGGGTCTTTATGAGTCTCACCAAGAGGCTCTTTGGACGACCCCAGATGGAGAGCCTTCCTAACACATGGCCTCTTTGTCCATGCTGGGTGGTCTCCAACAAGCCTACAGCCCCGATCTTAGCACTCTCTTGTGGGACAGTGTCCGTCTCCCTGCCCCATGGGGATCATGAAGTTGAGGAAGCATGCTTTGCCCCTCTCGGAGCCACAACCCCTGCCCCCTACCTCAGTGTTCTTTCCCCAACTAAAGACATCAAGGGCACAACCGACACAGGGGAATAAATGTCTGTGTCTCCTTGATGGCACTATAAATTTAAGAAACAATTTATGATCTTAGACGAGTTTCTCAACAGTCACACTTACTGATATTTTGGGCCAGATTACCCCCAGGGAAGCTATCATAGGCACCGTAGGATGGAAAGCAGCAAGCTGGCCAGATGCCCACATCAGCCCTTGGGTGCGACCATCAAAAACCTCTCCAGGCATCACCAAATGTCCCAAATGACAAAAACACCTCTGGCTCAGGCTTCGGTTGAGGAGCAACCACTGCCTTTTGCTCTCAGCTGTAGGTTCTAATCCCTGATTTCAGGAAAATAGGAGGGATCACAGACAAGATCTCTTCACACTTCCTTATGTTATCTTTTGGTGCAAGGGAAGCATAATTACATTTCAATATGAGAAAATCGAGGCCTGGGTTACACAGCTAGTAAAGAGCAGCACGTGGATTTGGATCCAAACCTGTCTGATGCCAAAACCTATTATATTCTTTGAAATGACTCATGACCCAGTGACGAAATGAACACTGAAGGTTTTCCTGGAATGGGGGAAAGTTTGCAGTGATGGTATTGAACTAGAAGTTGGACTTGCCCTTCTCTCCACGTCCCATCTAATCCTAACAGCAGTGTTTCGAGGTAGGTATTACTCTCTCCACGTTACACTGAGGAAACCAAGGCCCAGCAAGCCTAACAAATGGTTTGAAATCAGCAGAGCAAAGATGTTTAAGGTGAGTGTTTCTGTGTTCAGAGCTTTGACTTTTCAAGGACCAAAAAAATGATGGCTGCTCCAAGGGGCCTTTGATTTCCTACCTAATACCCTACCTTCTAGCCAGTGTGTCCTGCAGGCAACAGGAAGTCTCGGTGATAAATAAGACCAGCGCCCCCACCCCTATCCTTGCCTCTCTCCTGGCCCAGCTCTGTATGCAGTACTGGCCTGAGAAGACCTCCGGGTGCTACGGGCCCATCCAGGTGGAGTTTGTCTCTGCAGACATCGATGAGGACATCATCCACAGAATATTCCGCATCTGTAACATGGCACGGGTAAGTGTAGGCCACCATGGCTTCCCTCCTCCCCAACGCAGATGGAGGCTGCTGGGAGAGGATCCGAACACGCCAGCCAAGAGTCGGTGCTGTGGTCTTGATAATCTCATCCTTGGGCAAGTGATGCTTCTGCAGGTTCCAGCTCCAGACCTACAATGCTTCCAAGGCTCAGAGACGCACGCTGTGACATCCAGCCTTCCATCTGCCGGCTTGCTGCCATGCAGACAAAACTGCTCAGAAATGAGCACTTCCCCACAGGGTTGCACCGTTTGGGCATGAGTTGACACAGCCTTTGATTGGCTCCAGTAAGCTTCAGGCTAGACCTTGGGAACACCAAGACAGAAAATAATCAGTTGCTTTCCTGAGGAAATTCACTGGCTGGGTGGAGGAGCATCGGGTAGGAGGGAGCAGATTAGTAATCTATGAAATGTTGGCTAAGTAAAGCGACTTTGATTTTCCCCAGGGTGATTTTATCCAGTTCACCCAGGGTGAGCTGAACTCAGTCCCTGCCCTCAGAGTTCACTATCTAGTGGGAAGGCAAAACATGTTCTGGCACAGGAGCCTCAGGGAGAGAGATTAATTCTGCCCAGTAGAGTCAGGGAAGGCTTTTCCTGGAGAAGAGGACATTTGAATTGGGTTTTGAAGACTCAGTAGGAGTTTTTCAGGTAAAGGGAGGGTGCAGGGCTGTCATGGTAGGAGAATCAATGTGCGCAAAGGTGTATGCATACAGGAATGAGCGCAGGGCTAGTCTGTGACTCTCCCGGTGATAACATGGCATAGGGCCCATTTAGTTTGTTTTCCACTACAGTGCTGCAACCACTAGGGGACCTGGGGGGCTTATATCCCAGAGCATCCCCAGAACAGGCCTAACAGCCTCTCTGTTCTCAGCCACAGGATGGGTATC
The DNA here is from genome assembly GCA_032199065.1 of Smutsia gigantea. Lineage (NCBI taxonomy): Eukaryota > Metazoa > Chordata > Mammalia > Pholidota > Manidae > Smutsia > Smutsia gigantea. The sequence goes on along the minus strand of JAVSCE010015560.1, from coordinate 356,508 downwards.
GCATAGTCCAGCACCTTCAGTACATCGGCTGGCCCGCCTATCGGGACACACCGCCCAACAAGCGTTCTTTGCTCAAAGTGGTCCGCCGGCGGGAGAAATGGCAGGAGCAGTATGACGGACGGGAGGGACGCAGCGTGGTGCACTGCGTGTGAGTCTGTGGGGTCTCTGGGGCCACTGGCGGGAGGGACGCAGCGTGGGGCACTGCGTGTGAGTCTGTGGGGTCTCTGGGGCCACGGGTGGGAGGGACGCAGCGTGGGGCACTGCCTGTGAGTCTGCGGGGTCTCTGGGGCCATGAGCGGGAGGGACGCAGCGTGGGGCACTGCCTGTGAGTCTGCGGGGTCTCCAGGGTGGTAGGCGGCGGGTGGCAGGAGATCCTGGGGACACCACTGGCCACACACCCCAGCCCCAGGCATGCAGGCTTTCCCCATCTCAATGACCCTTAAAGGATGATGGAGTGGATTCAAGGAATTACAATCCTTTCGTGGACTGGGGTTGCCAGTTTGTTGCCCTGAACTAACTTTATATAACATATTATTGAGGCAAAACCTGGCAGCCTTTCCATAAACGTGGTGGGGCAGGAAGACCACTGTCCAGGGCTCCCAACAGGGAGATGAGCCCCCTCTCAACCGGAGGCAGATATCGTGCCAGTCACCAGAAAGCTCGAGATGAAGCGGGTTCCACTGACTAGATCCTCCTCTGTTGTTGCCTGAAGGAAGAACAAGGAAGAGGGATGCATTGATCAAGGGAGCTTCATGCCAGGCATTTTAAGTAAATGTCCTCATTCCATCTGTGAGGTAGACATGGTCACGTTGCAGTGAGGAAACAGAGGCGCAAGCTAGGTAAGGGATCAGGCAGTTAAGAAAGGAGCTTGGATTTGAATTCACTGCCCTCGAAGCTCATGTGCTGTCCATTCCACCACACTGCCTCTGAGTAAACCAAAGCCCTCCTCCACCAGGTCTGTCTGCTGGGACATCGCTAACTGTGGGCATGGTGGAGACACAGGGACATGGGGAGGTGATGGGGAGGCACTGCCCAAGAGGATGATGGGTGGGTGCCAAGGGCCCTGGGAATGCTGTTTCCCAGGGCACAGTGGGCTTATGCTGCTATACTTATACTCCATTACTGTTGTGAACTGGAACCTTTACCTGCCTTAGAATGGGCATAGCTGGGGCACAGGCATTCCCAGTCAAATAGACCCTGATGTCATAGTGCAGGGTAGAGGTCAGGACCCGATGGAGAACTGTGTCAACAAGCAGTCATCAAGGAAAACACTTAATTTTGTGAAATATTTAGAAAATGAACACAACCTATCTTGCAACATAGAGACTCACAATATCTTGGTAGCAAATATGCAAATGTTGTAAGTATGATTACTTCAAAGAGCATGTGTCAAAGTCTACCAGGAGACTATAAAGTGACCTCAGAGAGGGGTTCCACAAAACTGTGATGTCACATCAAAAACAGCTGTAACCATAACAGCTATGGGTGGAACATTGATTCACAGTAACTCACTTTGCTTCTTAGAACATAAAATGATTTGGGAAGAAGTGATGGAGAGGTCCTCCTCTTTCAGAAGGTTGTGTTAAAGGAAGATTGAACCAAAGGCTTCCCATTTTCAGATTAAGTATTTCTGGAACCAGTGGAGGCATTATAACATCTTATTGATCCCAAGACTGAGCGCAGTCTTTTCAAAACCAGCTATCACTTACCCTCTTTAAAAAAGATGGTGCATACGCATGTCAGGAAAATCAGAGAGCTTAAAGGGAAGTTAAACGTACGCGCACACACACACACACACACACACACACACACCGCAGCTTAAGCACCACCACCTGCAGCAGTCTCACCCTCCCAAAGGATGCAAATTGCAGACTGGAGTCCAAAAAGATGCTGTGAGGTGTCACATATGACATGGGCACGTAACATCAGTCAAGCAGAGCTGGTTCTGCCCACACCCCAGAATCTGGGTTTGCAGCTGGTTCCCTGCTGGCTGAGCCCTGCTCTCTCCAGTTCCCTCCCACCTACTCAGATGGGCCCACTTTTAGCACAGAGCCACCCCCACCCCATCAGTGTCTAACTCCGCTGGGCCCAAGATACCTGTATCCACTCAGGACTCTGCTGTTCTCATTTCAGAAAATACTGAACCCTCCTGGGGGATTCCCCTCCTACTCTTTCCTACATGGTTGTCTTTAGCATGTTTTTTTTGCAGGACTGCCTTTTTATCCGTGTCTCCCCTAGGCAAGGTGACCAGCAGTTTGAACCAAAGGAAAGCACATGGCTGTCCTTCTATCCACAGGGACCTTGGCATGCTTGTGGCAGAGATAAAACAGGCACTGGAATGCAGGCACCGGCTGGTGACTGAAGAGCAACTGTCCACACTTGAAACATTGGTCTTTGGGTGTCCTGTAGATAAAACATCTGGGAAATTGACTGAGGGCTTTAGTTTCCATCCAGATGTTCTTTAGACACAGACCATTACATGAAATCATTAGTTGCTTTTGGCAACATGCCCAGGAGTTCCGAATCAGGCAGATTTCCTAAAGGGACTTGCTAGAAGAGTTGGAGGGTGTTTCCCTGAAGGTGAATTATGGAGTATCAGAAAGACGAGTGACAGTGAGATGACCCTGCCAAAGCCCTCTATCTCTGCTTTCTGGATCAACAGGGTCTTGCTAATGCCAGTATGTACACATAGACATCTGTCATGTCAGGGTACAGCATCTTAGATCCACCCCAGCTCCCCACCCCTCCCACAACCTAGACTGGCTGACTCTAGGCCAACAGAGATGTCTCTGGTATGGCTGGCCTTAGTGGATGGGAAGAGTTAGGATGAAAACCACCCAGAACCTTGTGTTGTCTTCACTGGCTGTGTAGGTGGACCCAGAACAACCTTTTGGACAAGGATGTGGGTATATACAAAGACACACTGCGTGCCTGCCCTGGGCTTTGGTTCAGGATGCCATGGGTGATTATAACATGCTCGTAGAACCCAGGAAACATCAAGCTAATTGAACTCAAAGGTTATGTAGTCCAAACTCCTGCCCCATTATATAAATAGGAAACTTGGGACTCAGACACAGGAAGTGACTTGTCCAAGTGTCTTACCTGAGGGTTTCAGGCCTGGGAAGTTCCCTAGGGATTCAGTGAGACTGAGAAATGACAGTAGAACGTTCTTGGGGTAAAAGGGTTTATACCAGCTTTATTCTCATGGCCGTAGGTAGAGCACTAGCATCACATCTGCATCCAACAGTCTGCAGGTCCATAATCCTCCTCCGTCTCTGCCTCTGCCCAGAGCACTGGCCAGGGCTCTTTATATAGTGACTCAGTCAATAATAGCCCATTGCCTAGGGTGTGGAAGCATTAGCGTGGCAGTAGGCCAATTACATCATCAAGTAATTTGGTGAGGATCCTGGCTGTAGGAACTTCCATTTTCCCCACACTCAGGTCAAAGCAGTTCATGGCACAGATGGGACTCAAACCATAACTTGTGGTTCAGGCTAAGGTTTCGCCAGAACCTTACTTTGCATTTGCCAGGGCAAACCCTCCCCACTACAGCTGATGTGGCTTTAGGATGAGCAGATGCCTGGAGGTACCCAGAAACCTGGCTCAGCCTTTTACTCTGTGTTTAGAAACGGGGGAGGCCGCAGCGGAACCTTCTGTGCCATCTGCAGTGTGTGCGAGATGATTCAGCAGCAAAACATCATTGACGTGTTCCACATCGTGAAAACGCTGCGTAACAACAAGTCCAACATGGTGGAGACCCTGGTGAGCATCCCAGGAACTGTTCTGCAGCAGCCAGGGACTGACCCTAGTTTCCCTGGCCTAAAGCAAATAGCATCAAATATTAAAAACCCTCCACAGCGGGGTGCTCCTTGAAGACTTAGCCTGTGAACTTGCGCACACCTGTCACCCGCTCTGCTTCCCTTCCCACCTCACCAGCCCCCTTTTATTACAGGGCAGTCCAATCCTGACACACTCTACTTTGTTTTACTTTTTCCCCACTCCTTAAGAAAGTATCACTAATGCAGGCTTAGGGAAAGGGGTTCTGGATTAGTAGAGTGTGAATTTTGTTTTCTATTCAGTTCGATCCTCTTATAATTAATTTATGCTAATTGTAGAGTATAAAGCATTGGTCTGGGCCACTGTGGAGAAAGGGAAGGAAGGGGAGTGGGCAGGCAGAGCCCCAGATGATGGGGCCTGGTGTGATGAGGGAGGTGAATCATACAAGAAAGTCGAAGAGTCTTTAAAGCTACTCAAAGTGTGGTCCTACTCAAATTCTGGCCCTCAGACCAGAAATATCAGCATCACCTGGGAACTCATTGGAAATGTAGAATGTGCAGCCCCTCTTCAGATTTACTGAATCAGAACTGCATTTTTAAAAGATTCCTGGATGCTTCGGATGCACATTTGAGAAGCACTGGTACACAAAAAAGTAAAAAGAAAGGAATGACCCATTGGGCATCCAGGAAAGCTAGAAGCAGGCGCCAGGCAGAACTCTGATGGATGTCCAGATAGGAGTAGTTACATGGGGAATTTTGAGCTGACCATTAACTACAGATGTGAAAAAAGTTTTCTCCAAAATGTGTCTCTCTAAACTAAATGCATTTTTCCTTTTCATCTCTCTCTTGTCTCCTCTTCTCCTTCTGTGCCTCTCCTCCTCTCAGGAACAGTATAAATTTGTATACGAGGTGGCACTGGAATATTTAAGCTCCTTTTAGCCCAGTGGGATGGGGAACCTGCTGGAATCCAGAGGCTTCTGCAGCCAAGCCCCCCTTTCTGTGAATGGCAGTGACTGGGCTCAGGGGCAAAGAGGCACCTGCCCAACTCCAAGGAGAAGACTGGTGGTCCCGTGTCCGTGGTGGGCTCTGCACTTTCTGAGGGGTCTCCTGTAGCTGTAGGAGATGCTGCTCTGCAAGGCCCAGGCTTCCCTTCCACACCCAAGCAGCCACAGCCGTGGAAGTGCATCCGTGGCAAGGCCCTGGATTTTTCGGTTCCCAGACCTCTTGCTTTTGCTCTTTTCGAGTTTGTGACTCCCACAGCAAGCCAACTGTGTGGGTGTGGGGAGTGACAGTCTCCGTAGCACCTCCCTGACCTCCTTGCCCTTGGTAGGGTAGGGGAGGTGCGTTCTGCTCCCCCGTGCTGTCATGGAAATGATGGGGCTTTGGGGCCCCTGCCCTCCTGCCCGCTGCGGTCTCTGCACCCCTTCCAGTCCGGATCAGTGTGACCGTGGGACATTCCGAATACAGCAGAAGTCCCCATCCGCACACCTCACCTGCATGGGGCTTGGCCCACTACCACTCTGCACCCTTCCCCAGCCTGGGCCCCAACCTGTCATTCTCTGGCCAGCCCGCTGTGTCCACAATCACTCTTTGATAAAGGTTTTCTTTGCTTTTTTTTGTGGTCGGTGGGAGGGAGAGTATAGACCTTTGCTGCTCCTCCTTGTCTTTGTGAAAAGCAACCACCTCCCTGGGGCAGGGGTCTTGCTGACCCGAGTCTCTTGGGCGGTAGCTTTCTTTGGGAGGGACAGACAACATTTGATTACTTTCCAGACTGTATGTGAAAAGGAACTTTCTTTGGAGGGATGTAAAATCTTAGTCTTTTTTTGTCAAAATGGAAAGGGGAGGAGGGATGTGTAGGTATAAGACAGATCTCTCAGGCCTATCATCTTTCCTGGCAATGTCCTTCAGAGGTCCACCCCTGGGGCAGCACAGCCACTGAGCAAGGGAGAGACAAGCGAGTCTGAAGACTGTCCCTCCAATTTCTGTTCAGATAAAGAAGCAGCTTTGTGCATAATGTTGCATCTCCACACTCGAACTTCTTCCTAGAGTGACCCAGCTGCCATCTCGGAGAAGGTCCCTGTGGACCCAGCTACACTTTAGTTGAAAATAAGGCCAAAGGAGATCATGCCTGGGGTCCTAGGGTCTTACCCAAAGTCTGGGTGAGTCTATGACGAGGGCCCAACCGTTGCTTGGCATCTGTCGTGTGCCAGGCTGGGCACATCCCACCTGTTGCTTAGAACCCCCACGTGAGAGCTATTAGCCGGTCTCACTCCATTTTCCAATTGAGGAAACTGAGGCATCTCCCTCAGTGATGACAATCTGGGTTCTGAAAAGGCAGATAATGGCAGAGAGAGACTTATTTGTACTGTTCTCTTCATCTTTTGTCAGCCAAGCAATTATTTTATGGAGAGAAAATAAGATCAGGAACTTCTGAGCAGAAAACTGCACCACGGAAATATGATTCTTTCAGATGCCATTTCTTCTGGGAGGCCCAGAATTTCGGATATATTTTAGTAACTCATTCCTGCTCCCCAGGAAAGCTAGTCTCAGCTAATTTCTTAGCCAGTGAAAACAATTCCCTGTTTCCTCAGGCTATGAGGTCTGACAGCTGAGGACACTGTCTCTGCCTTGGCCCCTAGCCTGTGCTAAGGCACAGTATCTGGCAGGCTTGGGGTGGCCTGCCATCCAGGACGCTCCATCTTGGAGGCTGGACTAACCCCAGACAAGGCATGGGGAGCACAGAATTCAACAAGGCACAGCTTTTGCTCTCAAGAGCTCACTGTAAACTGGGGAACTTGAACCTCACTGCAGTGGGGGGTGTCAAGCCTCTGAGTGTTGTTTCAGCCTGAGAGCAACAGAGACTGCCTAGGGCTTCCTAGAGGAGGTGACAGCCATTCCAGCTGGGTCTCAACAGAAGGAAAGGGAAGAAGGGAATTTCAGGCCAACAATCAAGCATTTGCAATGGCAAAGAAGTGAGAAAAAGCCTGGGGTGTGGCGGCAGGGTATGGAGGGAGGTCGGCCCAGCTGGAGCGTAGCATAGCCCGGGTGGTGGGTGGGAGGTGAGTGCAGGCGCGCCCCTGTGGGCATCAAGGAGCCGCAGAGCTTTTGAGCGATGTGCTCGGTTCAGTGTTGGAAAAGGCTCACTCTGGGGCCAGTGAGGCCACCTCTTTTCCTATCATCAGACACTGTGAAAACATTCCCTTAAGTGTATACTTTTTAATAACACATCCATTTGTCTGTCTGCTCATAGTTTTGTTGCTGGAACAAAATATGCAGTGGAGCATGAGATTCAGCTTCTGCCTCAGGGTCTCTGCTCTACCACGGGGCGGAGTGACCAAGCCAGGCCTCCAGGCTCATGAGGATGGGCCGCGAAAGGAGCCCTCCGAAGCTGCTCTCCTTGGCACAGGCTCGGGAGCTGTTTGGATGTCCCAGGACACCAGGCTTGATCAAGGCAGGGCTGCCACTTTGGAGGTTCAGAAGGAAAAGGGAAGCAAAGGAGACCCCCCATTCTTCTCCTTTGATGGGCCCCTTCCTGGGTGTGCCTGAGCAGATCCCCAGGCCCTCTGTGGCCCGCTGGCTTCCCCTGGCTCCAGTCCGTGTCTCTAGCAGCTTGTAGTGTATGCTCTTTTCTCAGATCCTGGCTCACCCATCCAGAATTGGGAGGGGGCGGCTACTGACACAAATCCCGGCAGTTATTCTGTTATGTGACTTCAGGGAGAAGGAAAATGGCAAGAACTCAGGCCATGGCACAGTAACCAACCCAACCCCCCACCTCCAATTTCCTCACAACCCAGCCACCCTGCCAAGAAGGCAGGGCAGTAAACAGGTCCTAGGCCATTTTGCACAAGAAGAAACAGGCTCATGGATAGGGATGTCCTCCCTAAGATCCCACATGGCAAGAGCTTGGATGAGATGGCACTGATGCACAGGAATTTGCACTTGATCCCTACGCTGGGAAATCTGAGCAACCTCCACCTCTCCGGAGGCATTCTTCCCGCAGAACACTCCAGGGCTGGGCTCGCCTCTCAGAGGAAACTAGTATTAATGCTCTGGGGGGTCTCCACAACACAGCTTCTCAGCTCCAGGGTACCAAAGAGAGAGCCCCTCCTTACTACAGAGCTCCATGGTTCTCACCTCCTAGGTATGGACCCTGTTCGGAGGCGATGTGAGGAGTTAATGAGAATCCGGGAACCATCCCAGGTTGCATGTGTGTATGGCCTGGATGTAGTTTCTGGGTGTATCTCGCTATTCTGCAACATCGTTAGCATTCACCCTTCCTGGTGTGGAGATCCTGGGTCCGTGTGGGGCTTCCGGGCCTTTAGATGACCAGGGCAGGCATCTCTGCGGGAACAGTAGGTGTCAGCTTGCAGGTAGTACCAGCAGCCCTGTGCTGGGCACTCTAACATGTGAGTTCACTGAATTCCTCCAACATCCCTAAAAGGTGTTTGTGATTGTCCCCATGTCACAGATGAGGAAACTGAGGCTCAGAGGGGAGAAACCACTTGCCCCATAGTTCCAGTCAGGGGACGAGGGAGCCAGGATTTAAATAGTTTCCTCAGACTTCAGAGACAGGATTGTTCCACCACTGTGTCTCAGATTTTCCCATGGGGCACCCCGTAACAGCAAAGACTAGAGGGAAAGAGATTACCCAGTGGATCTTGTAAGGCCCAAAGCAGATAATGGTAAGCTTAAAATTCTTTCACAGTTTCATGTTTTACAACCATGCATACAATATTTGCATTCCACTCTATTTGCCTGATTTGCTTTAATATGACTATATAAATATTTTTCTAAACCATACGCCCTGTCCCTCATGTGGCTTTGATCACCTCAACTCACTACGATGGGCCCTAGGTAACTAGATCGCGGTCTGCGAGGCCCAGCGCCTGGCCACGCTGCTGCTTCCTGAGGCGTCTACAGTATGCAGGGCTCTGGAGGGGCCGCTGCCAGGATGCACAGGCTGCTATGGCACTGTTCATCCCGTGCTGCGGAAAGGTGTGGTAGTGGAAAGAGCTCAGGCTTCAGCTAAGATCCAGCCTTGCCAACCAATTAGTGGAAAAAGATGTGAAAAGAGGAGCCTCTGCCAAGTCAAAGGGGTAGAATCAGAGAGCTCTGAACAGGGAGACAGAGGGGCCAGGCCAAGAGGTTGAGACCCCACAAGAATACTCAGAACCAAAGATGCGTATGGACTACTGGGCAAAGTGGTCACCTCTGTGACACAGCATGACAGGTGGAGAAGGACTAGCCAGAACCACTTGGAGCTGGGGTGTTGCTTTAGAACAAGTCTCAGAGTCTTGGAGAAAGGATGATAATTTTCCCTCTGAGCAATCGTATTTATCCATCATCCATCCCTCGTTGCTAATCTAGCTCCTGTTGTGTGTCCTCACAAGGGCTCTGGTGTGAATCCCTGTTGTGTGCATAGAGGTGTTAGACTAGCAGACGGCACAAGTGAGGCCAACAGAAGAGCAGTCAGGTGCTTATCATGTCATCTCCTCAGGAGTAACTGCCCAGCCCAGATCCAGAGGCATGGAAGAGTGGGACTGTTCCCCTGCACCTCACTGCTCTAAAACAGAATAAAGTCACCATCTCTTAGCCTTCATCTGGCCACTCCTGGGCTGCCCATACAGGCACTCAGCACCAAGTAGAGTCAGGAGTAACATCATGGAAAACGTGGGTGAGCCCAATGGTAAGAGGAGCAGGATGCTAATCCTAAACCGTAAGGCCAACGGATCGTGTGGGGCCAAGATTCCTGGGACAAATAGTCAACCCAAGCTGCAGGGCCAGTCAGTGGATGAAACATGAGTCACATGGATGGCCATGGCTTCTCAAAGCCCTGACTTGCCTTTCCCATCATCTAACTAGTCTAAGCTGCTTCTCAGCCAGTGATGCCAGCTCCAAATCACAACCAAGTAAAACAGGGAAATAGGCAAAGTGAACCCAACTAGAGGAGACTCCCTGAGATTCAACCTCATTCCTATTCTCCCATGCAAGGGCTCCATGTTGGAAGCATTCCATGTATACGTATCTAGAAGTGATAGCATGCAAGGCCTTGGCCTCACCTCGCTTAGATCTATCTGCCTTTGAGGTCCTGTATGGTCTGAACATCAGGGAGAGAAGTCAGTAGCACTGAGTGGAGGAGGGCAGTTCTACTCCTACTTCTTCTGGCACATATTTCAGGGTTATGGATATGATCCTCAGAAGCACAGCAGAGATGTCTAAGCCACATTCATGCACAGGAGACTCTCTTCCAGTTTATTGGTGACCAGAGACAGACATTTGCATGGCACTGACCTTACGAACCTCTCGTACTGACCAAGACCATCCCTTGAAACCCTCCTTCCCACCTCCAGAGAGACGGAAAAAGGTCATCAAAGGGGGCCACATTATCTCCCCTGAAATCTACCCCAAGAGGTACAGTCAGCACCCACAGTGGTAGATCCCAGGCCTGGCATCCTAGCTATCTTGAGAGTGGTCCACTGGGCTGATTCAAGGGATAGGGACAGACTCACAACGTCAGGAGGTCTACAGGGAAGACCTGTTGGGGCTGGATCACCATAGAACTTCCTTCTGGATCTGAGAGCTGCTCTGAGTGATGGGATTCAAATCCTGATCCTTGGTTGTAATGTTCAAAGAATGAGGGTCTGGGGCCTTAGGGTGTTGGACAGGAAGAATTGGTATGAAAGCCTGGAGTTCAGGGTAATTAGTGTAATTCATGGTGAATGGGATTTTGAGATTTGGGACAGAAGGGGAATGTGAAGTAACCTGCCTGTATAGCAAATTGAGTCCCTGTACACATACTTCAGTGCCTTTGGACTTGTGAATACAAATCAGTGGGCCTCCTACATGATGGTCCAACAGACTCCTAGTGCCCACATGCCCCTCTCTCTCCCATGGAAGATTAACAATGTGAGATGCTCCTTGGGGTAAAGCCTTCAGGGTAGTCTGGAGGCTCAGAGGGCAAAGTGGTGTCATCCCAGGTCAAATCAGGCTTCCAAAGGGTCAGGTGGAATGCAAGTGCCCATATTCTCCAGAGTCTGTAGATTATTAAGACAAATTCAAGCACTATGTGCTAGTCCCAGGCAGTCCTGCGAGTGGACCCAAGCCCAGTGGTGGGACTTAGTAACTGTAAGGAAGAACTTGCTCTCTGCTGGGGAGGATGAGATGGCCTTGAGGTTTCCTCCACCCTAGATGGGTGAGATCCTATGGAACTAGGATGGTGTTTGAACTCCTTTGTTCCTGCAGAGCGCCAGCTTCTGCTTGGTTTGTGCAGGTTGAAGCCTCCTGCTCTCCTGCCTGAGTCTTCCCACCACTCAGGCCAAGATGCTGCTCTGGTCACATATCCAGGGCTCACCCAGACTGCTTATCACTAAACAGCCAGAGAGAGCCGCTGCTTTGCCACAGACACAGTGGACATCAAGATCTATGATGAGACCAGCCATAATTCAGATCACTGACGACAGCCAGAACCAGTAAGTGTCCATGCAGGACCCAGAGAAGGACTTTGCTTACCATACACATTATCTCCAGAGGTTAAGTCTACCCCCACGTCCCACTCCAGGCCCTTGGAGCAGATTGAGGAAGCAAAAGCACAGGGACCCAGTTGGCATGTGATTATAATTGGCCTCAGTGCATCCATTTCATTGCTAGGTGGATCCTGGGCTAGCCCTGGGTTAATCCAGGCTAACCCATATTGGCAATCAGACTCAAAATAACCCATATTGGCAGTCAGACTCAAAAGCACTTTCCTACCTTCTCTTTTCACCCTACATCCTACTAGCCAGTGAAAGGCAAAGCATAGAAGCTTCTCCCTTGCCTGGGCAACAGGACACCATTATAGCCCTCTAAGGGCCTTCCCGGGGTTCCCACTCAACTCCAAGGAGACTGACACTTCCACGTCCACTGGGCTTATGATACTGCATGAGACCAAAGTCTCCACATGGTTTCCAGCCCCCTCCATGAATCCCAACGGCCTGCACTTGTACAGTTTGGGTGTTTGATAGATAAAGCACGTATGAGAAGAGAAAACAAAACAAATCAACTATTAAAAAAAAGCCAGCACCATGCTGTCAATGTTCTTTTTTTTCCCATTTCCTTTCCAATTCTGGCTGAAAAAAGCAGAAGGTAAATAACATTGGTCAATGAATATCAGATATATTTTTTGACTGTACCTTATGGTGAAGTGTAATCTTTTTACACCTGCAAGTCCATCTTATTTATTCTTGTAAATGTTCCCTGACAATGTTTGTAATATGGCTGTGTTGAAAATCTATACAATAAAGCTGTGACCCTGACATTCATGTTTTCCTAAGGTATTCGTCCTGGTGTCTTCCTGAGGTTGGGCGCCGGTGAGATGGAGACAAGCTGAAGAGGGAGGAAAACCTATTACCAACTAGGTTTCTTTGTATTCGTATTCATATAATCAATGCAGGAAATATATATTATCCTCTCTTTGCAGAAGAGAAAGTTGAGGTTTGTAAATGTTAAGGGAGTTTCTATGATTGCATGTTGCACTAGTAAAAAGGTTGAGTCTAAAACAGTTTTTCTCAGGTGTGATCCACAGAACACTGGCATAAAATCACTCAGGAAGCTTATTAAACAGACAAATTGTTAAGCCCTTCCATAATCACAATTTCAGGATCTGAAATTATATTAACAAGCTGCCTAGATGTATCAGTTAGCTTTTGCTGTGTAATACACCACCCTGAAACTCAGTGACTTGAAATGACAGTTCTTTGTGGCGGTCAGCTGGGGCTTGACTGGTCTCAGATGAGCTCAGCTAATCTTAGCTGGCCCTCTCAGGTGGCCCACTCAAGGCCAGGCTTGGCAGGAACACCTTGTCTACTGCAGCTCTTCCCCTCCTGGGGCCAGAAAGCTAGTGTCAGCACACGCTTCTCACGGTGACAGCAGGAGCCTGAAACAGAAAGCCCAGTCACGTAAGTTGTTTTGATTCGTGTCTGCAACCTCCCATTGGACAAGGCGGGTTGCATGGCATACTCAGAATCAAGGCCAGGGAAGTACACTCCACCTCTTGGCATAGACCGCATTTTTCACTGTTCCAGTAAATGCTGAGATTAGGCACCAAACCAGTAGCACCAGATACAGACCATAACCCTCTCATCTCAGACAGATTACCTCCATCAGTTCACCTGAGAAACTTCTAAATACACAGTCTGGTTCAGTAGGTCCAGGGTGGAGCCCAGGAGTCTGCATGCTTAGTCATCCAGGTGATTGTAATACATGCTGAACTTAAGCAAGCACTATTCTAAATGCTGCTGCTGTTTGGAAAGGATGGATAGGACCCAAGGAGACAGGAGACAAATCAATTCCCAAAGTAGGGTTTGAGGCTGCCAGTCTCCGAGTTGGGTGTACCTGCTCTGTATTTCCTCAGTATGCAGAAGCAACAGCTGAAAACAACTCCTTGGAGTTCGTTGGTTCCCAAGTTCTCTGCACGTACCCAGATGCAAGTATGAGCTGGAGGCATGAGCCACAGGGCCAGAGCCCAGGGGTCACTTTGTTCTCATTCAGCCTTGGAAACCCCAGCAGGGTTCTTCAACCTAAGGGACCTGCATGTAGCACCCACCGAAATCCCCCGCAAGCCGCAGAGCCTGGAGACCATGTGCTTCTCAGCTTGAGTCTTGAGTGGGGAACCTGGTGGCTATCCAGCCAGTAACCCTTGTCCCTTTGTTCTCGCTCATGTTAATATCATTTCTTTGGCATACTCTAATTAGTCTTTTGCAGCAAATGTAAGAGTCGACATGGGGAAAATAAAATTAGAAGGAAAAATCTCACATATCTCCTAGTAACAAAAATACTTTGGGGGTATATGATTTTCCCTCAAAATACAAAATATAACCCATGGAAATTAGCAGAGGAGGATTTCAGTTTTTCACAGTCCATGGATTAGGCAATGGAAGAAAGCTGTGCTAGTTACTCAAGGACATCCAGAGTACATAGATGGACAGAGAAACACGCAGGGAAATACCGATGCATGCAGAAAATAAACTGGATGTGTAAATGAATAAAAGACTATGTCCGTACATTAACAGTGATTATGTCTCACCATGGGGAACATGAGTAATTTTTGTTCTTCTTTATAATGCTCTGTATTTTCTAAATTTTATATTACTTTCATATCTAAAAAAGCCAATTATAAAAAAAAGGTGTGAACATAGGAAAATGAAAGCAAGATAGACAAGATGATGCTAGGAATGGGATCAGACCCAAAAGACTTGCCCTACTTCTGCATCCAGAGGTTCGAATACTTGGTACTGCCCATCCACCCAAGAAGGTGAACACAGTCCATTAGTCAACTCAGTGTCCAAAGGGAAAAATAAACCAGTTGCTCAGCATAAATAAAAGTGTTCCTGCTACAGAGGCTACACGTAATTTTTTCCATGAGTCCCTTTAATAAAGAATAGCTTCAACAACATCCTTAGCAGAATGTATCATTCCCTGCCTGAAGGCTGATGGCCTCATGCCATGGGACAACGTGGTGAAAGCTCTTTACTGTGAAGGGAAGGGGCCCAGGTACATGGTTCTCTGCAAGTCAGACCTGAGCCAGGGGTCGCTTTGCGGAATCTCGGGTATCATACAGCCTGAGCACCACACTCCTATCCTCTGAGTGCCCGTGAGCTGCAGGCTCTTATCCCAGACAATTACCAGTGCTACTGCTATTCCAAGTTGTTAGGTGAATTTGGAGCCTGGCTTTAGGAGTCAGCTGAGCCAGCAAGTAGAAGAACACCTCCTTTTGATTGACGAGGACCCTCCCAGCTGTACGTGCCTAGACAGAAGGTGAATTCATCCCTCTTTGGGGTGGGGCAGGGTGGGGCCCAGAAGCCATCCTCCCTCCAGAATATGATCATAGCTGACTCGCATGCTACTGTCCTCTAAAATACCTACAAATACATAGTAAAAGCAGGAAGCTTGGCCACCAAATGAATCCAGGAGGAATTTCCTCTGATTATGACACTCGGAGCTGAATGAGGATCAGAATCAGTGGGAGACACTGAATCATGTTTTGCTCCCTAAAAGGTATAAAGGAGCCTCCAACGAAGAGAGGTGGTCAGTCATCCAGATGGTCTGCATTCGCTCACAGTATAGTCAGTAGTCCATTTCTACCTCCTGGAAGATGAAATGACATGAAGAAAACCCTCTCTGGGAGGGAGCATGGCAGGGAGAAACTTGTAGAAATGTGTGCTGAGTTTAGCTTTCATGCCCCCAATATGTTGGGGGCACCCCGGAGAAAGGCAGAGACAGAGTACACTGTCAGTTGAATATGTTCAAGCGTGGGTACAGCACATGCCTGTTGTATCAAATAGTCTCCCCTTCTCCTCTTATCTCCTCCATGGCTGTGACCATTTCAAAGCTGCCTTCTGCAGATGCCCACAGGGGTAGTCCACAGTATCTCCTCTCACCGAGACACCGCCCAGGATTTATGATGCCATGCTCTGAGATGCCCACAGGTACCTACTTAGCCCTTGTGTGTGTCACCAGGAAATGTAAGGGTGTTAACACCCCTGCGCAGCAACCTTTGACCAGTGAGAGACAGGAGCCTATAAACAGATGCTTTCTCCTTTCTTTGCCCTGAAGGCACTTCTGAGCTTCATTTCATGTAACTTTTTCAATGGTTCCAGTACAAGCAAGCAGACCTTTGCAGGAGTAGCCACCTCCATAACACAACCTTGTGCCACCTCTCCCTCCCGACTCTGATTTCCACCCCCTATCTTCATTGCTTCCTGGAATCATATTTCCAAATAAAACATTGTCTCAGGTTTGGCTCTAAGGGAACACTGCCTGGGAAACTAGGCATAAACTATGCACAATACCCCATCCTCTCCAGCTGTTAATCTGAGATGGGACCCTGCCAACATGCAGAGAGGGATGCCAGCTATCCAGTTAAGCTTTTGATCCAGGGACAAAAATGGACTTGGTGTAAAGTGATTCATAGGGGAGAAGCTAGGCCCACATCCTAGACTCATCCTGTGTGTCAGGATGTTAATTTGCTATTCATATTTGGGGACAGGAGTCCTGCCATCCCATATTTTTGCTAAAAACAGTAAGCCTGCCTGAGGGACAGTAAAAAGGACCATAAATGGCCCCACCGAGCCTTATTGTGAGCTCTGGCACAATGAGGCGTTTGGCCAGTGGAGTGGGGGAGCATCTGGATAGGGGATCTGTGCCCACAAAGCGAGGAGCCTATGGCAATACTTACTCCCAGCTGCCCTTGTCAGGACATGGCTCCTGACAGACAGCTAGCTCTTAAGGGCAGAAATCATGCCAGGAAAAGATGGGGAAGAGGGGTGTTTCAGCCAATGCTAAATGCAGATACAAACCTTCACAAGGGCTGATGAAGTTCCCTGTCCTGAGAGCCCCTCTGGCTAAGCCCCTGCCCTCCCCACATGTCCGATTTCTGAACTGGCAGAGAAAATAACCAGACCTCACTTTCTCCCCCTTCCCTCTTCTTCCCTCCACCGAGCTCTCTGGCAGCTCCTGACTCTGAGCAAACTCAGAGCTCCCCTTGTAAAGATGAACAAACAGGAAACCATCACCAGACACATGAAAAGATGTCAGAGTTCAAAGCTGAGGTTCACTTTGAGGAGTCAGAGAAAGTGCCTGTCTATGAAATCAAGTCTCTGCCAGGAAAAGGGAGACATTTAACAATGAATACAAATGCAAAAAAAAAACACCATAACACTAGATTTGATTACTGAATCCAAGAACTTTTTTTGTTGTTGTATCCAACAGAACCAATTGCTGACAACTCTCATCAAAATAAAACACAAATACTCAAAATTACTAACCAGAAGAGATATAATAGTGAAAGAGGAAATTATACAGCATTATGAAAGGATATTTTGAACAACTCGAGAGTAAATTTTAAAATCTTGGATCAATCAAATGATTTTGCAAATGTATGAATATTACCAAAATTGGCTCAAGAAATAGAAAACCTGAGTAGACCAATTACCAGAAGAAAAAATTTAAATTGTTAATCCTTCCATTAAAAGATACAAGAGCAAATAGTTTTGTGAGTGAACTTGATCAAACTTTCAAACAAAGAAAACAATAATTGTTATGCTGTATGTACTATTCCAGAATGATGCAAATAAGGGAAAACTTCCCAATTCATATCATGAATATTATGAAACTAAATAGCAGATACCTAATCTGAAAGAGCATGCACACACACCCCAAAAGCCTCTAGCCAGTTGCATTTATAAAAACAAAGATTTTTACTAAATATTAATTTAGCTGCTATTTAAAAATATATACCATGTCCAAATAGTCTGCATGCTACAAATCCAAAATTTTGGATTTGGGTATCCTGGAGGGCTCATGCACATGAGTATCAATTTCTGATTAAATACAATGATCTTAGTAAGCTAGTAATTGTAAGATCTTTTTTAGCATAAGAAGTTAAAATAGTGAGTGGTAGGCATTACTAGAATTCACCCATATCTACTTCTCCACTCCAGGCAGACTTAAAAGAATATCGTACCTTCCACCCTCCTTGAAATTAGGGGGGTGGTGTGACAAGTCCTAGCCAGTAAATCTGAACAGAAATTATGTGAACCAACTCTATGCCAAAGTATTTAATTGCTGGTAAGAGACTCTACAGCATTTTCTCTCCCTGCCTCATCATTCAAGGAGGTCCTGTGTTCCAGATGGTGTACACTGGCAGTGGGAGCCCCCATCAGCCTGGATCACTGAATCACCACATGGAGGACAGTTGCTCCTGGGAGTTACCCAGACTGACAGAACTGTGTGGTACTCAGCTACTGAGCATTTAGAGTTCTATGTTAGCACAAAATGCCTAATATAAATAGTCAATTTATTAATTAATAGAGAAAAATTATATTTCCATTAAAGTCATAATGCCTACCTTGTTGCTATTATTTAATATTTTTGGCTAATGCAGTTAGGCAAGAAAAAAAAATTACTGTTACAATACCATTGCTGTATAACAAATTAGCCCAAAATAACCCTTTTAACTTTGTTCATGATTTTGGGGTCAAGAATGTGGCATTGAAGGCAGGAGGAGTGGGCAGGAGGGGAGCAGGTGATGTATCACCTGGAAGTTCTTACTTTGGGCCCTTCCTGTGGATACAGTCATATGAAGGCTCTGGTTGCACTCATCTTTAATCCTTGACTGGGCTGGATATCCTGGATGGGTCATGCACATGGCTGCTCTTGATGCTGGCTGTTGGCTGGGAGGTCAGGTGGGCTATCAAGCACAGTGGTCTCAAGATAGTCAGACTCATTATCTGGCCCCTTCACCCAGAATGAATGTTCCACAAGATTCTGGTGGAATCTGAGTGACATTTTCTGACCTGACCTGGTTTTCAATGTTATACAGCATTACTTCTATTAGACTCTATTTGTTGTAAAGGATTCACGGAGGTCAACCTTGATTCAAAGGAGGAGGAAATAGACCCAACCTCTTCATAAAAAGAGTGTCAAAGAACTTGCATACGTGTTTTTAAATTGCCACAATTACTTTGTAAATGAAGGTGGAAAATTTTCACAATCCCTAATCTATGCCTACTAACCCCAAACTTATTAAAAATAAGAAGGTTGACAGCACTGGACAACACAAAGAAATAAAAGGTATCCAGATTGGTTAAGGAAGAAGTCAAACTGTCACTGTTTGCAGATGACATGATATTGTACATAAAAAACCCTAAAGAATAATCCACACTAAAACTACTAGAACTAATAACTGAATTCAGCAAAATTGCAGGATACAAAATCAATACACAGAAATCTGTTGCATTCCTATATACTAATGATGAACTAGCAGAAAGAGAAATCAGGAAAACAATTCCATTCACAATTGCATCAAAAAGAATAAAATACCTAGGAATAAACCTACCAAGAAAGTGAAAGACCTGTACCCTGAAAACTATAAGATGCTCATGAGAGAAATTAAAGAAGATACCAATAATGGAAATATATCCCATGCTCACAGATAGGAAGAATTAATATTATCAAAATAGCCATCCTGCCTAAAGCAATCTACAGATTCAGTGCAATCCCTATCAAAATACCAATGGCATTCTTCAACAAACTAGAGCAAATAGTTGTAAAATTCATATAGAACCACAAAATACCCCAAATAGCCAAAACAATCATGAGAAGGAAGAATAAAACTTGGGGGATTATGCTCCCTGACTTCAAGCTCTACTACAAAGCCACAGTAATCAAGACAATTTGGTACTGGCACAAGAACAGACCAATAGATCAAAGGAACAGAATAGAGAGCCCAGATATAAACCCACACAGATATGGTCAATTGATATATGATAAAGGAGCCATGGATATACAATGGGGAAACAACAGCCTCTTCAACAACTGGTAAGGCAAAACTGGACAACTACATGTAAGAGAATGAAACTGGATTATTTTCTACCTCTGTACACAAAAGTAAACTCAAAATGGATCAAAGACCTGAATGTAAGTCATGAAACCATAAAACTCTTAGAAGAACACATAGGCAAACTCTATTGAATATAAACATGAGCAACTTTTTCATGAGCGCATCTCCTCAGGCAAGGGAAACAAAAGCAAAAATGAACAAATGGGACTACATCAAACTAAAAAGCTTCTGTACAGCAAAGAACACCATCAATAGAACAAAAAGGCATCCTACAGTATGGGAGAATATATTTGTAAATGACATATCTGACAAGGGGTTAACATCCAAAATACATAAAAACTCAAATGCCTCAACACCCAAAAAGCAAATAATCCTATTAAAAAATGGGCAGAGGATCTGAACAGACAATTCTCCAAAGAAGAAATTCAGATGGACAACAGGCACATGAAAAGATGCTCCACATCGCTAATTATCAGGGAAATGTAAATCAAAACCACAATAAGATATCACCTCACACTAGTTAGGATGGCCAACATAGAAAAGACTAGGCACAACAAATGCTGGCAAGGATGTGAAGAACGGGGAACCCCACCACGCTGCTGATGGGTATGTAAATTAGTTCAACCATTGTAGAAAGCAATATGGAGGTTCCTCAAAAAACTAAAAATAGAAATACCATTTGACCCAGGAATTCCACTCTTAGAAATTTACCCAAAGAAAGCAAGATCTCAGATTCAAAAAGACACATGCACACCTATGTTTACTGCAGCACTATTTACAATAGCCAAGGTATGGAAGCAACCTAAGCGTGCATCAGTAGATGAATGGACAAAGAAGATGTGGTACATATACACAATGGAATACTATTCAGCCATGAGAAGAAAACAAATTCTACCATTTGCAACAACATGGATGGAGCTAGAGGGTATTATGCTCAGTGAAATAAGTCAGGTGGAGAAAGACAAATGCCAAATGATTTCCCTCATTTGTGGAGTATAGCAACGAAGCAAAACTTAAGGAACAAAACAGCAGCAGACTTATAGACTTCAAGAAGAAGGGACTAGTGGTTACCAAAGGACATGGGTGGGTGAGGGTAGGGGGGGAGAGAGAAGGGGATTAAGGGGTATTATGACTGGTGCACATGGTGTGTGTGTTGTGGGGGTCACAGGGAAGGCAGTGTAGCTCAGAGAAGACAAGTAGTGACTCTGTGGCATCTTACTACACTGATGGACAGTGACTTCAATGCGGTATGGGCAGGACTTAATAATATGGGTGAATGTAGTAACCACAATGTTTTTCATGTGAACCCTTCACAAGAGTGTATGTCAATGATACCTTAATAAATAAATAAATAAATAAGAAGGCTGTCCAGTAAAACTACAAGTTATAAAATAAGTATGCAAAATAAAGTTTCCCTATTCATACTTGTAGAATGAAGTAATGAATCAATTCATTCATTAATATAGCATTGATTATATGTTAGAAAACATAATAAGAGAAATATTGTCACAAAATAGTGGCACAAACTATAAGAAACCTAGGAATAAACTTTAAAAACATAAAGAACCCACATACAGAAAACTGCAGAGCTCTAGCTCATGACCTGACAGAGGACAATAAGAAATGAAGAGATGAAGTGGAAGGAAAGGACAGGTATAGTTAAAATGCCAATTCTAGCAAAATTAAAAGAATAAGTTTAACTCAGCTTCAACCAAAATCCAAACAAGTCTTTTAGGAGGTGACTTGAAAAAAAATCATATTGAAGCTTATCTGAAAAAAATAATTAACACACACAAGTAACCAAACAGTTTTCAAGTGAGCTATAATAATTAAAGCCATGTAGTGCTCATGCAGAAATATAATCTGGCAAATTCCTTGGGGTTTTTTGTCATACTAGATATTAGA
Organism: Smutsia gigantea; assembly: GCA_032199065.1. Taxonomy (NCBI): domain Eukaryota; kingdom Metazoa; phylum Chordata; class Mammalia; order Pholidota; family Manidae; genus Smutsia; species Smutsia gigantea. The sequence continues at coordinate 335,451 of JAVSCE010015560.1, read as the reverse complement.
GGAGAAGTTTCACATCTGTCAAGATACAAGTTGAATGAAAGTGGTTTGATGATAATATCAAGTATCTGTTGATCAAAGGCAAGAGGAAATGAGAGGGAAAACTCTCTTACAAAACACCAAAGCAGAGTTGTTACTTTCTTTGGGTTTAGTTCAAGGTAAGATGTCTTACTGTATATAGTACATCCATTTGTTAATGTCTAAGACCTAAAGTGTTCACATTATTCATTTGTTTAGTTTTTAATTACACAACTGCATTCTCCTGGTAATATAATCTGTTTCTTTATCAGAGGGCCAAAAAAGGTAGGCCCTCTTCTGTCACCAGCATCAATCCCCAGCCCCTCCCTAATAGAAACTGAAAAGTGTCTGGTCCATCTTAAACTCTGGGTCTTCTCATGACTGCAAACAGGCATCGAGGCACTTCTCCAAAGGTAAGATCAGGAAAGAGAAATGGCTTTACCTGGGTGAGAACATTCCACCTGAAGACGAAAGTCAGCAGAAAAGGACCAACTTTAATATACTGACCTCTGGATTGCAATGATGGGTAAAGTTTACCCCCAGGATTTAGGCCATATTCCACCATTCAGCTCCAGCAGGTTCTCTGCAAAGTAAGAAGCTGGGTGAGGAATTTTCCTTGGAGGTGAATATATCTGTCTCTTTGAAAGTGGCCCTGGAGTGCAATCAGCCATCACTAATGGCTCCAAGTAGGGCCCCAAGGGACACCCAGACAGCTCTGGCTTCCAGTTCCCCAGAGATAATGAATTCTGCCCCAGGGTTGTAGGATAATTGTGAGCTAAAAGATCCTCAGAGAGACACCATATGTCCAAACAGACTTTGGTGTCTTCCGAGAGGAAATGTGCTAAGGTAACTCATGTCCTGCTTATCATTACCAGAAAGACAAAATGTCCTGGTCACAAGCACTGAAGAGATACAGAAAGGGAAACACTAGCCGATTTTCCTTCACCTGTCCCACTGGAGAAATAAGAGATCTGTAATCATGAGCATGACAAGATGGATATTGTATATTTCAGGTATCTTGAAAAAGAGTAGTATTAAAACCTGCCTTATAAAGCCAATGCATAAAAGAATGCCTTCTTGCTGAGGAGCACACTCCAGGGTGCTCAAAGGATCTGAAGAAGCCCTTGTCACCCATAAAAGCTATAACTCCCCAAGTTGCAGGTCACCTTGGCTCTCACAGGCCCAGCCCAACCCGCCCAAAGTCACGCACTGCTCACCACTTCGCGAAGTGGGTTAAGGAGATTGTAGGATTTTGACACAGAAGTGAGGATTATTGGGGAATCAACCAAGCAGAGAAAATTCCCTATGGTGCAGACCATGGGGGACAGGAGGGCCTATGAGTCCAGGTACTAGTTCAAGAAAAGATGAAGGGGGAGGCCTTCATCTGGGGCTGGGCAAGAGCTCAGTTCAGTTGTGGGATCAGGGGTGGAGACATTTGTGTGAAAGAAAGACCATTTGTGGAGTTGATGGGAGGAGGGGGAATAGATGCCCAGGAGGTTGGGCAAACTATCACTATGGTCTCAACTCTGAGAGCTGATAAAATCCCTCTGCAGAGACCTCCCTCCCCACCCCTATCCAATGTCCCCAAAAGGCTTCTATCAACCTTTAGAGAGAAGGATCTAGGGCACAGAATCCCAGCCCTCATTTTTCCTGATACCACAGAGCTTTCCCAAGAGGACCCAGGCCCCTGTGCAGCAAGGGAATAAGCTCCCTTCTTTTCAGATTGTAGCATTCTCAGTCAGCCCACTTCACCTTATGTCCCTGACAAATGCAGCTGACCTCCCATCACAGAGTATGCTCCTCGTTGCATGGTTTCTGCTAAACACTTCCCATAAAGGGCAGGGTGTTAAGGGCCTACCCAGCAAGGGGCATCTTAAGGCCTGCCAAGGTAGGAGGCACGTAACTCAGAAGGAAGAGTCCTGGAGCTGGAGGGCGCCACCCTCCTGTGGGTAACCATGGGAAAGGTCAGCATCGTCTGGCTCTTCACCATGCTAGGCCGGGGTGCCTCCCTGAACAGGACCTCTGTTAGCCATCCTCCCTGGTTTGTGGCTTGCTATTGACAGGGCTCGTTTGTCTCAGAAGGCCACATTACAAGTGTCAGAGGTTGTGGAGTTAAACATACAACACTTTGCTTCGGGCCTGGAGGAAATGTCAGTGGCAACACCTTCAACAACTCAAGTGTGGGATGACAGGGGAGAATCAAAGCCCTGGGGAGGCATAAGCATCAGTGGGTGAGATATTTTAAAAAAACTAGAAGACTCATCAAAGACAATCCACAGAGGTGGCTACAGAAGTCTAGAGTGAGAAGAATGGTGACCTCTAGGATCCCCAGATGCTGGTAGAGTTCCTCACTCCCACTGTCCTGCCAAATGACTTCTTATTGGTTGTTATGAGGGCAAAGCAAAATTAATGGAAAACATAAAAGAATAAGAAGTCGTAAAATTTTAAATTGAGAGTGAAGAAATAATAAACAGAAATAAAATAGGACATTGAAGAAAGGAAACTATACTTGCAACCCATAAAATATGAGGCTTCTCTAAAAATGACAAAAATTTTATATTTTATATTTAACAAAATGTACATATACTAGCAGAGACAGTGGAGTCCAAATAGTGCCTGCACTTCCCACACTCCTTTGTAATTATATTTGAGCCCGTGTGACTAATTCTGGCCAATAGACTTGGAGAGGGAAAATGATGTCACTTTCAGTATAAGATATTTAAGAGACCCTGGGAACCATGGGTTAAGATGCTTTATAAGATGAAGGGAATCTGGATCACTGAGTCCAAAATGGAGGGCCCCAAAGAGTTACCCAATGCCATCAGACTCAGTGTGAGGGAAAAACAAGCCTTTGTTGAATTAAGCCACTGGGCTTATTTGTTATTACAGCGCATCTTGACTTATACAAGTGCTTATAATTAACTCATTTAATCCTTCTTATAATCTTATAGTTTATACCATTATTATCTCCATTAAGGGGAGAAAGACAGAGAAAAGTGTAGTAACTTTTTCTAGTCTCATATTTGGTAAGTGACAGACCAAGGATTCAAATCTAGGCAGTCTATATTCTTAACCACTGTGCCCAGCTGGCTCTCACCAATAGTCATCTTTTTAAATTAATTGAAGCATAGTTGATATGCAACATTATATTGGTTTCAAGTGCACAGCACAGTGATTCAATAGTTCTATTATTAAATCCTCACCCGAACTATTGTAGTTTTCAACCTAGAAAGATGTTACTGACCTATGATGTTTTCTATGCTGTATTTTCATCCCTGTGACTAATTTATATTATGATTCAGATTTTATGCCTCTTTATTCCCTTCACCTATTTCACACCCCACCCCCACCCCTCCCCCATGGTAACCACCAGGCACTTCTCAGTGTCTATGAGTCTACTGCTGTTTTGTTCATTTGTTTTGTTTTCATTTTAGGTTCCACATATAAGTGAAGTCATATGGTATTTGTCTTTCTCTGCCTTTGTCTTTCACTTAGCATAATACCCTCTAGGTCCATCCATGTTGCTCAAATGGCAGGATTTCTTTCTTTGTGGCTGAATAATATTCCACTGTGTATAATGTACCACCTCTTCTATATCCGTTCATACCAATACAGCATCTGAAAGTAACACGCAGGGAGCATCAGAGCCATACATCTTCTTCTACAGAAGATTTAGGGATGTTGAAAGAAGGCAGAGTATGGAGGCAGGGCAGCCCTAGGAAGCTAAGCTAAGTGTAAAGCCCTTTCTTCCATCCCCATAAGATAAGCCTTCCAATCCCTATGTATAAAACAAAGGGAGCATGGGTGCAAGGAAGTCACTTCTAAACTCCAGCCTTTCACATTCGGCCTCCTCTTTTTCACTTTCCAGCCCTGTCTGGTAGAAAGACCCTCACGCTCAGAAGTCAGGAGGCCTGACTTCTGGTTCCAAGTGCAGCATTCCATGACCTGCCTAAGCTCTCTTTGGGCCTCATTTGCTGCATCTAAAATTTGGGAATAATGATTTCCAAACAATACGGCTAATGGTGCCTTGGGAAGCTGTTAAATGCTTTGCAAATGGGAATTACCACTTTGATTAGACTATCAGAATTAAAGAGATAGGAAAGGGCCCTCTATGATTACATTCCCCTTTTTAAGTATGGGAAGACTGAGGTCTCAGCAAAATGCTCAAGAATTAAAAGGATTCCTGGTGTTATGGATGTTCCCTAATCCAATAATAATGATAATAGCAAACGTAAGTGAGAAAACCAAGCCTTTAACTATGCAGGCATCACTTTTCTCACCATTATGGTTTGAAAGTGGGCCCCAGATTGCAACTCCTGGGCCAAAGCAACAGAGAAAAGAGGCGATACAGTGTAGTGTCCTGAGGGACTCAGATCCAGACACACCAAGTGCAGATCTGAACTTGTGGCCGTTGCTGGGTCTCCCTCCTTATTGTCTTAGTGCTGCTGGAACTGTGATGTTCAATCATATGAAACTGCCATTTCTGTTGGCCACATGTGAGCAGATATCACAGTTTCATATGATTCAGCCTAATAAAACATGGTGCTGCATGTCAGGTACCTCCAATGCTTCTCCCCATCCTTGGATGTGACCCTGATGCTGGGACCACCTTCATACGTTTCATGTACCTTTCCCTTAGGATGAACATTTCCCATGAGGCTCTTCAGTCTTTATGCAAAACATCCTGCTGTCAGTTCTCCAAAGGAGCTTAGACACCCGAATGCCGACAGACCATACACCCTCCGGCTGAGCACCTTTCTATCTTCCCTTCATCTCACGGCATCCACACACAGCCTTTGTGAGGAAGGCAGAGCAAGGAGCAGCCTGTGTATGCAAAGTGCCAGCCAGTCTGGAAACCAGGACTCTGCCATTGCCTTGCTGTGTGTCCTGGGGCAACTTCAGGTCTTTCTCTGGTCCTCAGAATCATCACCCAGAGATGAGACAAGGCTATTGGATGCGATTAGCAGCTTCCACTCCTCACTGAGTCACCAGGAAAGCTTTTACAAAATGCAGATGCCTGGGCCCTGTCCAGTGACTCATTTTTAATAGGTCTGGGCATCCGTGTCTTTTAAACCCTCACCAAGCAGCCGGCCACAGTATGTGGCCATGAGGAACACCATTTGACTGGATGATCCCAAGGCCCCCTGATTCTCACATTTCCCAACTCTCTGAAGAAACGTGTGACTCTGTTTGAGGTCTTAGGATCGAGGAAGCCAAAGAGACAGAAGCTCCTGGAAATGGGTCCAATGCCTCATTAGACTCCAGAGCAGTGCAGGTCTGCTGAGCCCCAGTTTCCCCCCCCCTGCTGTTAGAGGGATGCCTGGGCTCTAGCAGGCCCAGCTGGAAGGCCATTTTGTCTGGAGAAAGATTTCCTCTAGGCACATCTCAGAGGCCTCTTTTGCTGATCCAGGGAACTGAGGCTTTTCATTTTAATTAGCAAATTCTTGTTGCTGCTACTGGAAAGGAGCCTATGTTCTCATTTCCTTTACAGACTCCAAAGGCTGAGATAGTGAGGGAGGGGGTGGGAAGGGGACTCGGGAGCTGTTATCTGATGCAATTTCTGGGCTTACAGGGGGCTCAGGAGATGTGGGAGCCGCTGAGATTGCAAGGAACCAAACCATACACTTAAGGAAATAGCTTTGTGGCTTCGGGACACGGTGCCTCCGGCCAGACCCTCTCTGTGGAACGGATAGCACACAGCTGTGCTCTGGGGGAGACGTAGTGTTATTAGGCCCCACCGGCCGCGGGACCCAGTGAATGGATATGTCACGTCTTGAGCTGAGAAAATCTTATCAGGAGAAAAAAGCAGGAGCACTTTTAACAAAATACCTGTAGATGGAGAGAAATGGAAAATGGCATTTGTCTAATGCATATTTTATAAGCCCCTTAACTCTCCGAGCTAGAGCAAGCACTCATGGGTCATTCAGTTCGCACCTGCTGTGAGGAGAGAGGCGGCTTTCCTGTGACCCATGGTACCTCAGGAGTACCTGAGGTGAACCTGTGTGTCCTGAGGAGCACCTGAGGTACTGTGGGTCACAGGAAGGCCCTGCCTGGGTGTGCAGCAGTGGGGAGGAGCTGTCGGGTGAGTCCGTTTCCAAAGTCCTTATCCTGCTTTGATATCTAGCACAAGCAGCACATTTTCTGGAATCAGACCTTGCATCTCTTAAGAGTGTCTCAGTTCAAATTTCCCAAAATGGAGGGAAATCTTGGTCCACATGAGGGGCATAAAAAAAACAGGGTAAGTAGGAGAAATGTCCTTAAACAATTAGCCAGATCAATGAAAGGCCCCAAAGGAAGAGTGATTGGCTCCTGTCTTGGGGTTCATATGCTATCCCATGCAGGGAAAGGAAGGCAAGGCTGCTCCAGGCCAGAGTCCATGGCGTGGCTCACCGACCCAACAGGACGTGGCTGCCTCTGTCCGCAGCCCCTTCCCTGCAGTACCTCCAACCCCATGCTCCTTCCCCCTGAGCTGTCTCTACCTGCCACAGGCACCTCCCGGGCACCAGACCGCCCCGGCCCCAGGCTCTCTGCCTGAATACTGAGGCTACATGCTTCCCACTCCTTCCCTCTTTCTCCTTGCCCGGGCCCCTGGCTAAGTAGGAGAGTATTCAAGGCTCAGCCACTCAATTCCAAGTATTCATTGGATACCCACATAAGGTAAGCAAAACCGTCATGGATGGTTCCTTCCTTGCAGTATGAGGGAAGCATATATACAATGAAATGATAGCACAAGTGAGTGTAAAACCATCCTAGGGATAAGGGCTTGGAAGGGGACATCGATGGGGCTATGAGAGTGCAGGAGAAGAGAAAGGGTCTAGTGGGACAGGGCTAGGAATGCTTCCCAGAGGAAGGGACACTTAGTGGGGACTTCAGTCGCTGGAGGGAGAAGAGAATGGATGGGAGAGGCACTTGGAAGGGCCAGAGGGAGCTTCTCCAGGAAGTCAGCAGCCCTCCCCTACACCAGAACTATATAGGGTGACCATAAGTCTTGCTTGCCTAGGAAAGTCCCAGTGTATGTTTCTTGTCCAACATTTAGCATTTGTCCCAAAGGTGTCCCAATTTGGGTGATAAATTGTATGAGTGATACTCTTACCACACTTTCTCACTGATTCCACATCATCAGCCAACCACGCAAGGGCACGCATTTGCACACGCGCACACACACAAACACACACACATTCATATCACACAGGGCTGTGCATCATTCTTGCGGCACAGAATTGGGTTTATATTCATCCTTCGAAGCTTCATGTGACATATGCATATAGTAGGTGTTTGATGAATGTTTTTTGAATAAGTAAATAAATCATGCATGGATAAGGCTTCTAAAGATTCTCAGACCTCTCCTGCCCTCCATCTCACCTCAGTTGTCTATTTCTCATGCCTCTGCAATGCTCCAAAGCATATTTGATGCATATTTTGAGTTTGTCCAGGGTCCAAGGGATCTGGAATATATTTTTTCCACGGTCTAACTTGGCCCCAGAAGTTGACAGAAACATCATCTCATTAGAGGCTATTTGAATAGAAATTATAGGCTTGTTCTCTGAATGTGGACTTGAGAGCACTTCACAAGACAATTACTGCTAAATATCTGAAGAGAAACACCCTCATTGGCTTCCAAAAGCCCATCTCAGGTCAAACCAACCTAAATTCCTCTCAGTACAATTAGAACTTCAATAAAAAATGAGAGAAACAAGCTTCCAAGAACACCAGGACCTCAAAGAGAGGATAAACAGCCCTGTTGGAAGACTGAGAGGGGGACAGGGAGGGCAGAATATTCTGGAAGGCAGCATAAATCCTGGGAAGCACAAGCCCACCCACACTTTAGTCCAGGATGATCAGCTAGCCTCCACACAGGACAGTAAACGTGGGGAGACGGATGACACCCTGGCCTCCTCAAGATTTACTCGCTCACGTCTCTGCCCTTTCAGTCCCACCAAGGACCAACCACAGGGATGGGCCTCAGTCCACCTGGAGCTTCCAGGCCTTTCCAAACACAGTCCCTCCTGCTCCAAATGCTCTTTACTTCCTTCTGCTCCTCTTTCTTTACTTCTGTATGATGCCTTCCCAGTCCCCCAGGCCCCAGTGGTCACCCCTTTCTCTAAGCACTGGGACCATCTCCAAGAATCATGCAAGGAACACAAATGTGACTGGGGGAAGACAGAGGGGGTGACAATGCCCTCTAGCTGCCCACCTCCCAGGGGCACCACTGACACCAGGGTTTATGTAAACGGTGCCCCTGGAGCTCAGGCATTCAAATTTGCTCTTCAGAAAATAAATACCCCACTGGCCTGGCTGCCTAAGCTTTCCCTGCTCTGTCCCCCCCACCCCCTCTTTCTCTCGCCTCCTCCCCTCAACTCTGAGAATCTTAAAGTGAAGACAGGAATCCAGTCTCCCTAATAGCCAGTCTCTCAGTTCATGGCACAGTTAGCAGAAGATTAAATCATCCAAAGAATGAATATATTCAAAAGAGGAATGGAAAGAGGTGATAAACAAGTTCTTGATCCTACCTGAAGAAGGAAATATCTCAAAAATTGGGAGAAAATTTTCCAAGGTTTTAAGTGCCATTTGGAGATGTTGTTATACTCATTTCACAGAAAAATAAAAGGTGCCCAGAAGGTGGTCATGCTGGAGTCTCACCTGGACATCTGCTTTAAGCATACCTTATCACTGAAATACTCAGGAAAAGCCATGTAACTCGCATGGAGAGAACCTTCTTTGAAAAAATAAAATCCCTTCTCCACCTTGTAGGTCTCTTGGAAAATGGAGAGACAGACCATACCATTTCTGCAGGTGCCAGGTCTCTGCCAGTCTATGCCCCTCACTGACCAGTTGTCCACAAGAAGGAAGTTACAGCCTCTGCCTTGACGGGACCTATTCTGCATATCCTCTTACTCCCTCTCCTCGGGTGAACACACCTGGACACTGGTGAAGAGTCTAGGAGGTCTTCTCTGGATAGGTAGGAATGCTTATTCCCAAGGGAGAGAGGGAATGTGGGTGGAAGGGGGCTGGAATGGAAGGTGGAGGAGGGGATGGAGTAGTACACTCCTCTAACCACCCTCTGCCCTAGACCGTACAAGGGACCCCATCATCCCCCCAGCTCACCAACTCCACCAGAGAAGTGGAAGATTCCAGAGACTGTAATTCAAAAACAACTAACCAGAACAATCCTGGGCATCTCTGCACCCCAGCTCTAACATTCTGTGAGTTTAACTGCATGGAAAAATATGCAGCTACAATAGTTGGCATGGTTAAGCAGCGGCTTAGCAATTCCTTTTTATGAAATTAAATACCGTCTCTCTAAGGTGAAAAATATCTTTCTGCTTTGGAACTCATTCATTCTTAAGATGGGCTGATCTTTAAATCTTACAATGGCTCTCATCCCAAAACCAGTTCCACAAAAACGGATCTTTCTGACCAGATGACTTCTCCCTCATCCTCACCTCAATGAGCAAAGAATAATGTAATGAGATGATAAGATGATACTCTGGGCTCTTAAGTCCTGTCCCTACCTTGTTCAAGGTCATAGGGCCCAGTTGCCTGGGAACGGACCTATCATGGCTGAGACTAATGTTGCAGGTCATGAGAAAGACCAACCAGGATGTCCGCCCATATTCAAGACCTCTCTGTGGCAATGAAGCGCAAAGAAGTGGATCTGTGTGGTCATGACCTTCACTGTGTTTCTTGACCACTGACCCTGGGCTCCAGACTGACTCCTGGGGCAGCCCAGACTCCTCCCAAACGCATCCCTAATTCTGATAAAAGGCTGACTCCTCTTCCTCCCCAGCCATTCATAAATGTATTCCCTTGGCTACCTGAATCACAACAAAAAGTGAAGACAAATAGAATGCCTGACTCAGCTCTATTTCCTGGATGCCAACAGGAGCTGGCTCCAAAGAGGTGCTAAATAAACACCAAATGAATTCATGAAGGAAACATTAAATGAATGAATGAGTGAATGAGTAAATGGGTTCAAGCTGAAAATGGCTCAGTCTAGTCTTCTATGAATAGGTTGATTTTTCAAAGAGATGAGTCTGTTTTCAAAGTATCTCTCTCTCATGTCCACTCCAAGGAGCTCCAAGCTCTCCTCCATGTGGCTTATTAACTTCCCACAGGCTTAAGTGTGCGGTGGGCAGTTCCTCCTGAGCTAAACGGCAAGCGATTGAAAACCAATGAGGTGAGAAGTGTCCCCATTGTCTAAGCCCCGGTGATGGCCACAGCTGAGCTCATCACACACCAGTATTCCTGGGAGTGTCCCCAAGTCTCCAGATGAACAGATGGAGACAGAAGGAATCCTGGTCTGGGAGGAAGTCCATTCTGCTCCCAGTTTTGCCACTGATACAACGATGGCGCTGTGTCTGTCCTGGCAGTTATGGAGATGACCTGTACTGCATCTCTAGGTACACTTCATCATTATCCATGACATTTTCAAAAATACAGAGTCGTGGGTTCTGCCCCAGAGCCAGACCTCTGGATGCAGAGCCTCTGGATATGGAACCGAGAAACTGGACTGCAAGCCTGCACAATAAATGATTACAACCAATACAATTATTCTCAGAGTCTAAGCTCTAATTCAAGGGTTAGAAAAATATGGTTGGCAAGCCAAATCCGGCCCACTGCCTATTTTTGTAGATAATGTTTCATTGGAACACAGCCACGCCTTGTCATTTACATACTGTCTAGGGCTGCTTTCCTGCCTCACAGCAGAGTTGAACAGTTGCAGTGGGGACCATATGACCCACAAGCCTAGAAGATTTACTATCTGGCCCTTTACTGAAGAAGCTCACCACCTGTTGCTGTAATTTACAGGCACTCCTAGCAAGTAACTAGGGTGAGGTGTCTGATAGCAGGCCAGGTTTTTCAGTAGAGAGGAGCACATTATATCTGACCACTGTAGAGCAGAAAGCAGGAGAGCACCCAGCTGCAGAAGCGCCGAGGCTGGCTTGTATGGGAAGTGCCTAGGTGTGTGGGGTGGTGCTTCGTGGGAGGGGGAGGGCACCTGGAAGATGAGAACTGGAGACGAAGGTGAGCTTGAGGCCTATCTGAGAACCAAGCTCCAGGTCCCATCCACCTGAGTCCAGGTGAGGTGAGAGCAGACCGTGTACACAGAGATGAGTTTAGCTCCCCGGCCCTGAAGTCCCACTTCCCCTCCCTCTGCTAAAGGCTTGCCTGATTGACCAAAGAAGGTGTAGGAGGGGAAAGAGGAAAGAGGGAAGCTGTGGACAACTCTTAAAAGCTCCAAATCTCCAAAACACAAACACAAAAATAAGCAGGTAGAGTGCCTGAACTTGGGACATTGCGTGAACCCACAGGATTTCTGAGGTGGAAAGAGGCCAACTATGGCCCCAGCCATCTGCCCTGTCAGTCACTCTCTGAGGCCTGGAAAGGCATGTCTAAGGTATGTCTGCCATGGGCACTGCACTCAGAAGTGTCCACCCACAGCACAAGGGCCCCAGGCCTGTGGGATCTCAGGTCACTTGGCTTGGCACGCACAAGCCCAGGACTGTTCCAGGCATCAGGCCTCCCTGAGGAAACTGTCCATGCCGGTGGGGGCCTGTTTCCCCATGTCCACCCAGGCATGTCACCTGGATGTTGGGAAGCAAACTGCAGTCAGGGCTGGGAGTTTAGAGCAGATTTGCATTACTTACAAATGACTTGAAATGCACACACACGTCAATCAATGTAATCTGTTTAGTTGGCAAATGAAACAAGGCCTTGGGGAAGTTCCAGCTCAAACAGATCCACCGGGAGCTAAACAATCAGGAAGCTGTGACTGGAAATAGCTGCTTGATGGGAGAAAGTTTGGGAAACATGGTCTCCCACAAAACAGAAGACACCAGGTCACTTAGACTTGAGAACGACTGCAATTTAACACAACTCCCGGGGAAAACTGTAACTTAATTTTGATGTGGGCGTCCAGACATACTTTAATTTTATTTGTACATATGCACCAATGCCAAGCCTACACAGAAATCTAGAATGCAATTTCAATATTTAGCGCAGCTTCATCTCTTGCCTCCCTCTCCCTTGCTCCCCCAAATCAGAAGTAGGTCTGCCCCCAGTCTCCATGGGGTCTGACACACATCCTGACTACCGGTCTCAGCCTGTCCTTGCCCCTCCAGCCACCCTCACTAGACAGGTCCTAGGTTTTGCAGGGGTCCACCTACGCACTGATGGAGGCTTGGGCAATGGTAGCCGAAGGCTAGACCCCTCAAAGCAAGACAGGAGTGAGTTTGTACCAGTCTTCACCTTCATGTTGCACTCATTCCCCCATAAGCTTCCTGGAACCACTCCACAAAATACCACAGCAACCCTCTCCTCATCTGACAGTATGCCCCCCAAAGCCCAACTAAGACAGTGGGACTATGTCCCTTCCCACTCCTGCCCCCTAGGACAACCACCAAAATGAATCTGATGTTTTTAGGGCTCAGGGACAAATCCAGGCCATGCCCACTGTTGGTGAGTGATAGGCAAGGACTCAGACTCCCGGCCCAGCCTGTCCACTGGTCTCCTTGGTGGTGCTGAGATAAGTTCAGTGCCTCTCTCAGGGTCTTATGGGTCACCTGGAAGCCTCGCCTGTGTAATTCATTTACAGCAGCTACATGAGCTATCTTTCTCCCATTTAGCTCTCAGCATGTGACATCGATGCCAGGCTTTTCTCTTCCTAGCTGAGCCAATGTTTCTCAACAGGGAGTGCTATTTTCATAAATTTGTGTTTTTGGATCACCCACAGTCCCTGGCCCTGCTTTTGACATGTCAGTAATAGCCAGTGGGTCCCTCTCAGAGTCACAGGGACTCAATCATGGGCACAACAGCCCCTACGGCTCCTCCTCTAGACAGGTTGAGCAGACAGGAAACCCCTCCACACCTTGCTCTCCTCCAGACTCAGGCCACGAGCATCTCCTCCTGCTCCAGAAGGCACTCACACCTGGGACAGACTTATTCCTTCACAAGGAATATCTACTAGGCTGCAGTGTGTCAGGCACTGTGTTAAATGTTGGGGGATACAAAAAGGAATTTGGCGAGGCAAATGCCCCCGGGATCACATGATCTGATGGAAGAGGCTTCCAGCACACAGCATGCTCTGCTCAGCACTGAGAAGGACAGGGTGGTTGAGAGCAGGCTCAAAACCAGACTTCCTGAGTTCAAAGCTAGGCTCTGCCCCTTACAAACTTTGTAACCCTGGACAAGGTACTTAACCTTTCTGACTGAAATATCAGAATTAGCCCTTGAATCAGAAAATAGGGGTCCTCATGTAAAGTGTTCAACCTGTGCCTGGCTAATAGGAATCATTGGTAGGTGTACCTATCCTTTAGAAGAAGCCAAGGGTCCAAGACAAGCAGAATGGGCCCAGCCAGCAGCTCTGCCTATACGCCAGAACCACATCTTCAAGAGACCAGGGAAGGGGAGATTCCCTTCCACGAAGAGGGCATTTGCTAAATTCAGCGACTACAAAGGCATGTCACCAAGGCACACAAACTAGTAGTGGAAATATCCAGGTTGAGCGTGCAAGCACCCCTGGAACTCCCAGCAATGTCAGGAGGGGCCCTGGGAAGATCTAGAATGCCTGCTCGGTGTGCAGAAGGCACCTGTTCCACGTGAGCAGAGCTGTGGAGAGGCTGCCCACCTGCAGGCCGGTGACTGGATACTGAGGCACCTGAGTTACGACAGTGAACTAGAGGGAGCACCGTGCTGGGAGCACTGAGCAGACCTCAGCTATTGCTCCCCATCACTTCACAGAGGGATGGAGATCTTATCCCTTCCTGGAGCTAGCCCCTCCTTCCCTGAAGGGTCCCTTGAGCTCTGAAACCTGCACTGGAGTCTCTAATTTAATTTAAAGGAGATGTAAATATCTTTTTGAGATCCTGCTTTGAATTGCTGGATCATCTGGTAGTTCTATTTTTAATTTTTGAAGAACTTCTGCAGTGTTTTTCATAGTGGCTACACTATTTTATATTCCTACAAATGTGATACAATTTGTTGTGTTTGGGTGTCTTGTTTTTTTTATAATAGCCATCCTAACAGGTGTGAGATATCTGATTACAGTTTTGATTAGCATTTCCCTGATGATTAGAGATGTTGGGCATCTTTTCATGACCTGTTGGCCATCTGTATGCCTCCTTAAATGCCTGTTCAGGTTCTTTGCCCATTTTCTAATTGGTTATTTGGGTTTTTTGCTATTGAAGGAGTTCATTATATACTTCTGATATTAACCTCTTATCAAATATGTGGTTTACAAATATTTTCTCCCATTCCATAGGTTGCCTTTTTTACTCTGTTGATTATTTCCTTTGCTCTTTAGTTTTAGGGAATCATACTTGTGTATTTTTGCTTTTGTCGCTTGTGTTTCTGGTGTCAAATCCAAGAAATCTTTGCCAAGACCAATGTCATAAAGCTTTTCCTGTAGGTTTTCTCCTAGGAGTTTTATGGTTTCAAGTCCTATATTTAAGTTTTTAATCTATTTTGGGTTGACTTTTGTGTATGATGTAAGATAAGGGTCCAATTTCATTCTTTTACATGTGGATGCCCAGTTTTCCCAACACCATTCGTTGAAGAGTCCATCCTTTCCCCATTGGGCATTCTTGACACTCCTATCAAAGATCAGTTGACCATATGTGCATGGGTTTAGTTCTGGGATCTCTATTCTCTTCCGTTGCTCTCTATGTCGGTCTTTATGCCATTGCCATATTGTTTTAATTACTGTGGTGTTGTAATATATTTTTAAATAGGAAGTATGATATCTCTAGCTCTGTTCTTCTTCCCCAAGATGGTTTTGGCTATTCAGGGTTCTTCGTGGCTGCATAGGAATTTTATTTCCGTAAAAAAAAAAAAAAAAAAAGCCCAAAGGTTTTTTGACAGCAATTGCACTGAATCTATAGCTCACTTTGAACAGCATGGATGTTTTAACAATATGAAGCCTTCTGATGCATGAACGTATGATCTTGTTCCATTTATTTGTGTCTTCCTTATTTACACCCCTATGTTCACTGCAGCATTATTCACAATAGCCAAGATGCAGAGAAACGGCCTTAATGCCCATCAATGGATGACTGAATAAAGAAAATGTGGTATATAAAGAGTCCAGTTATATGAACATCTAAAACAGACAAACTGATAGGAGCAGATAGTAAAATGGTGGTTTCCAGGGGCTAGCAGAAGAGGGAGATGGGGAGTTTCTGTTCAGTGGGTACAAAGTTTCAGTTTTGCAAAATGAGTAAGTTCTACAGATGTGCTGTACAACAGTTCATACGTAGTTAACAGTACTATGTACTTAAAGTTTGTTAAGAGAGTAGATCTCATGTTAAGCGTTCTTACCACAATAAAAAAAGGTGGGGTGGGGGGGGCAAAGTTTCAAATAGGTATTTCTTCCAAAAAGATAGGAAAATGAACAATAAGCACATGAAAAGACGCTCAACATCACTTGCCTTCAAGGAAATACAAATCAAAACCACGAGGAGACACCATTTCACACCCACTAGGATGGCCGTAATCAAAAAGACAGATAATAACAAGCACGGGCAAAGACGTGGAGAAACTAGAATTCTCATACATTGCGATATGAATGTAAAATGGTGCAGCCACTTTGTAAAACAGTCTGGCAGTTATTCAAAGCATTGAACAGAGAGTAACGATGTAACAGCAATTCCAGTCCTAAAAATATACACTCAAGAGAAATAAAATCACATAGTCACATAAAAATTTGTACAGGAATGTTCATAGTAACATTATTCATCACAGCCAAAAACTAGAAACAATCCAAATGTCCATCAACTAATGAAGGAATAAATAAGAGATGGTATATTCATAAAAGGGAACATTATTCAGCAATAAAAAGGAATGAACACTATGATATGGATGAACCTTGAGAACATTATGCTACGTGAAAGAAGCCATCCCAAAGAGCATCTGTTATAAGATCCCATTTATGTGAAATATTCAGAAGAAGCAAATCTACAGAGACAGGAAGTAAATTAGGGGCTGCCAGAAGCTGGGGATTAGAGGGGATGCCTGCTAGAGTATATGAGGTTTTGTTTTGAACTGATGAAAATGTTCTAAAATTGACTATGATGTGATGGTTGCCTAGCTCTCTGGAGGTACCAAAAATCACTGAATTGTATAACTCCAATGGGTGAATTGTATGATATATGAATTATATCTCGATAAAGCTGTTATTTTAAAAATTCAATGGAACGGGGGTGCTTGTTAAAAGTTTGGATTTCTGGGCCACACAAAAGTACTTACTCCACGCTGGGGCCCAGAAATCTGCATTTTCACCAAAGTCTCTGCAACATTCCAACACACTTTGAGAGCCACTGCCCTAGGGATGGGGGAACTTTATTATTTTTATTTTGGTGGCTGTGGTTAGGTCCTGGGGACTGATATCTTTTAAGTTTCATTTTATAGAAATAGCTTTGGATTCCTTTTAAGAAGTCTGTTTATGAAACTTGCTTACAGCCTGGGAGAAGTTACTAAGGTGCTAACAGAGAAGGCTTTTACGATTTTAATTAGAAACAGGCAATGGAGCCCATGTAAAACTCTCCTTTCGACTTGGCAGTAAAGGCCCATATTACCCAAAGGGGAGGCCAAGAGGCATGGGAAGGGCCTTCTAGAAGAGCAGGTAACTGTGATTTGCTGGACACCTACTGCCTGCCAGCAGCTTTAGTGTACATTGGTATCCTGTACATCCGGTATTCCGTCACACGGGTGCCCTGTGAGATGGATACCATCATCCTGTGTTGTTTGGTTCAAGTAAGTTAAGGGTCTAATTCTAAGCCACAGAACTAATGACCATTCCCGTTATATTTTGCTACATAAAAAACTTCCGTAAGACTTAGTGGCATAAAACAACCATTTTATTATGCTCATGCACTCTCAGGATCAGGAATGAGGCAGGGCAGAGGCTTGTCTGTGCTCCTCTGTGTGTGGTTTGAGGGAAAGACCAAAGGCTGGTGGATGGTGTCACCAGGGCTGGTGGTGGGATGGCTGCTGGTGCGGATCTCAGCTGGGACATTCGGCCAGAACACCCACATGGGGCGTCTCTGTGGGCCCCCCTCACAACGTGGCAGCCTCGGTGTCTTCATGTGGTGGCTCAGGGCATAGGATGTCAGTGTCCCAGGAGAACAGGAGGAGGCTGTGCCCCCTTTTCTGACTCACCCTTGGAGACCACATGGCATCACCTCCCTCCCCGTCTGTCGGTCATCCAGTCACTAAGGTAAACCCAGACTCAAGGAGAGGGCCACAGGCCTCAGGTCAGAGAGTCTGCAGGCAAAGCCTGCATCTGTGCTCCTCCCCAGAGCTGGAAGAATTGACTTCTCCATAAAAAAACATTCCTGAGTTTTACTATGGGCTGTGCTAGTCTGGGGTTCATCCTGGGCCTTTTCTAGCCATCTGCAGGGTTGGGAACATAGGCCCTTCAGGCCCTGCCAAGCCTCTGAGCTGCTCCTGGAGAAAGGAGGTAGGGATCTGTCAGAACTCTGGACCTGGACCTATGATGCCCAGTGAACAGAGCAGAGAGCCGACTCCTGAGGTTTCCCTCTCCTGACCCAACCAGGAGCCTCATCCCCACCTCCATCTCCACCCCATCTTCTTCGGGGCAAAGTCGTAGCTCCTGGATGTCTGCACAGGAAGACCAGGGTGCAGAAGGTGCCACCAGGTATCAGGGAGAGTAGTGGATACAGACTCAGCAGATAAAATATCAAGCCCTGCCTCCCTCAATACTTAATGGTAATGCCCATGGGTTTTTAGATGGGCCACAATGACCCAATGTCACCCAGAAAAGGTGACTGACAAATTTCCCAGAAGAATTCATCAAGTGTGACTGTTTAGTTATAGCCCCCAATCTCAAGATCTTATATTTCTTCTAAACTGAAGGGTATGGGGTGTGGCCATCCCTTGGGGCTAGACTCACACTCACTAGCTTACAAGAAGCTGATGTATACACTGGAATGCCAACATTTAAATTCACCGTGAAGAGGGCAATAGCTAAAGTAGCCATTATCTACCCACAGTGAATCTGCTGGGAGGCCAGTTCATCACCAGACAACTGTCATGTGACTGTGGGCTCCACCACTGGCTCTGTGATCAGGATGCATGACAGACATGATGGACAGGGCCTGATGGTCTGTCTCTGAGGAGGCCCTTGTCTCAGGAGCAGACAAGCTCTCTGACAGCCTGCGCAGCAATTCCCCAGGTGGGCACACGCCCTCAGCCGACTTAGCCTCCTGGGCTCCCTTTTTGCTAGGTCTTGGGCTGAGCCTAGCCCCCCATGCACCCAGTGAATGAATATTCTTTAGTTAATGGCAGTGTCTCCCACGGGGCTGTACCCAAGATCTTTTCCCACTACTGGACTAACTGGCATTAG
Organism: Smutsia gigantea; assembly: GCA_032199065.1. Lineage (NCBI taxonomy): Eukaryota > Metazoa > Chordata > Mammalia > Pholidota > Manidae > Smutsia > Smutsia gigantea. Next base: position 317,075 of record JAVSCE010015560.1, on the reverse strand, counting down.
GTATGTAAGGTAAACTCGCAAACAGTCGCAGAACTCTCTGGACCCTGGCAAGTTACTTTTCACACTAAGCCTCTGTTATGTCGTTGGAGAAGCAGGGCAGGCTGATGCAAGAACTACCTCACGTGGCACAACACAGCACCTGGCTCTTGGGAGGCACTCAGGAGAGGGCAGCTGGCAATTCTGTGCTCCACGAGTGACGGTATCAGACATCCCAGCTCCTCTTGGAGAGAGCTGGGCTGTAGCTGCCATGAGGCGCCCAGAGGAAATGAGTCCTTAGGCACATTTCTGTGGTTGCAGGCCAAGCCAGGAATCCCGGGTGCACCCCACGGTGTCTCCCCATCCCCAACACACTGACACGCTCTACGTGACAACCTTTTCGATGTGTACATGGAACCCACAGTGTTCTTCCTTGGCCAAACAAAACAAATTGATCAGGAGTCAATACAGGCCCTAATTACAAGTTCCACCCTGGAAGAGTGATGGCAGGAGAGGAAGGAGGAAGAACGGGTAATGAGGTGTCACTGGTCCCCAGTGTAAGGCGCTTATAAACATGGTCTCATGTCTGTGGCTGTCAGCGTGCCTGCCAGAGCTTAATGAGCTGCTCCTTCCTGCCCCGGGGTTAATGTCAGAAGCTGATCATGTTTTCTGCTGTGAGAGGCACTGCCTGATGTTTCATGAGTTCCACTGACAAGCATCCCCATTCGCTCAGTAAAGACATTTTTCCTAAACTCCTGGCAGGATTTGCTCTGATTTTCCCACCTGAGCCTCTTGCCCTCTCAGAAGTGCAATTGTGGACTTCCCCGCTGGCAGCCTCTTCTCCTGGCTTGTATGGATAGAAGAGTGCCAGCCAGGCCTGGAGCTAGGATCCTGGAGTAAAGTGGCAAAGAAGGGAGACATGGCATGCAACCATTCACTTTGAGTCCTGCCTCTACTATTCACAAGTATGTGGCCTCTCTGTTTCCTCATCTGTTGAGAACAGCAACAGATAAAATTAAAAAAAAGGACTTCCACCTGTGGCAGCATACGTGCTGTTTCACCACACTGTGTCTAACCAGCCTGAGCTGATAAAAATTGATGAACTGGGAGTGACCCAAGACCTCCACAGACCTCCATAGACCTAACACAAGACACTTCCCTGACTAATATGAAGTGAGATTTATTTTAACTGGCCTGTGCACACTAATGGACTCATTCCATCCAGTCCAAAGGGCAACTGCTTATTAGCACAACCCTAATGAACTTCCCTTTCCTAGCACATAAAATTCCCCGACATATTCCCTTCAGGGAGCCACTTGGTGAATTTCCTCCCCAGCAGGTCTCCCCATGGCTGGCACTCGGTGCTCACTCTTCCAGTCACTGCAGCGCTCTTTGTCTTTCCTTTAATGGTACCTCCTTCAGTAACAGTACTCTTTCTGTAGGCAGAATAATGCCCCCCAAAGATGTACAAGTCCTAATCCTCAGGACCTGTGACTGGTTGCCTAGTCACATGTCAGGTTACCTAGCAAAGGAGAATGATGGTTGCAGATGGAATTAAGCGTGCCAATCTGCTGACCTTAAGGTACTTAGAGTAGCCTGGATGGTCCAGGTGGACCCCACGTAATCATCAGCATCTTTAAAAGGGAAAGAGGGAGGCAGGAGAGAAGCAGAGAGGTGACAGCAGGAGGGCTCAGCTGACACTGCTGGCTTTGAAGATGGGACCACAAGCCAAGAAATGCTGGTGACCGCTAGAGGCTGGAAAAAACAGGGCAATGGATGCTCTCCTAAAGCTTCCAGAAAGGAATGCAGCCCTCCCTATACCTTCAGTGAAGCTCAGGAGACCCATGTTAGACTTCTGGCCTCCAGAACTGTAGGATAATAAACTTGTATTGTTTAAAACCATTGAATTTGTGGCGATCTAACACAGCAGCCACAGGAGATGAATACAAGAATCTCTTCCATTGGGTTTTTGTGAGAATTAGGTGAGTTCTAACAAGTAAAATGCTTAGACCCATGCCTGGCAAATCATAAGCATTCAATGAATATAATTGCGATGATTATGATGTCATCAGTTTCTTCATTATAGAGCTTCTTGCCTCCTTCTTGTCTTGGACCATTCCCACAGCTCACCTCTGCTCTACAGAGTAGGAGCAAGACCAACTCTCCTTCCCTGTGCACATTCGGTGGCCAGGCTTTGTGCCAGGGACCCTGCCCAGTGCTTGGCACGTTCCCTCTCAATTGGGGAGTGTCTGGAGCCACCTTTCCAGGGAAACCTGTCCAGGTCTGGGCCCTCATGATTGTAAGATCCCAGTTACAAAGCACCAGACATTTAGGACATCTGAATAAACGTCATCAGTTATGGTCACCAACCTTCTCCAAGCAAAGGCATGAGCCACTGTTCTGCTTGGTGCTTTCACATCTTCGCCAGCCAGGGCTGCCAAGCTGCTCTCAGAGCCCAAGCTAGCAGGCCTCTGCATGTGGGGGGCCCCCAAGCCCTTGGCTCATCTCCTGCTCTTGGAATCAACCACCCCAAGGTGTCTTTCCTCATCTGCCTCCTCGTTTGATCATGACCTCCTCGAGGACCGCTCCAGGGCACTCTGGCTCATGGGTCTCAGCAAGCAGGTCTTTGTCGCATGAAGGAGGGGGGAGGCTATGAATCCTTTTTTTTTTCTGCTCCTTTAAAAAGCAGGAGCTCCCCACAGTAATGCTTAGAAAACAGGTTGGCCTTTTTCAATCTCCAGGGCCAGGACTAGGGTGAGGCAGCGAGGCAACTGGGGTGCCAAATTCAAGGATCTTCTCAGTCTTTGGGGCTGAACCTGTACTGGCATGAACCTGAGAGTGAGAACCTCCTTAAACTTTACACTACATATGCCTCCCTTGACATAACCTTGTCCCAGCCGGGTCCACTGCTGACAGGTACTGTTTTACTAGCAACTGTTACTGGAGCTTGAAGCAAAGCTCATTCAACTTCTTAATGATAAATAAATCAATCATCCAAGATCGCTGAAAGATGATGGATTTAGCTTGCATATTGGTAAGTATAATGCCAGGTTATGCTGCAATAAATTAATCCTGAAATCTCAGTGGCTAAACATAGTCATTTGTTTCTCATTCACATTCATGTGCGCAGAGGCTCAGCTAGGAGGCTCTGCTCCACACAGACACTCAGGGAGCCAGGGTGGTGGAAGCTCCACCATCCAGTAATCATTATAGCCATACCATCTTGAAGCCAGGGCCTCTTCAGCCCCACAGAAAGGGAAGGGAAGAACATGAAGAACTCACCCCAGAAGTAATGTAATTTATTTTTACTTACAGCCCATAGGTAGAAATGATTACACGTCTCGCCTATTGCAAGGAAATTAGGTGGACTCTTTCTATGTGTCCAGTAGGAGGAATTGGGGAACCAAGATTGTCTGCTTGAATAAAATTAAGGTCCTTGATTGAATGGAGCTTATAGTCTAGGCTGTGATTCTCGAACTTCAGGATGCAGAAGCATTAGTAGGGCTTTTGTTAAAAGTCAGATTCTTCATCCTTACCTCCCAAGGCACTGACTTGGTCAATCTTGGGAAAACCCAGGCATTTGTAATTTTTGAAGGTAATTCAGATGAAGGTGGTCTGTGGAACACACTCAGAAACCACATCTAGTGACTGGATACAGCCAGAAAAACATCTCCACCTAACAGATGGGCCCTGCCGATGCCACACCTGGTCTGACCCCTGAGATCTCTTCAAGGTCATAAGCTTTCACATACATCTCTAAAAGGCTATGAGTTTTGAAAACCTTCCAGAGGCACAGACTTGGACGGGCTAGTCTTAAGAGGTGAGACCACATTCTCACTGGGTATTCTCAGTGGGTAAATATCACCTAAGGCACAGAACATCTGTTATAGAGACAACTGAAGCTATGTGGGGCTGCCCATCCCCAGGCAGGTGCCTGATACCGCATCATGGGCATTTCTGTAAGTCAGGAGGCACTGTACACAGCAAAGTCTGGTTATATGAGCAAATTCACAAGCTTATATGACTTGGAAAGGAATCCAAAGTTGAGTAGAACTGAAAACATGGGTTGACCACAGGGCTGGTCAGTAAGGGGGGGGCAATGACCCCAAGGAGTGGTAACCCAATTTTGTGCAACATATGGAGAAACTTCTAACTGGTATAAGAACTGGTATGAGAATTCATTCATAGGGAAGGGCCTTCTGTGAGCAAGATCCTGGGGATCAGGCAAAAGCTAGAAATGACTGCGTACTAAAAAAAGGAAGCAGATGTAGGAGCAGGGGCTGAGGGATGCTTGAGGGAAGGGAAAATAGAAGAGAATCCTGAGAAGCTGGAAAAGTGCTTATTAGGTGGTTGGCTGCCTGGTGAGCCACGAAGCACATCCTCAGTCTAACATCCTGTCAAATCTCCATTGCTCACTAACATTCTGCAGAGCAGGTTTTCTTCGGGGTTTGAGAAGGAGATGCATATGCAGGAGGGCTGAGTCCTGTACCAACAGCAAATCAAAGAGCATTGAGCCATTCTCCCTGCTTCACCCTGGGTCGCTCTGCAGCCTAGAGGCTCTGAGCCCACCAAATGGTCTTGGAAGAACTGGCATGAGCAGAGGCCAGGCAATAATGCCTGGTAAGCCAGTGCCTGGCAGGACTGAGTGACGGCGATGACCAGCAGAAGGCTGTGCCTGTCAGGACAGCATGCAGCTGGGGGAGTGGATGGGCTTGGTGCTAAATGCAGGTGAGACTGCACCTGGCAGCCCCCATATATGTGGGGCATTGGCCTTGGATCTAGTGCATATGCAGGAAGGAGCTGGGACGAGGGTAACTTGGGTTATGCCACTAATGTAAACAACTGGCCAAGAAAGTAGGTATAATAATATTGATAATTGTAATAATAATTCTAATTATAACTATATTAAATATAATTATAACCATACCTAATGTTTGTGTAGACCTACTGTGTGCAAGTCCTACTTGTTAACTTATCTATCTCCACAACAACTTATGATGTAGGTATATCACTGTCCCCGTTGCATGAGCCCAGAATGAGCTGCTCAGGGTGACACAGACTGCAGTGTCAGTAAAGCCACGATTAGACTCCAGGCAGCATGCAAAGTCTGTGTTCTAAACCACTGCCCTCCAATATATGTAAAAGTGCTTTATTAAATAACTTTTAAACTGCTGAACAATGCAATGTATCACTAGGCTCCTGAATGTCTAGACAAGAGATATTAAAACAAAAGCAAGCAAAATACAAACCAAGAACAAAGGACCTGCTGGGAGACAGACAATTGCAGCTTGGTTGCTCCCATGTAACCTGTGGCCTTCCCCAGGTGGGCAGAAATGTTCACCATGTCCCACATCTCAGCCCTGTTTCACAATAACAATTGCTGTTCCAGACACTTCTCTTTGGCAGATCAAAAAAATCATTCAATCCTTAGGAACTGCTTAGGAGCCAGATCAAGCATCGTTTATACCCAGAAAGTTACAACACGGGGCAAACACAACACAGAAACTCAGAGGGTGAGGCTTTTTCAGTGCCAGGAATCAGTGAACAGCAGACAGTCTCGATTAGGGGGAAAGTTAGCACAGACTGATCTAGACGTCCCCAGGAGATGCCTAAGGACCAAGGGTTGAGTAGTAGAATCTGAGGGTCCTGTGTGAACACAGCCAGGAACCGAAGCACCAGCCCAAGACAATACAACCACATCTGCTGAGCCCCCTCTGCTGGAAGCTCCCTGGTCCTACGTGTACAGGTTCTGCCCGGCATCGGAACGCGGCACTAAAAACGCCTCCTCCAGGTGGCTCTAGGCCCAAAGATCAGGGCAATTAAGCCTTTGCCAGCCTCACAGTCAAAGTAAGGTCCACTGGAGGCACTGATGTGTCCTTAAGCTCTGCCAGGCACAGGGAGAGGGCATGTTAACATCCCTGCCCCATGTGAAGAAGCCTTTCCTGATTTCTGTGTCTGTGTGTCATCTTGTTGATACATTTATGTCAGATCATGATCATGACGCTTTCCTACAATTTAGGCTGTTTACCTTCCCAGCACACTAAATACATGTTATTGCTAAGAAACTGAGTTCTCAATTTGCACTGTTTTGCACTTATGTCTTAAAATATCTTGGTGATGTGTCTGTGTGAAGCACGAAGCCAGCCCTGATGGTACCCGTATCTGGACCGTGAGGGGAAGGAGAGAGCATTCCTAAGAGCACTTTCAGATGCTCAGATCTCCAGTTGCCTCAGAGACAGAAATCCCTCCTTCATGGTCACTAAGTGCTAGGAACCACAGAGGAAGCCAGGGGGCCTTTGTTCAACCTTAAACAAATCCAGAGAAGCAGATGCCCAACCTGCCCACTCCAGCTAGGAAAAACTCCAGTGTCTACCCACCTCATCCTCCAGGTGTGTAACCCAGGACAGGACCCAGGCTCGCCGTGTGCCTCAGCTTACTCACCTTCCTGTCCCAACTTGTCTCATTCACCTGCCACCCACATTTCCCCTCATGCAAATGCCCTTCCACCCCTGTTTCACTTGACCCATCCTTCCAAGCCCCCCCAAGCCCCATCTTCTCCACAGTTCCCTCCTGCATCCCCCAAGCAGGACCCACTCTTGCATTTCTGCATCACACCTGGTCCTCCCACTGTGATCTGAACAATCTGGATGTAACAGGCTTGCTTCTTTCTCATACACACACCAGTGAGCACGACCTGTGCTCCAAGGTTCCCCCCACACATGGGCTGTGTGGCCTTGGGAAAGCCACTTGGGGAAAGAGTGGTGGGTTCACATCTTAACCTCCTGTAACTGTCACAGACACACAGTGGGGCAGCATCTTGCTTTTCTCTACACATGAAGATGAGGAGGGAAGGGGAAAGGGGGGAAACAGACCCACCAATTTGCACAGTTCCCACAGAGGTTCCAAAGGCCCATTTATAAGTGAAATGGGATTGATCCATGAGTGAGAACCAAATGTCCACCATGTTTGGCTATGTGCCGTGGGGGAGTCTATTCCTGTAACCACTCTCAGTTGCCCCATCAATGAACAATGAAGACGTGGGCAGATAATCTCCAAGAGAGGGTCCTTTCAGCTCTGACGTATTGTCACAGAAGGGTGATTCCATATATTTGGTAACTCACAGCCACCCCCAAGCAAGTCATATTCACACTGGAAGTCTTGGGGTGCCACTGTTTCTTTATTGCCTCTTCCTTTTGTTGCATTTTTAAAAACCTCTTGTTGCTGATGTGCAAGGTGCTTCTGGGTGTATCGGAGGTGAGTGATCTCTGGCCCCTGCGGCACACTGTGATTCCAGCAATGTTCTCCGGACCTGCACTGGCTTCCATCTGGCTCTGGCTGCAGCCTCTTTGCTACCTGAAGTTTCTACTCCCCCACTTCCTTGCCTGTCATTCTTCCCCAGCCCATGGCTACCCCAGGCCTGCACCCAGACCTTCTACGTGGTCTCCAAGATCTCTGCTGTTACTGATGTTTAAGCCCAATCGTCATCTTATTTGTAAAGCACTTAGAGGTGCAATGGAGTGGACTAGCCTCACCAGCTGAGGAATCGGACATACCCAGGAAGGACCCCAGGCTCTGCCACTGACCAGCCTGGACAAGTTAGGCAGTTCCCCTGAGCCTCAGTTGCCCATCTGTAAAATGGGGCTCATGCTAGCAATCCGATGGTTGTGAAAACTACATGAGGTCCTGCACACGCCTGAAACATAGCGTGCTCCCAGTAAATCTCAGCTATGAGTTCTGTCAAAGAGCTTGCTGCCCCACCAAGGAGATGAGCAGGTGCTCTTGGTACCCTGCTCATGCACCCCATCCTACCCCAGAGGTCATCTGCAGGCAGTTTCTGCATGCACTGATAGTCACAGGACAGAGCTGGCGAGTTCACACCCCAGGAACAAGCTTCAATCACTACAGGATGGGAATTGGTGGATGGATTTCCCTGCTTCCTTACCCCAGCGGACCAATCCTGAGCTGTGTTTCACACCACCTCTCAGAAAGCTCCTGTGGGAATGAGCCCCAGTTACCTGCAGCTGAAACCTGCTCCTCCCTCAGCCCTCTGCTCAGTCACTGTTCACCTTGGTCCCAGCCCACATGAACTACTTCTACGCAAACCTCCATCACAAGGTCTACTTTGGGGGACACTAAGACAGGAGGCAAATGAACAAACATTCCATCGCGAGCTGGTGCCATTAGTGTTAAGATGGAGAGAGCGTGGAACTAAGAGCATCATTCCAGTTTAAGGGCTTCATAAAAAAAAAACAGTTCCGGGAGCTCCCCCTGGGAAACAGCTGTGGTCATACTACAAGCATCAACAATTTTTACTTGAGCCTACTTGGTTTCAGGCACTCTGCCAGGTGCAGCAAGGTTCCCAACTCCTGTCCTCTAGAACTGCCCCAAAGTGGCAAACGTGTCTAATTCAGTGTGCTCAGTGTTGCAGCTCGGAGACCGTGGCGTGGGCGCTGTGTCAGCGATGGGACCGCCACACTGAAGCAGGGTGATGGGTAAGCACTGTCTGGGCTGTAGTAGAAGAGGCCACTCGGCTGGGGGTCTCTGTGTGCCTACCCATCAGAGCCACTGCCAGGAAGAACAGTGGCTGCAAGAGCAGTGGGCACTGGGGGAAAATGCCTTAGCTGACCTCTCGTGTCCCAGACAAATCACAGGCTCTTTGAGAGAGGTATTTGGGGTGCATACCTGATGTGGCATCTAGGTGATAGGGGCTTCACTTGCCCTTCAAACCCTGTGTTGGAATTCAAGGTCATGTCCCTCATTGGACCCTTACCCCTGAGCCAGCTCCAAAGAAACCTCCATCAGAGGTCTGAAGTTCCGACTGGGCTGGGATTCGCTTAAATGATGGGTGGAGTGGACCTGTGACCATAGACTCTGAATGGAGATCAGTGTCAAGGCTCCAGAAAGATCTAAGACCTACAGTGAACCTCATTACTCCCACGCTACTGGCTTTGATATAATAAGTGGGAACCAACCAGAAGTAGCTTTACCAAATCATTTAAGCTTCTTGTAGAGTATTTCAACAAAAGGTCACCCAGGACAAAACCATCTAATCTATATAATGTAATCCTTCCTGTTAATACACATACCACATATCTGACTAGTCAGGAGTAGGGGAGGGGGTGTCGGGGAAGAAGGCTGAGGTGTTTAACCCCTAGGAAAGTAAAGAATCTGAGTTAGTCCCTTTCCCTAGTGGCTAAGTTCTCATTCTAGAGAGGGCCCTGCATGAGGACTCTTGTCACAGTGAGGTCCAAAGCCTCTGACCAGAGACCCGATCTTCAAATATTAGGAGAGGAAGAGATGACATGGGCCCCTTCCATGGAAGCAAGTGTCATTAAGCTGTGAGCTTTTACCCTGAGTAAATATCAATGTGTGGGTATTTGTGTATATGCCAACTTCACTCCTACCCAGCTGGTTGCATGCTTTACATATGTGCAAATTAGGCACGCCTAATGAGGTAGACAGCTTCTGACATGGCCCCTGAGGCTCTCTGATATTTGTTCTCTGGTATTCACATCCTTTGTAATCCCTCCCCTTGAGTGTGGGTGGGTCTAATAAGCTTGCTTCTAATGAATAGAATATGACACAAGCAGTGGGGTGTCATGAGAGAGCTTACAGAAGTCTGTGACTCTCTCTTGTGCTGGCGTTCTTGCTCTGGCTCTTTTGTGCTCAATCTGATGACACAAGCTGGAGATGTCTCCATGGCAAGGAACTGAGTGTGGCCTTTAGTTGTGGCCAGCAAGGAACTGAGGCCATGAGTTCAACAGCTTTCAAAGGAATGAATCCTGCCAACAACCGTGTAAACTGGGAAGCAGGTCCTTCCCTGGTCAATCCTTCAGATGAGACTGCAGCCTGAGAGAAATCCTAAAGCAAAGGACCCACCTCAGTTTGTGCCCAGATTCCTGACCCACAGAAACTATAGATAATAAATGTCCATTTTTTTAAGCCACTAAGTTTTGGGGTAAATTGTTATGTAGCAATAGGTAACTAATACACCTAGTATATTGATTCTGAGTAGACCTAGGTAGCTCTTATGGGTTGGTACTGATAATTTGCTGGGACCATAATTAGTATTTAGGCAATCTTGATTCATACACACAATGATTCTACAGTCAGCAACAAAGAAAAGGCCAAAGAAAATGCATTTGAATGGGAACTAACCTGAGGCACCACAAATAATAACCAATATTCCTGGCAAGTCCGTCCTGTGCATGCCTGCCCCCCCCCACACGTCTTCTAGTTTAACCCACACTGCAACCTGTGATGTTGGCACTGCTGCCGTCCCTGCTTTACAGATGAAGAAACTGAGACTCAGGTTAAATAATTTATCCAAGCTCACACAGATAGTGCTGAAAGCCACAGTTTTAACCCAAACCTCTCTGACCTCAGAACCTTCCCTCTTAACCACTGCAGCCTAACCCTTACAGGGCTGCGAATGGGGTATGAGCCTGCACAGGCCGTGAGGTGAGGGCAAGTGTCCACCCCAGACTCCATTTCCGCCCCCGTGATGTGGCGCACGGCAGTGTTCCAGTGACCACTCCAGATCTCTGTCTGCAACTATGGGTCAAGCACGGTGTCAATAAGTCTTCAGTGAGCCCCATAATCATGCAATAAGCTGCATGTGTTGCATTTTATTATGACACTAATGACAATAAAGAATGGTTAGAAGAAGAATAAAATAAAAACCCCTGAGGTGGAGAGAACTGCAGCCTAGAAATCAATTGAAGTGAAGACTGCTGAATTTACAGGCTTAAAGAGTCCCAAGATCCCAAGGAATTTTCAGATTCTTGGCTTTCCTATACTTCCTCGTTCAGATAACCCACCAAAATCTCCTACCATCGGTTTTACAATCGAAACTCCCAACCCATGGTATGCACTTACTCATTTCTCTGGACTCATCTTCCACTTGTTCCAACCACACCCAGACATGTCCTATATTCTGGCCAAATCAAACTTGAGCTCTTGCCTCTGTCCTCTATGACTATTCCATTGTTTAGAATACCCTTCCCCACTCGGCAAACAACTGTTCTTTTAAATCTCAACTTGACTATAATTTCTTCTATAAAGCTACTCTTTAAAAGCTTTTGTGCTTTATGCTGATTGGCCCATGAATGTTATATATACTCTGCTGTTTCCGCAATAAACGAGTTCCTGCTTTGAAAAAAAAAAGCTTTTGTGCTACAAAATGCACGTATTATTTATCTACAAAAATAAAGTATTAGTTATCTATTGCTGTGTAACAAATTACTCCGAATGCAACAGCTTAACGTAACAAGTATTTATCATCTCAGTTTTCTGGGAGCAGCGTAAGTCTTTCTTGGGGTTATAGCCAAGGTATCAGCAGGGTCTGCAGTCATTTCCAGGTTCATCTGGGATTGAAGAATCTGCTCTGAGCTCACTCAAGCGGTTGTTGACCAGCTCCATTTCCTCATGGAAAAATGGACCTCACGTTGTAAGGAGGACCTCAGTTCCTCACCACTCTTTGGGGGCATAGGACTGCTCACAAAGTGGCAGCTTGCTTCAGTACAAGTAATATAAAAGATAGAGATAGAGGTGAGTCACATGTCACAGTCTTTTTGTAACCTAATCCCAGAAGTGGGATCCATCACTACTGCCATATTCTGTTCATTAGAAGAGAGTCTGTAAATCCACCCAACGCTCAAAAAGACAGGATCACATAGGATGTGAATACCAAGAGACAGGAAATCACTGGAAGCATTCTTGGGGTTTAACTAGCACATAATCACTTCTCATAATTAAGGCATGATACTTTTTTGTTTATCTCTCTTTGTCCCTCAGGTACTCCAGTGTGAGTACCTGAAGGGCAGGACTATGTATTTTTATACAATTTTCCTGTTGTGACACATGCTCAGTTCACAGACAATGAGGAATGAGTGGCCCTGTCGCTTGCTTAGACATTGAGGTGCTCTCCTGGAACCTGTCCCAGCACAGGGATCTATGGCCTGTTAGCCATCATGGAGAATAACAGTCTCCCTTCTGATAGGTGTCTCCCCTGGAGTAAGCTTGTTTGTCCAAGAAGTCCCTTCTCTGCTTGTTCTTTTCTGGGTCACAGGATGGAGAGATGGTTTCTTGAAGGAAGCCTCTGCCCAGGTGTGTTTAGGGTGGCCATTACTTTCATGGCCAGATTTCTCTCCCCCATCAGAAAGCCCGAGCATTCTGAGCCTCAGTGCAGTGGCTACAATACACAGATTCCGGAATCAGATTGCTGTGTTAGAATCCCAGTCTAGCTGTGTGACCATAGGCAAGTTATTTAATGTCTCTGTATCTCACTTTCCTCACCTGTAAGTCAGGGATAACAATAGCATGCATATCTCATAGTGTTGTTCTGAAGATCTGTGAAATAAATACTCAGAACAGTGCCTGACACAAAGCGCTGGCTGAATGAATGTAAAGCTGCTGGCTGAATGACTGAGTGATCCTGTCAAAGGATGTCCCAGAATAAAATTGCTAACAACTATCCCTTATCTTTATATAGTGCTGAATTATTTACAAAATGCTTTCATATAGAGACTCACCCTTACTCATAACCACATTGCAATAAGGCAGTATTTATTATTATCCGATTTAGCAGATAATTGAGGTATCAAAGGTTAGAGGTCCTGTCCAAAGTCACAGGGAGTTAGTGACAGAGCTGGGAGTAAACCCACGTCTCCAGACCCCAATTACTCTGTACCATGCAGGGGAGCTGATGCTCCTCCAAGCGAATGCCTGGCATCCTCCTCAAGTCACTGCACTTCTTTTTCTCTCGTCAGGGTAAATCGACAATGAAATGAGCAGCATGAGGTCTCTGCTGATGAAGTCAGTTCACAATAACATCTTTTTCAGTATGTTGATTAGTCACAGGAATCTTGAACTGCATAGGTGATTCTATATCATCATGAATTGGCTCAGACATGGGGCCCAGAAGGTGCTATAAAGGGTCAGACTGGATCCACACCCACCCACCTTGAGGAAATCCTTTGTTGTCATTATATATTAGCTTCCTGCATTTTCCTTTTCATGATGGCGCTGCTGAGAAATGTTGCCAGATTGGTGTGTCATCTGTAGAATGAAGACCTGGAACGTGCTTTCACCTTGAGGGAAAGGATTGTTTCTTATCTAACCCTGAATTCCCACACCTGACTAGTGCCTGGTGATTATGTGCTCTGAAAATCTCCTGATGAATTATCTTTGAAGTCCCTCCTAGCTGTAGTATTTAAAAACACTGACTTCAAAGAAAAATAAAACTATTAAAAAACATACACAATAACACCATGAGTACAGTTATCTGGGGCCACTCACGCATGGGTAAACAGGCTTAAACATTTCGGTAGACTCTGAGACTATCAGTGGGTTCACTACTTGGTCAACAAGTGTCCATCATGATCCCAAGTCACCCAGAGATAGTTCAGTCTTGTTTAAGTAGACACTGGCTGCTTTTGTGTGATTAACCATGTTAGCTATACAACTCTCATCATGAAGAAATGCTTGAAGACCATATCTGTTGGTCAAAAACCCACAATAAATTCAACTCCACTGACATTTTTGGACACCCATTATGCATCAGACACTATGTGAGTTTGAGTTGTGTGAGGAGCTGACACCAAAATAGGATAAGGTGTGCAGGACATTCTGGGGGAAATGCCTGTGAAGGATGGAAGGAATGAGAGGAGGTGAGGGAGAATCCTCAGACAGAGATGCTAGTCTGACAGCTGTGGGAGCGGGAAGGCAGTATCGGCAAGGAAAGCCCAGACCACACGCACTTCTGAGACAGTGCTGGCCAGACCAACAGGGAGAAGCCAGCCAAAGGCTGGCCCCAGGAGAAGCCCCATGTTGGGCAAGAAACGCGTGGCTCTAGACTTCTGAAGGTTTAGTCTTGGGCTAGGAGTACCCCAGGGGAAGATTTGCCTTAGCCTGGGTGCCAAAGAGAGTCAAAAAGTACAGCAGGGAGGCTCCCAGTCACGCTGAGGCAGGTTCTCTTGAACAGAGTAACATATGTACATGCCAGCCACAGACAATTTTCTAAGTCTCAGGGGTGCAGACCTGCATAAGATCCAGTACTTTCCTTTGAAGAACTTTCCTTTTCTTGAAGGAAGATTGTGAACAATGACAAAAATACGAGAAGGGGCCTGTGTAGATGAGAAGGATGGGTCACTAACTCACTAGCAGACAATGGAGCTCAGAGAAGTCTCCAGAAGTGGCCAGTGGTCAAAGTGTGAGGCATCATAGCTGAAATCGGGCAGCAGCAGGTGTTTGAGTAGACGGACTGCCCTATAGGAAAGAACAGACTTTAAGAAGCAAATGACCTCAATCTGTGCAGAGATAGCCTGAAATGGGTCCTAATCGAAGTACACAGATTGATGAAAGAAGAACAGAAGGTAGAAATGAATTTGTTAATCAAATCCCACACAGGAATCAGGAAAGAGTGTTTCAGAGCAGATGAAAAAAGGCCTGCTTCACACTGAGGGCTGTCACATTTTACAGCTCAGCATGAGAAATTGAAGATGCTACAGCAATGCCCCAGTCATCTGACCCTGCCCAAAGAGGGATTTTCCATGCACATTAAAAATTTCCATATGACAAGGTGTACTCCTTTTAGGGACAATCAGGAAAATAGCACGTTGGTACGAAACCTTTCTAAAATGAATCTACTAATGCCCTGCCTTCATAAGCACTATTTAAATTCTTCCAGGTGACTTGGATGAGATGCTACGAGCATGAGTGACTGTGCTCAGACACAGTGATACCCTCACATCCAATAAAGTGTGAACTCTTTGCTCCTACACCAAATGGCTCCAAATATTCCTCTTCTGAAATTGCCTTGTCACCTTCTCCCTTCACTGTCAAGCAATCAGCAGATCCTTTCTTCCTGCCTTCCAAGGATTTGCTTACAGGAAATTTAGACCCACTATCCTTCTAACCCATTGCTTCTACTCTCCTCTGGAGCGGAAAACCTGATAACCTTTCTCATCAAAATCACATTAGACAGACTTCTGGGAAGATGGCGGCGTGAGCAGGGCGGCGGAAATCTCCTCCCCAAACCATATATATTTATGAAAATACAACAAATACAACTATTCCTAAAAGAGAGACCAGAAGATACAGAACAACAGCTAGGCTACAGCTACACCTGTGAGAACTCAGCGCCTCACAAAGCAGGTAAGATACAAAGCCACGACCCAGCGGGACCCAGCACTCCCCCCACCCCAGCGCACCAGCGGGAGGAAAAGATTCAGAGCGGGAGGGAGTGGAAGCACAGGCCCACCAAAGAACCAGCCCTGGTGATCTGCACCAGAAGCACTGACACACATTGCGTGGTCTATCAGAGATTAGAGAACAGAAGGGCAGGATCCGACACGGCAGGTCCCCTCAGCCGGCTACCCAGGACAAAAGAAAAGCGGGTGCTTTTTTATAAGTCTTAAAGAGACAAGGGCCCAACAGCGGAACAAAATCGTCCCAAAACACTCAGCGCAGCAGACTGGGAGTCTTGGGGAATTTCGGACCCCTTGGCCGGCGGCCGGGCAAAGCAGCGGTGCCAAGGCTTCCCACAGTGATCAGCAGCCTCCCATTCGTTCCCTCCCGAGCCGGTGCCCCAGACGGACCCCTACTGCTGCGGAACAGTGGACGAGTGGCCCCGCCCATAGCAACTTCACAGAGTCTACTCCCAGCGGGCACGCAGCGAAGTGGAAAAAGCCCCAGAACCTGGTCCAGAAGACACCAAGGGGACCAGAACACACCCAGCGCAACTACAAACCCCCGCAGTCCTATAGGCTAGCCTGAGCAACCCCGCACACAGGCAGTCAGGGGATTATCCCAGAGACTGCCTCCTGATGTGCAGGAAAACAGCTCAGGCCAAGAAGAAGGGCAAGGATAACGACAAGCAGGAAGGGACTTTGTTCTCCCAGCTGACACACGTGGCCCCCTACCAGTGACCACTTCTATCGCCATGAAAAGACAGAGGAATATGGTCCAGACAAGGATCACAAAGACAACCCCAGAGAGGAAGCCTGATGGGATGGACATGCACAATCTTCCTGAAAAAGAATTCAGAATAAAAGTCATAACCACACTGATGGATCTACAGAGAAATATGGAAGAGCTAAGGAAGGAAGTGAGGGAAGGGAGGAAAGACAATACAGAAATGAGACAAGCGATCGACAGGCTTAGCAGCAGACTGGACGAGATGCAAGAGACTGTTAATGGAATAGAAATCAGAGAACAGGGATACAGAGAAGCTGAGGCAGAGATAAAAGGATCTCTAGAAATGAAAGAATATTAAGAGAACTGTGTGACCAATCCAAATGGAACAATATTCGCATTATAGGAGTACCAGAAGAAGAAGAGAGAGAAAAAAGGATAGAAAGTGTCTTTGAGGAGGTGATTGCTGAAAACTTCCCCAAGCTGGAGAAGGAAATAGTCTCTCAGACCATGGAAGCCCACAGATCTCCCAACACAAGGGACCCAAGGAAGACAATACCAAGACACATAATAATTAAAATGGCAAAGATCAAAGATAAGGACAGAGTATTAAAGGCAGCTAGAGAGAGAAAAAAGATCACCTACAAAGGAAAACCCATCAGACTATCATCAGACTTCTCAACAGAAACCTTACAGGCCAGAAAAGAATGGCATGATATATTTAACTTAATGGAACAGAAGGGCCTCTGACCAAGAATATTGTATCCAGCATGATTATCATTTAAATATGAGGGAGGGATTAAACAATTTCCAGACAAGCGAAAGCTGAGAGAGTTTGCCTCCCATGAACCACCTCTACAGGATATATTAAAGGGACTGCTCTAGAGGGAAGCACCCCTAAGGCTAAAAAGATGTCACCAGAGAAAATAAAATCAAAGCAAAGAAAGCAGACCATCCAAATACTAACTAAAGGCAAAGAATAAAACACCTAGTATATAAAGAATGGAGAAGGAAGAATAAGAAGGGAGAGAAATAAAGAATCATCAGACTGTGTTTACTATAACCTAACAAGAAAGCTAAGTTAGACTGCTACATAGTAGTGAAGTTACCCATGAAACTTTGGTAACCACAAATCTAAAGCCAGCAATGGCAATAAGTACATACCTGTCAATAATCACCCTAAATGTAAATGGACTGAATGCACCAATCAAAAGACACAGAATAACAGAATGGATAAAAAAGCAAGACCCATCTATAAGCTGCTTACAAGAGACTCACCTCAAACCCAAAGATATACACAGACTAAAGGTGAAGGGATGGAAAAAGATATTTCATGCAAACAACAAGGAGAAAAAAGCAGGTGTTGCAGTACTTTTATCAGAGAAAATAGACTTCAAAACGAAGAAAGTAGCAAGAGATAAAGAAGGTCATTACATAATGATAAAGGGGTCAGTCCAACAAGAAGATATAACCGTTTTATTATATATACACCCAACACAGGAGTGCCAACATATGTGAGACAAATACTAACAGAATTAAAGGAAGAAATAGAAAGCAATGCGTTCATTTTAGGAGACTTCAACACACCACTCACTGCAAAGGACATATCAACCAGACAGAAAATAAGTAAAGACACAGAGGCACTGAACAACACACTAGAACAGATGGACCTAACAGACATCTACAGACTCTGCACCCAAGAGCAGCAGGACACACATTCTTCTCAAGTGCACATGGAACATTTTCCAGAATAGACCACATACTAGGCCACAAAAAGAACCTCAGTAAATTCAAAAAGATTGAAATTCTACCAACCAACTTCTCAGATCACAAAGGTGTAAAACTATAAATAAATTGTACAAAGAAAACAAAAAGGCTCAAAAATACATGGAGGCTTAACAGCATGCTCCTAACTAATCAATGGATAAATGACCAAATCAAAACAGAGATCAAACAATACATGGAGACTAATGACAACAATAACACAAAGCCACAACTTCTGTGGGACGCAGCAAAGGCAGTTCTAAGAGGAAAGTATAGCAATCCAGGCCTATTTAAAGAAGGAAGAACAATCCCAAAATGAATAGTCTAAAGACACAATTATGGAAATTGGAAAAAGAAGAACAAATGAGGCCCAAAGTCATCAGAAGAAGGGACATAATAAAGATCAGAGAAGAAATAAATAAAATTGAGAAGAATAAAACAATAGAAAAAATAAATGAAACCAAGAGCTGGTTCTTTGAAAAAATAAACAAAATAGATAAACCCTAGCCAGACTCATTAAGAGAAAAAGAGAATCTACACACATAAACACAATCAGAAATGAGAAAGGAAAAATCACGACACATCCCACAGAAATACAAAGAATCATAAGAGAATATTATGAGAATCTATATGCTAACAAGCTGGAAAACATAGAAGAAATAGACAACTTCTTAGAAAAACACAACCTTCCAAGACTGACCAAGCAAGAAACAGAAAACCTAAAGAGACCAATCACAAGCAACAAAATTGAATCGGCAATCAAAAAACTACCCAAGAACAAAACCCCCAGGCCAGATGGATTCATCTCTGAATTTTACCAGACATATAGAGAAGAAATAACACCCATTCAACTTCCAAAAAATAGAAGAGGAGGGATTACTTCCAAACTCATTCTATGAAGCCAGAATCACTCTAATGCCAAAACCTGGAAAAGACCTTACCAAAAAAGAAAATTACAGACCAATATCCCTGATGAATGTAGATGCAAAAAAACTCAACAAAATATTAGCAAACTGAATTCAAAAATACATCAACAGGATCATACATTATCCATGAACAAGTGCGATTCATCCCAGGGAAGCAAGGATAGTACAACATTTGAAAATCCATCAACATCATCCACCACATCAACAAAAAGAAGAACAAAAACCACATGATCATCTCCATAGATGCTAAAAAAGCATTTGACAAAATTCAACATCCATTCATGATAAAAACTCTCAACAAAATGGGTATAGAGGACAAGTACCTCAACATCATAAAGGCCGTATATAACAGACCCACAGCTAACATCATACTTAACAGTGAGAAGCTGAAAGCTTTTCATCTAAGATCGGGAAAAAGACAGGGATGCCCACTCTCTCCTCTGTTATTTAACATAGTACTGGAGGTCCTAGACACAGCAATCAGACAAAACAAAGAAATACAAGGCATCCAGATTGGTAAAGAAGAAGTCAAATTGTCACTATTTCCAGGTGACATGATACCTTAAAAAACCCTAAAGACTCCACTCCAAAACTACTAGAACTAATATCTGAATTCAGCAAAGTTGCAGGATACAAAATTAACACACAGAAATCTGTTGCTTTCCCATACACTAATGATGAGCTAACAGAAAGAGAAATCAGGGAAACAATTCCATTCACAACTGCATCCAAAAGAATAAAATACCTAGGAATAAACCTAACCAAGGAAGTGAAAGACCTATACCCTGAAAACTACAAGACACTCCTAAGAGAAATTAAAGAGGACACTAACAAATGGAAATTCATCCCATCCTCTCAGCTAGGAAGAATAAATATTGTGAAAATGGCTATACTACCTAAAGTAATCTACAGATTCAACGCAATCCCTATCAAAATACCAATAGCATTCTTCAATGAACTGGAAGAAATAGTTCTAAAATTCATATGGAACCACAAAAGACCCCGAATAGCCAAAAAAATCCTGAGAAGGAGGATAAAACAGGAGGAATTACGCTCCCTGACTTCAAGCTCTACTACAAAGCCACAGTAATTAAGACAATTTGGTACAGACACAAGAACAGACCCACAGACCAGTGGAACAGAATAGATAATCCAGACATTAACCCAAACAAATATGGTCAATTAATATATGATAAAGGACCATGGATATACAATGGGGAGATGACAGCCTCTTCAGCAGCTGATGTTGGCAAAACTGGACAGCTACATGTAAGAGAATGAAACTGGACTACTGTCTAATCCCATACACAAAAGTAAACTCAAAATGGATCAAAGACCTGAATGTAAGTTATGAAACCATAAAACTCTTAGAAAAAAACATAGGCAAAAATCTCTTGGACATAAACATGAGCGACTTCTTCATGAACATATCTCCCCGGGCAAGGGAAACAAAAGCAAAAATGAACAAGTGGGACTATATCAAGCTGAAAAGCTTCTGTACAGCAAAGGACACCATCAGTAGAACAAAAAGACATCCTACAGTATGGGAGAATATATTCTTAAATGACATATCAGATAAGGGGTTGACATCCAAAATATATAAAGAACTCACGCACCTCAACAAACAAAAAGCAAATAATCCAATTAAGAAATGGGCAGAGGACATGAATAGACACTTCTCCAAAGAAGAAATTCAGATGGCCAACAGGCACATGAAAAGATGCTCCACATCGCTAATCATCAGAGAAATGCAGATTAAAACCACAATGAGATATCACCTCACACCAGTGAGGATGGCCAACATCCAAAACACAAACAACAACAAATGTTGGCAAGGATGTGGAGAAAGGGGAACCCTCCTACACTGCTGGTGGGAAAGAAAATTAGTTCAATCATTGTGGAAAGCAGTATGGAGGTTCTTCAAAAAACTCAAAATAGAAATACCATTTGACCCAGGAGTCCCACTCCTAGGAATTTACCGTAAGAATGCAGCAGCCCAGTTTCAAAAAGACAGATGCACCCCTATATTTATTGCAGCACTATTTACAATAGCCAAGAAATGGAAGCAACCTAAGTGTCCATCAGTAGATGAATGGATAAAGAAGATGTGGTACATATACACAATGGAATGTTATTCAGCCATAAGGAGAAAACAAATCCTACCATTTGCAACAACATGGATGGAGGTAGAGGGTATTACGCTCAGTGAAATTAGCCAAGTAGAAAAAGACAAGTATCAAATGATTTCACTCATATGTGGAGCATAAGAGCAAAGAAAAAAAAACTGAAAGGAAAAAAACAGCAGCAGACTCACAGAACCCAAGAAGGTACTAACAGTTACCAAAGGGAAAGGGACTGGGGAGGATGGGTGCGAAGGGAGGGACAAGGGGGAAAAAGGGGCATTACGATTAGCAGATGTAATGTTGGAGAGGCACGGGGGTGGGCTGTACAACTCAGAGAAGACAAGTAGTGATTCTATAATATCTCACTACGCTGATGGACAGTGACTGTAATGGGGTAGGTGGGGGTACCTGATGTAGTGGGGAGTTTAGTAACCATAATGTTGCACATGTAATTGTAGAATAATGATACCAAAATAAAATTTGAAAAATTACATTAATATAACACTAAGTATGCTCTGATTGGAGAACTGAGGCACTGTCCCATGAGTAAGATGACTGATCCATTAGGAGTCCATGAATTTGATCACATCTTTTTTGCCACAAACATGAGTTTGTAGGTGTGTGTGCGTAGCAGAGGGAGGAGTATAGTGTGTTTCTTTCTTGTTTCCGAGTGTATTGTAGATACCTGAGGCTACTGGATAAATTAGATCCTAGATAATCTCACCATGATGGACAGTTAGGGGAAACTTGTCCATTTAGAACTTGGCTGTCCCACAGATATTCTTGGGCTCCCAATTTGCAACAGAATAACTGGCATATGGAGGTGAGGCCAACTTTTTCAATGTTTATTTTCCTAAGTTTTTCTCGCTTAGGTGAAAAGTGTGCATACATAACCAATACTATTTCTTATGTCTCTTCTAAACATGCTCAGAGCTTGAAATGTAAAACCTGGCTTCATTTCTATTCATGGTTTGCATTCAGTCAACCCCTTGCTGCAAAGAGTTCAGTAGAAGAGGAACAGCCAAGAACACCAGTGTTGGGAGTGGATGAATATGCAAAGAGGGCTAGCATTCCCACTGCCCATCAGGCATGGCTGGGCTATGTGTCTTAACATCCGTTATTTCATGCTGCAGATGAGTAAACGGAAGCACATTGAAATTAGTGAAGTTGCCCAAGGACATGCAGCTGGTAATGCAGAACTGAAGCTACAATCTGCATTTCTTATTTCAAGCCCAGTGCCTTTTCCTTTATATACAATATCCTAAGCAGCCTGGAAGTCCTAACTCCTAGTGGAAACAGGCTGGATAGAAGGAGAGCATCATCTTCTTCCAGACCAGACACGTGACCTCATCCCTTGGCGCATCACCAGCGGTCAGCTCTGAGTCCTGGTCCCCACCAGCCTCCATGGCTCCAATTCTCCACACTTATTCTGCTTGGAAGAGCGTTGCATGTCCCCCTATAATTGAGCAACTGAAAACCAGACCCTACCTGGACCTTCTCATTTTCCTCTGTCATCTCCAGCTCACCCTTTCAGACCCAACCAAGAAACTTACTCACACCCCTTCAAATGACTTGTACTTCTGCTTCTTTCTACCCCTTCCCTTCAGGGATGCATCTGTCTCAATAAGAATACATGTCTCTCTCTCCTCTGTCCATCTGTGCTCCTCTCCTCCTTCACATCCCTCCTCAAACTCATCTTCTCTGGGAATAACTGGTTCAGCTCAGCTAACTCTAGCTCCTTAGTACTTAGAAAAAACAAAGATGTTGAAGACAGGGAAACAGGGTTCTCATGAGGAAAATGGGGTTCTCATCCGAATATGACCAGCAACTAGCTGTGTGATACAAGAGTTGCCTTTGAACAATCTGTTTCGTCAACCACAGAACAGAGATTTAAACACCTACAACTTGCCCAACCACAGCAGAGTTCATACAGGATGGTCTGGTTGAGTGCTTGACTTTGGGGGTCAAATTGCAAGGGCTGAATTGTGGTGATATCACCTTGGGCCAATTATTAAGTTTCTCTAAGCCTCAGCTTGCTCATCTGCAAAATGGGCTAATAGTTGTAGCTCTATGAGTCAAGAAAGGACTGCAAAATGAGGTAATACAGGTAAAGCACCTAGCAGAATATCTGCACATTGTAACTGTTCAAAAAATGTTAGTTGTTGTTAATGTCATTATCACCTACCTTGCCAGGTAAATGTGAAAACAATTAAAAGACCCCCCCAGCTAGCAGCATGCTGACACTGATTTGTATCAGCTTGTAAAACTCCAAGACTGCATTATTTAATGTTAGAAACTTTGCAAACAGATCAATGGCAAGTCCGTAGCTTGAAAACAACCCTTCTGTGAGTATTTTACTATAGAAATCAACAAATGCTATGTATCAGGGGTGTTTTGTGGGTTTTTGTTTGGTTGTTTCTTTTCTTCAAAGAAAAATATTTACCAGTATACTATTGCCTTGAACTATGTCTGGAAAACAGTAGATATTCAGGGGTTGGGGGTTGGGGATGCTTTCTGTCATTTGAATTATACAAGAGTCTTTTCGGTCCCCACCCTCTGAGGGTAATTCCTGCCACAATCCATTCCTTCCCCAGATTCCCACCCAGGGTAAAGCAGCCCAGTCTCCGTTTCACCTCACTAATGGAGGGGCACCGTCTAGTGATGGAAATAGTAATATAGTCTCTGAAATGTCCGCTACAACAGGAGTCAGTACAAACTATTGCCTCGAGGCCAAATCTGGCCATCTGCTAGATTTTGTAAATAAAGTTTTATTGAAACACAGACATACCCTTTCATTTACAGATCACCTATGGTTATTTTTTCACTACAATGGCAGAGTTCCATAGTTGTGACAGAAGATATGGCCTGTAAAGTTGAAAATATTTACTATCTGGCCCTTTACAGAAAAACTCTGCTGATGCCAACCTACAGTAAAATTGTGTAAGCTGCTTTCTTTACATTTACCCACCTATATTCAGAGACCTCAATTCTCAGATTTACTGGGTCCACATCTGAGGCCCTACCATTGTTCACCTAGGTCATTTCCAATATCCCTGTTATAAACAGTACTGCACTGACTGCCAGTCATTGTAATGTTGAGGCGTCCCTAAGGTGAAGAGTTCACTCTGTCCCCAGAAGGGAAGCACTCACGGAGTGTCTCAGCTGGTCCCTGCCTGTGGGAGTTGAGGCAGAGCAGTTAATGCTTCCCAAACCTCAGCTCCTTCATCTGTTAAGTGGGCCTAACAGTATTATTTGCCTCCCTGGGTTGCTGTTGGGAGCAAATGAGATCATTTGTTAGCTAGCCTTTCATAAGCTACAAAAACAAGTTCAGTAATGTTGGTTTTATTACCTATACAGCCAAGGGAAGAGTATATGACTTTCCTTATTAATCACTTAGGACTCTGTGGGGAACACAAGTTCTTGTGTTGAATGTGCTTCTGAAGGCATTTTCAACACCCCTGCACTGGTCCCTAAATCCCACTTAATCCCTTAGAATGTGAGTTCCTTCCAGGCTTGGTATGGGCTAAGAGGCAAAGGCTATAGGGGAGGGGGTGAAGGTGCAAGTGCCAGATATGGGACACATGTATTAGGATGTCTTCAGCCCCACAGTGTGTTAGGGGCTGAGCCTGAAAAGAAAGGTCTCATTGCTCAAAGCAAACAGAGCCAGGCCCTCTCTGGTGAATGCACCCAGGAGGAGAGCTGAGAAGCAAAGCCCACACCCATGAAGGTGGGAACAGGACTTTCAGGGATGTGGCCTGCTTCTCTGGCCTCAAGCAAGCCCCTGGGCCAGCTGCTCCCCAGCACCATCTCTGGGGAGGATGGAGCTTCCTTATCCTTTCTGCCAGACTTTCAGCATCTCCTCTTCCTTGGTCCTTGTTCCCCCCACCCTCAGAACACATACGTGGGTCACAGAAGGGGTATTGGATGCCTACTGTACGTGCCCCACCAACAGTCCCCCAGCACGGCCTGCTCCCATGAACACAAACCTGAAGTCTTCCAACTGCAGAGACCTGAGATGCTGCACGCTTGGCCTTCTGGGACGTCTGGAAGTGAGAGTTCATGCCTCACACTCCCAGGAGCAGCCTTCCGACAGTGACTGATGGCAGTTGGTAGATAAACACCTCCGCTCCTTTGCCCCTCAGTTAAAATAACTGAGGAACACTGGACACTTTCTCCCAGAGATTTCCTGACAGACAAGCCCTCACTGCACACAGTAGTAACCTGCTCCATGTCTTACCTGTACTGGCTCCTTTCTTCCCCTGTCTTTCCCCCACTAACGGTGCTTCCTGGGATCGCTGCTCCAGTAAACTACTAGCACTCACTTTCTTGTTTCAGGGTCTCCTTCTAGGGCATCCAATCTAAGACATCCAATTATGGCCACCCACTTTGTGCCAGACTCTCTGCCAAGCAACTAATAATACAAAGAAGGAAGACAAACTCCTTGTAGTGGGACCATGAGGCCCAGCCTGGTCTGGCTTCTGCCTATCTTTCTGATCTCGCCTCCACTCACTCCCCAACTCACTCACTTTTCCTGAGCCACGTAAGTGCCTCTACAGTTCCTCCAACATGCCAAGCTCTCTGGCTTCAGGCCCTTTGCACATGCTATTCCTTGTTTGGAGTACCCTGTCTCTCCCTTTCCCCAGATGACTTTTCAGCCTTCAGGTCTTAATTTAAATGCCACATCTTCAGAGAAGACTTTTCTAATTACCTTCCTAAGTATGACCCTCCCTTCATCCCATTATACTATCTCAATATTTTATTCATTTGCTGATTTAACAGCATTCATCAAAATTTGTAAGTATGAGCTTCATTGTTTGTTTATGTCTCTATTAACTACGTTTCTAGACTGGGCAGGGATGATATCTGCTTTATTTACTCTTTTTTTTGGTACCATTAATATACAATTGCATAAGCAACATTGTGGTTACTAAATTCCCCCCATTATCAAGTCTCCACCACATACCCCATTACAGTCACTGTCCATCAGCGTAGTAAGATGCTATAGAATCAGTACTTGTCTTCTCCTTCCCTGTGGCACCCCTACATTATGTGTGCTAATCGTAATGCCCCTTTTTCCCCTTTTCCCTCCCTTCCCACCCATCCTAACCGGTCCCTTTCCCTTTGGTAACTGTTAGTCCATTCTTGGGTTCTGTGAGTCTGATGATGTTTTGTTCCTTCAGTTTTTTCTTTGTTCTTATACTCCACATATGAGTGAAATCATTTGATGCTTATCTTTTGCTGCTTGGCTTATTTCGCTGAGCATAAAACCCTCTAGTTCCATCCATATTGTTGCAAATGGTAGGATTTGTTTTCTTCTTATGGCTGAATAATATTCCACTGTGTATATGAACCACATCTTCTTTATCCATTCATCTACTGATGGACACTTAGGTTGCTTCCATTTTTTGGCTACTGTAAATAGTGCAGCTATAAACATAAGGGTGCATATGTCTTTTTCAAACTGGGCTCCTGCATTCTTAGGGTAAATTCCTAGGAGTGGAATTCATGGATCAAATGGTATTTCTATTTTGAGTTTTTTGAGGAACCTCCATACTGCTTTCCACAATGGTTGAACTAATTTGCATTCCCACCAGCAGTGTAGGAGGGTTCCCCTTTCTCCACATCCTCACCAGCATTTGTTTTTGTTTGTCTTTTGGATGTTGGCCATCCTAACTGGTATAAGGTGATATCTCATTGTGGTTTTAATTTGCATTTCTCTGATGATTAGTGATGTGGAGCATCTTTTCATGTGCCTATTGGCCATCTGAATTTCTTCTTTGGAGAACTGTCTGTTCAGCTCCTCTGCCCATTTTTTAATTGAATTATTTGCTTTTTGTTTGTTGAGGGGCATGAACTCTTTATATATTTTGGATGTCAACCCCTTATTGGATACGTCATTTATGAATATATTCTCCCATATTGTAGGATGCCTTTTTGTTCTACTTATGGTGTCCTTTGCTGTACAGAAGCTTTTCAGCTTGATATAGTCCCACTTGTTCACTTATGCTTTTGTTTCCCTTGCCCGGGGAGATATGTTCATGAAGAAGTTGTTCGTGTTTATATTCAAGAGAGTTTTGCCTATGTTTTATTCTAAGAGTTTTATGGTTTTATGACTTACATTCAGGTCTTTGATCTGTTTTGAGTTTACTTTTGTGTTTGGAGTTATACAGTAATCCAGTCTCATTCTCTTACAGGTAGCTGCCCAGTTTTGCAAACAACAGCTGTTGAAGAGGCTGTCATTTCCCCATTGTATATCCATGGCTCTGTTATCATATATTAATTGACCATGTATGTTTGGGTTAACATCTGAACTCTCTATTTTGTTCCACTGGTCTATGGGGCTGTTCTTGTGCCAGTACCAAATTGTCTTGATTACTATGGCTTTGTAGTAGAGCTTGAAGTTGGGAAGCGAGATCCCCCCTGCTTTATTCTTCCTTCTCAGGATTGCTTTGGCTATTCAGGATCTTTTGTGGTTCCATATGAATTTTAGAACTATTTGTTCAAGTTTGTTGAACAATGCTGTTGGTATTTTGATAGGGATTGCATTGAATCTGTAGATTGCTTTAGGCAGGATGTCCATTTTGATAATATTAATTCTTCCTATCTAAGAGCATGGGATGAATTTCTATTTATTAGTGTTCTCTTTATTTCTTTTAAGAGTGTCTTGTAGTTTTCAGGGTATAGGTCTTTCACTTCATTGGTTACGTTTATTCCTAGGTATTTTATTCTTTTTGATGCAATTGTGAATGGAATTGTTTTCCTGATTTCTCTTTCTCCTAGTTCATCATTAGTATATAGGAATGAAAAAGATTTCTGTGTATTAATTTTGTATCCTGCAACATTGCTGAATTCAGATATTAGTTCTACTGGTTTTGGAGTAGATTCTTTAGGGGTTTTTATGTACAATATCATGTCATCGGCAAACAGTGACAGTTTGGCTTCTTCCTCACCAATCTGGATGCCTTTTAGTTCTTTGTTCTGTCTGATTGCCGTGGCTAGGATCTCCAGTACTATGTTGAATAAAAGAGGGAGGAGTGGGCATCCTTGTCTTGTTCCCAATCTTAGGGGAAAAGCTTTCAGCTTCTCAATGCTAAGTATGATGTTGGCTATGGGTTTGTTGTATATGGCCTTTATTATGTTGAGGTATTTGCCCTCCATACCCATTTGGTTGAGAGTTTTTATCATGAATTGATGTTGAATTTTGTCGAATGCTTTTTCAGCATCTATGGAGATGATCATGTGGTTTTTGTCCTTTGTGTTGATGTGGTGGATGATGTTGATGGGAATTCAAATGTTGTACCATCCTTGCATCCCTGGGATGAATCCCATTTGATCATGGTGTATGATCCTCTGTATGTATTTTTGAATTCGGTTTGCTAATATTTTGTTGAGTATTTTTACATCTATGTTCATCAGGGATATTGGTCTGTTTTTTTTTTTTTGTGGTGTCTTTGCCTGGTTTTGGTATTAGAGTGATTCTGGCTTCATTGAATGAGTTTGGAAGTATTCCCTCCTCTTTAATTTTTTGGAAAACTTTAAGGAGAATGGGTATTATGTCTTCTCTAAATGTCTGATAAAATTCAGTGGTGAATCTGTCTGGTCCTGGGGTTTTGTTCATGGGTAGTTTTTTGATTACTGATTCAATTTTGTTGCTGGTGATTGGTCTGTTTAGGTTTTCTGTTTCTTGCTTGGTCAGTCTTGGAAGGTTGTATTTTTCTAGAAAATTGTCCATTTCTTCTAGATTATCCATTTTGTTAGCATATAGTTTTTCATAGTATTCTCTAATACTTCTTTGTATTTCTATGGTGTCTGGAGTGATTTTTCCTTTCACATTTCTGATTCTGTTTATGTGTGTTGATTCTCTTTTTCTCTTAATAAGTCTGGCCAAGCGTTTATCTATTTTGTTTATTTTCTCAAAGAACCAGCTCTTGGTTTCATTGATTTTTTTCTATTGTTTTATTCTTCTCAATTTTATTTATTTCTTCTCTGATCTTTATTATGTCCCTCCTTATGCTGACTTTGGGCCTCATTTGTTCTTCTTTTTCCACTTTCAATAATTGTGAATTTAGACTATTTATTTGGGATTGTTCTTCCTTCTTTAAATAGGCCTGGATTGCTATATACTTTCCTCTTAGAACTGCCTTCGCTGCATCACACAGAAGTTGGGATGTTGTGCCGTTGTTTTCATTTGTCTCCATATATTGCTTGATTTCTGTTTTAATTTGGTCATTGATCCATTGGTTATTTAGAGGCATGTTGTTAAGCCTCCATGTGTTTGTGAGCCTTTTTGTTTTCTTTGTACAATTTATTTCTAGTTTTGCACCTTTGTGATCTGAGAAGTTGGTTGGTAGAATTTCAATATTTTTGAATTTACTGAGGTTCTTTTTGTGACCTAGTATGTGGTCTATTCTGGAAAATGTTCCATGTGCACTTGAGAAGAATGTGTATCCCGTTGCTTTTGGGTGTAGAGTTCTGTAGATGTCTGTTAGGTCCATCTGTTCTAGTGTGTTGTTCAGTGCCTCTGTGTCCTTACTTACTGTCTGTCTGGTTGATCTCTCCTTTGGAGTGAGTGGTGTGTTGAAGTCACCTAAAATGAATGCATTGCTTCCTATTTCCTCCTTTAATTCTGTTAGTATTTGTTTCACATATGTAGGTGCTCCTGTGTTGGGGGCACAGATATTTATAATGGTTATATCCTCTTGTTGGACTGACCCCTTTATTATTATATAATGTCCTTCTTTGTCTCTTCTGACTTTCTTTGTTTTGAAGTCTATTTCGTCTGATACAGGTACTGCAACACCTGTTTTTTTCTCCCTATTGTTTGCGTGAAATATCTTTTTCCATCCCTTAACTTTTAGTCTATGTATGTCTTTGGGTTTGAGGTGAGTCTCTTGTAAGCAGCATATAATGGGTCTTGCTTTTTCATCCATTCTGTTACTCTGTGTCTTTTGATTGGTGCATTCAGTCCATTTACATTTAGGGTGATTATCGATAGATATGTACTTATTGCCATTGCAGGCTTTGGTTCATGGTTACCAAAGGTTCAAGGGCAGCTTCTTTACTATCTAATTGTCTAACTTAACTCATTCATTATGCTATTATAAACACAGTCTGATGATTCTTTATTTCTCTCCCTTCTTTTTCTTCCTCCTCCACTCTTTATATGTTAGGTGTTTTATTCTGTACTTTTTGTATTTCCCTTGATTGATTTGGTGGATAGCTGATTTTATTTTGCATTTAGTTAGTATTTTGTTAGTCTACTTTCTTTGATTTGGTTTTATTTTCTCTGGTGACAGCTTTTTAGGCTTAGGCATACTTCCAACTAGAGCAGCCCCTTTAAAATACATTGTAGAGATGGTTTGTGGGAGGTAAATTCCCTCAACTTTTGCTTATCTTGGAATTGTTTAATCCCTCCTTCAAATTTAAATGATAATCTTGCCAGATACAGTATTCTTGGTTTGAGGCCCTTCTGTTTCATTGCATTGAATATATCATGCCATTCTCTTCTGGCCTGTAAGGTTTCTGCTGAGAAGTCTGATGAGAGCCTGATGGGTTTTCCTTTGTAGGAGATCTTTTTCTCTCTCTGGCTGCTTTTAATACTCTGTCCTTGTCTTTGATCTTTGACATTTTAATTATTATATGTCTTGGTGTTGTCCTCCTTGGATCCCTTGTGTTGGGAGATCTGTGGATTTCCATGGTCTGAGAGACTATTTCCTTCCCCAGATTGGAGAAGTTTTCAGAAATTATTTCTTCAAAGACGCTTTCTATCCCTTTTTTCTTTCTCTTTCTCTGGTAACCCTATAATGTGAATATTGTTCCGTTTGGATTGGTCACACAGTTCTCTTAATATTCTTTCATTCCTAGAGAACTTTTTATCTCTCTCTGCCTCAGCTTCTCTGTATTCCTGTTCTCTGATTTCTATTCCATTAACAGTCTCTTCCACCTCATCCAGTCTGCTCTTAAATCCTTCCATTGTTTGTTTCATTTCTGTTATCTCCCTCCTGAATTCATCCCTTAGCTCTTGAATATTTCTCTGTAGCTCCATCAGCATGCTTATGACTTTTATTGTGAATTCTCTTTCAAGAGGATTGGTGATTTCAGTCTCACCAAGCCCTCTCTCTGGTGTTTGAAGGATTTGGGACTGAACAAGGTTCTTCTGCCTCTTCATGGTGATGGGCATGGTTGCTGGCTAGTGGCACGTGTTTCAGCTGGGAGAACGAAGTCCCTTCCTGCTTGCCTGTTGCCTTGCCTGTCTCCTCTGTCTGTGTCAGTCAACCATGCGCAGGGAGCAGCCTCAACTGCCATGGGCACGACGGCCCTCACGATGGCCTAGGGCACTGGCAGGGGTCACAGGTGAGCGGAGTGTGTTCTGCCATGAGAACAAAGCCCCTTCGTGCCTCCTGGACTCTGTGCCCATCTCCACTGTCTGTGCCAGTCAACCGTGCTCAGGGAGCAGCCTCTGAGTCTGGGCTGGTTGGCCACATGCAGGGTGAAGTCTCTGTGTTAAGCTGTGTGGATGCTGTAGGCAGGCCTGTCCCCCAGGTGTTCCATAGCAATGGCGGTTCAGCCAGTTTGCTTGCAGTGCCAGTTGGGGGAGAGGAACGGCAGGCTGCCTATCACCACGAGGGGCTTCAGAGCTGCATTGCCACCCAGGGGGTTAGGGTGTCTGAAGTTCCTTAAAGTTCCCAGCCTGCTGGGCTGAGTATGCCAGGATGATTTTGTCCACCTGTTAAACCCTCATCCCTTTAAGACTTTTAAAGTGCCTGCTTTTCTTTTGTCCCAGGGCAGCCAGCTATGGGAACCTGTTCATAATCTTAGTCTCATATTTTGCTTTTCCGCTCCTCTAATATCCAGAGCACCATGCAATGTGTGTCTCTGCTCCTGGGACAGATTACTAGGGCTGGTTATTTAGCAGTCCTGTGCTTCCACTCCTTCCCCACTCTGATTCTTTTCCTCCCGCCGGTGAGCTGGGGTTGGGGGAGTGCTCCGGTCCCTCCAGGTCATGGCTTTGTATCTTACCCGTTTCTGTGAGATGTTGGTCTCTCAGATGTAGCCTGGCTTGTGTACTATATCTTCAGGTCATTCTTTGAGGAATAGTTGTATTTTCTGTATTTTCAAAATATATATGGTTTTTGGAGGAGATTTCCGCCACCCTACTCAGGCCACCATCTTGAGAATCCTCTATTTACTCTTATATCACTATTATGAATCAGAGTACCTAGAAGTAATAGGCACTTAATGTATATTTGTTGGATCAATGAATGGATGAAGCTCAGAGCTGATAATTTTTGTCTTTCATTATCCCTACTTGTATCTTTTTCCCCACTTTCCCCTACCTTGCCCTACCAACACTTACATGCATGATTGCAGTTATCTTGGGTATAGTACCATGTTTTTTCCTCTGTGCCCTCAAAGAACTTTAAGTCAGATAATCAAAATCTGTTTGTTCAGAGGACAAATGGAAAGAAAGAGACACATAATTCTGAAGTCCATGGTCCCATCTCGTCCTTTAGTATCATTCCATGACCATGGAATACAAATGCCTTCCAAGCCTTAGTTTCATCATCTGTGAAATGAGCCCAGTAATCTTGCCTCAATATCCTGGTGCAGATAGTATGTGTTAAAGGGGCTTACAAACAGCAAAGCACCATACAAAATCTTACTGAGTTTCCTTGTGAGTTTTTGTGAATTGTCACACCAATCCTCTGCTTTCAACAAGCACATATTAAAATTTTTTAAGCCCTGAGAGTTTGCTTACAGTTACTAACAGTCCTCCATATATTTCATGCTCCCAAGTGCACTTGAGGCAGAAAGCCAGAACAGAAGTTTCCTGAATCCAATGAGCCCTGTTGAGCATGAGTCTTTTAATTGCCTCGAGCTGGATTCAGCATTCAAGATGCTGGACAGCTCCAGGATCCAAGGCAGAGCCTAGAAGGAGCCCCAGGGAGGCATCACCATCAGGTATAAAATGTGATAGCATAGCCTCACGTGATGGGATCTGTCAATGCAACGTCAGTAGAGTGAGAGCAGGCAGGGGTAGCAGAAATGGTAGTTGACTTGGGTTTTTTATGCAGTGAGTCCAGGAAAGGCCAAGGTTTGAGTGAAGTGGAAAGGGTAGGAGATCCAAATAAATTTTAGTTTCTTCAACTTCTCTCTCTGAAAGGTAAATATTAGGACACAGGAGCAATGGATTAATGTCAGGGAGGATTTCAATGGCCTCCTGAAGTTAGGATTCATAGAATTCTCTTTGAGAATCAGAATCAGTAGGGAAAACATGGTCTTTAGTATCCAATAATCTAATCCTGGGTTTGAATCTCACCTCCACACCTCACTTAGCTATGTGATTGGGGCAATTTTATTCAACCTCTCTGAACTCAGATTCCCCATCTAGACACTGAAGGTAATAATGCTTGTATCATTGAATCACTGTCCTCAATTCCACCATTTCCTGCATCCATACCCTGACTATGGCCTCATCATAGATAGAGAATACTCCCCTGCCCTTTGCTTATATATTGGTTATGTGATGTTTTTGGCCAGTGACATATGGGTGGAAATGCCATCAGCATGGGATGAACATATTCTGGCTGGCTGACTAATAGCAGGAGGAGGACAGAGATTTGTAGTGCAGAGCCACACCAACCAAC
Source organism: Smutsia gigantea (assembly GCA_032199065.1). Taxonomy (NCBI): domain Eukaryota; kingdom Metazoa; phylum Chordata; class Mammalia; order Pholidota; family Manidae; genus Smutsia; species Smutsia gigantea. Next base: position 283,724 of record JAVSCE010015560.1, on the reverse strand, counting down.
CCACAGACCTGTGGTGAGAAGCAAGGCTTATCTCAGCTGAGTTCAGCTTGGACAAGTCAAGCTCCAGCCAGTCCAAAAATATGTAAGTGATGATACACTATTGTTTTAATACAGAGCTGTAGGGTGGTTTGTTACACAGCAGTAGCTAACAGATGCAATAGCCAATAATGCCTACCTCTCAAGTTGGTCAAACAAATTAGACAATACATAAGCTTCCAGTACAGTGCCTGATATATGAGAAGTGCAGTAAATGGAGGCCCCTTCTTCCCTTGCCCTGAATATAGTTAGTCTGGTGGTTGCCATTGGCCTTTTACATTATCCTGATGTTCCCAGCTTCTGCCTCTGAAACACCTCCCACTGACTTTAAGGAGAATATTTTCCCACCCTGCTTCATTTGCCTGGTGCCAATTAAATCCAGTTTATGGAATTTACTCTGTTTGGTAATTACCCTGGTAAATTTGTTTTGGACTGTTTAAAAAGACATTTCACCCACCTTCTTTCTCTCCCCAAATTTGCTGGCTGTGGGGCAGAATCAATTGCAAGGGAATGAGACTATTGCATTATTTATTTATTTGTATTTGTATTTATCAAAACAGGTAAAGGGTTTTAAGCTATTCAAATTTCATATTAGAGAGGAGATAAGTGTCAAGGACCGTGTCTCTCAGGCTGCTATACCTCACTATGACCAAGTTCAAACTGAAGTTAATTACATCACCAAGCCCTGAGTGGTCCCTACAAGACCACGTGACTCATTAGTTTATTCTTTTATTTACTCATTTTTTCATTTTCTCTGCTGTATGAGATCCTGGTGACACATGGGAGCTCTGAAGGTAGATTTCCTGGATTCAAAAACTGTCTCTGCCAATGTCAGATGTGTGATGCCCGTGAGACTCAAGTTTCGTTGTCTGTAAAATAATAGTAATAATGGTTACCTCATACAGTCATGAGGTCAAAATGAGATAGGGTATATAGAGATGCAAAGTGTTCAACACAGCACCAGGCTGAGAGGAGGCTTACTCCAGGTTTCTGTGGGCTTCCAGTGGCCTCTGTTCTGTCCTAAGGGTACAGGAATGAACAAGACATCACCCACACCCAGAGGAAGGCACAGTCTTGTGACAGGCATAGAAAAGTGAGCCCAGCTAAGGACAGGGTGCTGTGGGAGCAAAGAGAGCCCAGTCAACCCAGCTTGGAATGTAAAAAGTCAAAGGAGGCTTCCTGAAGGAGGTGACATTTAAACTGAGTTTTACAAGATGGTCTGTCCTTTGGTCTCCTTTATTTGTCCTAAACCCTGCTCAGGATCCACAAGTCCCCAGAGCCCCATCCAGTTCCCCATGTCCCACATGGAATGAGATAGGCACAAAAGGGTCTAGAAAAAAATACAATTAATTCATATTTATTAAGTTCTCAGGATGAGTCATACATTTTCATAAAGCTTTTCTTACTTGGTCTTCACAAGCCTTCAAAGTAACTTTACTGACTCATCTGTTGTGAATGAATGATTCAATTTCATGTGAGGAAATTGAACCTGGAAGACGCTGACTTGCTCAAAGTCACACAACTAATAAGTGGCTGATCGAGCGTTCAAGCCCATATTTCTCAACTTCAGTCCCAAATCTGTCTTTGTTTACAGCCTAGGACGTTCTAAAAGGACAAGAGAACCAGTTATTGTATCACTGAGGAAGAAAGGGCCACATCCACCAACGCATTTCCCCTTAACTATGTTTCTGCGATCCGGTTAAATATACACTCATTGAATTTATCAAAATCTAAAATCAGAGTCAGAATGAAAATGTTAACATTCCCAGAGGTTGCAGGAACTCCCTTTATCAAGGGTTTCTGACTCCCTCATCCCCTCCAAAAAGCACCTTCAGGAATCCCGCACAGAAGGCATCTTAGCTGAGGGCTGTTGTTATTTGGGTTGTAATTTTCTTTGTAACTCCCACAGGATGAAATATAAACTCTCCATTCCTCTGCCTTACATTCAGAACAGAAAACACAAAATACTAAAAATACAGCAAGAATGTAAATGTGTTTAATTTTTAAACTGTGATACATTAAGGTACAGGAAAGGAAAGCAAAGGAATGAAATGATGCAAGGCAAAAAAAATGTGAGGAGGAGATGGAGAGAGAAGAGAGAAGAAACAGGCTGGCCCTGGTTGAAAAAGAAGAGAACCAAAGAGAAGAGGAGAGAGAGAGAGAAGCGTAAAGGGGAGGAGTGGGAGAGTTACAGAAGGAGGAAATGTGGTGAACAAGAAAGAGGGAGACAGAAACTCTAGGCTTGAGGCGAGAGGCTCAGGAACCTGTGCAACAAGACCGAGCAGGAAGTTGAATTTAGCTATAGCTCTTAACCTGTTTTTACCTGTTTCCTCCTCATGTAACAGGGCTATTGCCAAGTAACCACGCTTCTCCGTTCATCTACCCTCTGGTCTTTAAAGGAGCTTCAACAGCAGTACAACCCATGAGGAAGACAATTACTCTTGAGGCAAAAGTAAGCATGCTCTGAGAACTGGTTGAAATAAAATATAGGGCCAGAGTTTTCCCCGTTTACTAATTTAGGGTGTTGTTAGAAAAATCATTTCACCGCATATTCAAGAAACTTCCTGGAAGACCAAGTCAATGGCCCATTTCCCTGAAGGCCCTTTTCAGCTCTATGACATTGAAAACAACTCAAGAAAATCGGTACTTAGATGAAGAAGAGACTGAAGTGAAACAGAATAGAAATCAATTGATTTTCCCGAAATCCAACAGGCTTTCCCAGGGAACTGAGATAATGGCCATACTGGCTGAAAGAGCTGTGCCCGCCTCTCCATTTTTCTGGAGGTTTTTTTTTTTTCCTCCTGGACCTCGGGCTCTTACAGTCCTCTGTGAAATGTAAGCAGAAGAAACTGCTGGAGACCAGGGAAGATAAATAAATCTAGTCTGACACCTCAGACTGTGGTCTGGGTGGCCACCAGGGTTCAACTGGCCAGAACCAGATCCGGATCTGCAGGCTTACAGGACCAGGGCTTGAAAGTTCGTCCTTCCATGTGTCCCCGTCCAGCCACCCCGACTCTTCCCCGTAGCTCTAGTTCAGCAGCCTGGGGTGGGCTGGCTGGGGAGACAGCAGAGGGGCCAGCACGAGTGTCTGTCCCAGGAGAAATAAGGTGCCAGAATGGGGAGCAACTGACCCACTCACTGAGCCTTGCAATGGTCAGCACAGTGCCAGCCTCCTGGGCACCTGGAAAGAGAGGCAGACAAAGGTGGGGCTCTGGTCCCTGCCCTCCCTCTGGTAGCCTGTGGTCCAGATGGGGAGATAGGACAGGCAATCAGCCAGGCCAGCCTGGGTCCCTGAGATGAGAGGGTCAGGAGTGGCAAAGTCGTGCATCCTCCTTACTCCCCCGAGACCCTCCCTGACCTTCACTGAGGAGGATCTGAGGTATGCACTAGGTCCCTACCGTGAAACCAGGACCACCTCTGTCTAGGGTGTGGTTAAAGTAGAGAGAAACCTTAGACCATGCTCCTTCACTTTGTTACCAAAAATAAGAATAAAAACTGAATAAATAATATATTACTGCAATATCTTAAATATTGCCAAAATATATTTAAAAATAAATAAATATTTTGGCATAAATGTATGCCAAAATATAGAGAGTAAAAAGTGAAAGCCCCCCCATTATCCACCACTCCCATCCCTTCCTTCTCCCCAGAAGAAACTATTAATAAGAGTCTAGTGTGTAGCCTTCTAGACCTTTTTTAGTGCATTTGCCTATATGTCCATATACATATATAGGGTTTACGGATAATTTTATTTAGATAAATGGGATTGTGCTATATATATATGATTCTGCCACTTGCTTTTTATATTGAACAATATATCATTCCACATTTTCTCATCTTTCCATGTCAATACAGAGTTCCCCTTTGTTACAATAGTTAAATAGATAATTAAATCATTTCCAATCTTTCACTATTACGAGCAACGCTGCAATAAACACCTAGTGCATACACCTCTGCACAAGAGCTTTGCTGTTTCTGCAAGATAAATAGACATTTTGAAGGGGAGTTGATTTTCCATATAGGGAAACTGAGGCCCAGAAAGGGGAATGGCTTCTCTGGGTTACATAAAACATTAGAAGAAGAACTGTCACGAAAAGTTAAGGGCCCAAGTGACAGCCAGGCCAGGCTCCCCTATGACACCATCTTCCTCCTGACCGTGAACTTGGACGTGTCCAAGCCACTCCTGAAGGCTGTGGGTTTTCACACTGTACTGAGGCGACCAGAACAAAACTGCAGAAGCAAAGGAGAGTGTGGTAATCCCAGCACCATGAGGAGAAGGACAGAGTAACCAGAAAGTACCCAGCAGAGGACAGCAGAAGGAGCACAGGTTTAGAATTTAACTCCCCCAACACCTGCCCCGGCTCCCCTGCTCTCCACTTGGGTCATCTCATATGCCTGAGCCTCAGTTTTCTCCTCCATAAAATGGACTTTATTTCTGCCTTCCAAGTTCACTGTGAGAGCTGAACAGAGGGACCTACTGGTACCATGATAATAGCTTCCATTGCTTGAGCTCTCACTATGTGCCAGGGACTCTGCTAAGTGCTTTTCAGGAATCATGGTATTCGACCCTCACAACAACTCCATGAGAATGGTCCCATTTTTGTCCCCATTTTACAGATGAGGAAACTGGAACACAAAGAGGATGTCCTTGCCCAATCTCACCCAGCTGACAGATGACAGGCTCAGGGGCTGAAGCCAGGCAGCCCAGCTCCAGAGCTCAAACTCTTGGTCATAAGAAAGGCACTCAAAGCTTGTGGGTGCTCCCTCATGGGCATGAAGTCCCCTGGACAGGCAGGGCGTGGCTCTGGAGGCACAAGGCCCCAGAGTAGGGACCAAGCCAAGCAAGCCTCAGCTGGAACATGCTGGACCCAGGCCACTTCCAAGGCTCCATGCTCAGCTTCCGGGGTCTTCCCAGCCCCACTGCCATGGGCCTCTCACCATCGCTCTTCCACACCGTAATTAACCAGCCCCACAGAGGGCCGCCAGCACCTGGGGCTGTGGGGCCCTGATGGAAGCACACTGGCCATAATTGCCTCCATCCATCACCCTGGCCCATGGAAGGAGACAGTGTCTGGCTGGAGATTTAAACAAGCTGTTTCTCTGCAAAAAAAAAAGGGCCAGTGTCACAGCCTGCTTGCTGGGAATTTGAACAGGCAGTAGGGACCAAAGGACAGTGCAGGCTTCGTGGTTATAGAAGAAGGGGAGAGAAAAGAGGGGTTGGAGGAGGGACGAAAGAATCAGAGGGAGCAACACAGAACAAGGAAAACAGATACAGAAATATGGTGAGCTCAGTAGAGGAGAGAGCAGGGCAGCATGCTAGGGAAAGAGTTTCTTAAACTTAACTCTCTGAACCCCACTGGGGTAGAAAGAGGGTGGGGGTATTATGTGTATGTTTGTATATGTGAACATATACATATGCATACCTGTATACGTGTGTATATATATGTATATATATATGTGTGCATTTTTTGTTTTGATACTTTAAAAAATAAATATAATCATATTCTGAATTCTTCAGCCTATGAGTCTTGACCAGAATACTGCCATCCAGTTTAACTACCCAACCTCCTCCCCACCAGCCTATGAAATAGGGATAACTTCCTTTTCCAGGTTCCTATGAAAACTAAGATAATATATGTAAAGTGCAGAGTACACGCTCATTAAATAGTAGCCGTTATTACTATTTCTGTGACAGAATACTTATAAAGAGTGGTTATCTGTGCAGACTTGAGAAAGTATATTTAGAGGAAGTGACCTGTGAGCTGGGCTTTAAAGAATGAAGAGTTCACCCCGTCAACAAGGATGGGAAGAGGTCCTTGGAGCCGGATGTGCTCAGGAATGGCTGGAATAAGTAAGAGGAGGTTGGTGGGAGATGAGGCCAAGGATGCCAACAGGAGCCAGAACAAGGAGCTCTGGCTTTTTGTCATTGACTGTGGGAGCCAGAGCTCTGCCCCAAGCCCATGCTCCCAGGCCCAGAAAGTTCTCCAAACTTACACATTAGCAGGGAGAGGGATTTCCATAGCAGACCAAAGGGAAGGTGTAAGTGGTAGTAGTATTTTTTCTTTTGACATTTCTGCCACTGTAGATAGGAGCTAAGTTACAATTTTTATTTCACCCAGAATACATGGGGCATCCACCCTCCCTACCCCCGTGCCACCCCTGTCCTGCACACATGCACACCCATGGAAATCTGATGAGATAATCATTTATGCTCTGTTTCTGTATTTAGAAACAAAAGATATTTGGCTGAGTATCATGTAAAAATAAATATGAGGAAGCCATGGCTGGGTTTCGCCAAGATCCACATCTTTCTCTTCTTCCTGAGGATACAACTAGATTGCGCTTCTCAGCTTCTCTTGAAATCATCTGCAAACATGTGGAGTAGACACTTTCAATGCTTTGCCCAATCCCTTGGATTCCATTCCTGTTTCTGCATGTCCATCCTCCTGCTTGGGTGTGCCCTGATTCCAAAGGTTTGTCCCTGTAACTCTCTTCTGAGATTTGTCCTTGCCTAATGGAGTCCTGCACTGGCACAGAGCCAGCAGTGCCCAGGAGTTCACATGGCCCTGGGGTAGCTCTTAGCCAGTGTATGAAAGTCTGGACCACAGGCCTTGAGGCAGGACCTACTCTAAGGTGTAGCTTATGCTCCAGAGCTCCCCACAAGATCACTCCAACTTTGGGGACTTGAAATTATACCCATGCTTTCCCTCTTCCCCTTCCCAGTTGTGCCCTCTTCTCTACTGGTTTCTCCCAGCAACACCACCGAAAGAAATCACCTGCTCATTAATCCTCTCTCAGGACCTGCTTCTGGGGGAACCCAGCCTAAGACACCATATGACTGAGTTCTAGCCAGCAGAATGTGAGCAGAAGTGCCACATCCTGGCTTTGCACAAAAGCCCACCTGTGCCCCTCCATGCTCTTTTCCCTTCAGGCTGTTGGGCACTTGGAAGACGCTCACTGATGATGGCAGGACGTCCAACAGCCTGGATCCTTGAATTACTGCATGAAAGAAAGATATCTGCTAACCAGGAACATTCCACTGGTCTCTGAAGTCAGAAATTTTATTGTTCTATGCCACTGAAATACTTCTATTTATTTCTTGTGGCAGCTCTAAAGTAGAAAGTGACTTTATTCTAGCCCTCAGTGAAGTCTAGAGTGGATGAAAGGCAGATGAGGAAATCATTACAGCCCCCAGACAGGACCCTAGGGAGCCCGAGCAAGCTGGGCCTGTGAGCTGGGGACACGTGTTACAAAATGACGGGATTTAAGGCCTCTTCCATCAGGACCAGAACTCCCAAAAGACAGCTCTGCATTAACTCCCAAGTACCTGGGATTCTGCTGAAAAAGGACCCTTCGATGAGCAATTCACATGGTGCTCTTATAATAAGGATAAAAATTATTATGAATGTAGAATGATTCACAATTGTCTATTCTCCCTCTGGAGTCTAAGGAAAAATGACTCTTCCTTTCTGAAAAGTTCCTTAGGATCACATTCATTGAGAAAAATTTGGATAATAGGCCAGCAAGAGAAAATACTAAGAGAGGCTAAAACAATATATATAAAGAAGAACCAAGACAGTTTTGCTGGAAGGTCAGAAAAAAGAAACCGAGAAGCTGTGTGAGCTAGGTATCAGGGAGAGTTTAAGAGTTAGGCATTGACTGTAAGAATAAGAAAGCAGGTTCAGCAGGGGCAGCTGCCATTCGGGTGGAAGGAGTTTTAAAGGCAATGCTCTGGAGAGAGACATTTCTGCAATGCTCTCTCTGCAGTAAGGATGTCCTCCATCTTTGGCATTTCCTTAAGAAACTAGGTACAGACTTGAAATACTCATAATTAGTTTCTGGTTTCCGGATTAGTCCTGGGAATGTAGAATGTAATACCTGGGTTGGTATATTTGGAACCCTGGAATATTAGGATTATACTTCTAGATAATCTTATATACTAGAATTACACTTCCAACTACTTTGAGGGGTCTCCAGCATTTGGGAGCAGAGCCCCTAACAATTTCATCTGTCCACTCCCATGATTTAAGTCACATTTAGAATATCCTAGCTCTAACAAATTTCTTGAATCTCTACTATGAAAATGAATCACCACCTCTCCCCATCCTTTTCTGGGCTCCCCTAGCTCTTTGCCTGTGCTTCCAGCACTCCGTTTTATTACCTATGAGTCAAATTACCTGATGGCATGTTTGATTTTTCAACTTGCTTGTAAAATCTTTGAGGATAGGTATTGTCTTTTTATCCTCATGGCATCTGTCCTGCTCTCAATAAATGTAAAAGTTTCTGTCTTGTTCATCACCCTCTCTCCAGCGCCTTCAGGGTCATCTGATTGACGGTAGAGGCTCAGTAAATGTTTGTTGAATGAATAAGTCAAACAATCAATCAATCACATCCATCAAATTTGAGTTGATAACAATCACAGCCTCCAGATAAGGCAGGTCATAACATCACCTTGTTGCTACTCAGGTGTTCCCTCGAACATTCACCTTTGCACTCAGGTTTGCTCTGTGCTTACAGGTGGGGCCCCTCTTAGACCCAGCCAACCTCAGCTGAGAAAGACAAGGGCTGGGAAATGAAGCCACAGCTGAAACACATCTCACCTGGTCCCTGAATTGCTGGAAAAGCCCAATTACAAATATCAAACAGAGCACAAATACCTTTTTGCTAAGTGAAAAATCTACCATCTGTTTTTTTTTTGTTTTTTTTTTTACCCTCTGTATTTTTGACTTGCAAAATATACTCTCCTCGTTTGATGCAAGGGGCGAAACACTGACCCTAGAATCACGCATTCCCACTCCTCTGGTTCCCAGCCAGCTGGCTTTGGGCGAGTTATACAATGTCTCTAAACCTCAATTCCCTCGGCAGTGAAACAGGCATGACGGCATACCCCTTACAGAAAGGTTGTGGAGACTAACAGTGAACTGCATGTAAGCTGCAGACCCAGGGCAGTGAGTGACACCTACTAAGAGCTCCAAGGATGCTGGTTTCCTTTCTGGGATGGCGGCACACACCCTACACAGAGATAGAGCAATGAAAACCCATTCTGGTATTTTCAGATACAAAGAGGAGGGAGCTACAGGTCATTCGTGTCCTTCAAGTTCATCTGAGGAAAGAACAGGGCCATGCACAAACTCACGGGCCAAAGCCAAGTCTCCCCAGTGAGTCACTCCTTCGCGAGTTAGTGTTGGAGACACGGTGTTGGTGAGGGGAGGAGGTAGCAGTGAACTCTTTAGGCCATAAACTTGACTATCTCTTCAGACAAGGACAGAAGGATAGCTTGGTCCCTTTATCTTCATTGGACAATTTATAACTGTGACTCAAATGGTAACAGAAGAGAAACGCTACTCATGTTTGTTGTTCTTTTTTTTTTTTTAAGGTTAGAGTGAAGGAAATTCACCTAGCTAATGAGAGCCAAAGATGAAATCCTTTTTATGAGAACAGAGAAAGGGCCGGATTTCATTTTTGGTCGTTTCCTTCCCATGGAGATATCGCTGACAATGCTGAACGACTTGCGGGTTTGAGAGGACCACCTCCCTGGGTGTTGTCTAATCACAGAGTCCAAATACCACAGCAACAGTCTCTTGAGAAATATCCACACACGCTCTGATGATTTTATGCCTCAGTGAAGGATATAATTGTTACTCTAAAAAATATTTGGTTTGTTAAAATTGTGTGGTATGTCAAAATACAGCATTCTCTCAATATTTAAATTTTCATGGGTTTTTTTACTCTCTTTCATAATATTTAAATAGTTTGACTATGAGACTAAACCATTTAAAAAGGCAACTTTGCTCCCAGCATTTAAAGCTCTTCATATAGACCTTCATTCGAAGAGTTGAATTCTCTATAGAAACTCCTCATTTGTATGAGAAAAGAGAACTGAGGACCTGCACCAACAATGTAGATCATTTTAATTCAAAACTGCTCTTGAATCACATTATTTGTATACTTCTGAGGAAAACAATCCAGGGGCCAGAATGACCTAGATAATTGCCTTCATTACCAAAGTCACTCTGCTAAATCTGACCTAAATGACTAGCCTTTGAGAGCTTTTGAAGAAGGCATTTTAGAAAATCAAACCACTCAAAATATTTAGCAATATTTTTCCCACTGGATTCACAGACCCCTGTTATGGAAAAGGTCACTGACTTATTTAGACAACCAAAAAAAATCTCAGACCCAGAAGAGACCTCACGCTCAGCATTTTCATAAAACCTTACAACTTACAACAAAACACTTGCAGGAACTTTTTATCTTTTGATCTTAAAATCACTGTGTGAAACACGGACCATAATCTCCCCGTTTAACAGATGAGACAACATATTCAGAGAGGGAAAGGTTTTGTTTGCAGTCACGTTATGCATCTGGGCTGGAGCCCAGATTGTCTATCTCCATGGCCAGAGGTCTTTTCACCACACTATAGCTGAATCTAGATGTCTCCAAGGATTGGGTTGAGAACCAGTGTCCCCAAGGAAATGCTCTCTCCTCGTGAGTCAGCATGCTACCTTTGGTCTGGTCCTCTCTCAACACGGGATAAATGATAGAATCATTCCGTGTCAATGTCTAGGCCTCAATCCAGACAATTTAAATCAGGACCTCCAAGGACTGGGCCTAGAAATGTGTGTTTTAAAAGTTTTCCAAATGATTTTGATGTTCAGCCAGAGTTAAACATCATTGTCCTAGACTGATTTTTGGACAAATCAATCTTGAGTCCATTTTTTAGTCATCACAGTCACAGATAGTTCAATGAGACGGACCTGGTTTCAAAATTATATCTTTTCTAGGCCTGTCACCTTGTAACCTTGTGGCAATGTAGATTCCTGCAGAGCTGTGGTGGCTGGACAGAGCCTCAGACCTCTATGAGAACAGTGGCTCACTGGTTCTCCTTTGACCTAAATTTTTATAGGGGAATTTCTGAACCTGAATTTTGGTGAATTATGAAAAAAGGGCTAATCTGAAAAACAAGACTAAAGCTCAAGACCAAAGGGTAAGGCTAAAAATGGGAGAATTAGCTCATGATTGGAATTCACCAAGATGGAAAACACACAGGTGGCCTGGGGTTCTGAAAAATGGTGGGTTAAGATAATTTAAGAAATTTCAATTTAATAGCTTTTGGGATTTCTGGATAATAAAATACTCTTAATTGAATACAGCATGTTACACATCTGTTTTGGTTAAACAAACAGACAAACATACTACCTGTAATTGTGTAGATATGCTTGCATATTTTTTCTCATAAGGAGAATTACAAGACGGTATATTCACCAAGCTGGCCACATTGGTTCTTTTGGCAGGGGGAGAGGCTTGGAGAATGGCAGAGATATAATTAGTTTTTCCTTACTGTAGCCAGCATGTGCTCTGTAATTTAAAAAGCATATGTGATACAGGCATACCTCAGAGATATTGCATGTTTGGTTTCAGAGATACTGCATGTTTACTGCATATTGGTTGCAATAAAGCAAATATCATAATAAAGTGAGTCAACTGAATTTTTTGGTTTCCCAGTGCATGTAAAAGTTATGTTCACACTATAGTCTACTAAGTGTGCAATAGCATTATACCTAAAAAAAACAACGTGCATACTTAATTAAAAAATACTTTATCACAAACAAATAAATGCTAACAATCATCTGAGCTTTCAGTAAGTCATAATCACTGATCAGAGATTGTTACAAACACAATAACAATGAAAAAGTTTGAAATATTGAGAAAATTACCAAAATGTGACAGAGTCATAAGTGAGCAAATGCTGTTGGAAGAATGGCACCTATAGATGCATTCCACACAGAGCTACTGCAAACCTTCAATTTGTAAAAAAAAAAAAAAAAAGTGTCTGCAAAGTGCAATAAGGGAAGACACAATAAAAGGTATCTATGCCTGTATCATGATTTATAGTAAGAAATACATATTTTGTCTTCTTCCCTGTTTCACAAGCAACCAAAAAAATGAGAATTAAAAACAGTGACTTATAGTTGACATTTTATGGTGACACAAATATTGGGAGGAAGTCATTGATATGTTCTATACATGTGAAATAGAGTTATCATTCTACATACATTTGTATTTGTTTCTTCTAAGACTTCAAAATCATGTCAGTGTCCTGGGAGCTGTCCTGCTGAGTCCATTAAAAACAATTCTCACACACACACACACACACACACACACACACACACACACACACAAAGACGTAATATATGAAATTTAAATACACACCTTAGCTTAAAGGAAAGAAAGGAGACTCTAGGGATATTGGAACTTAAGAGGGAACCACATGCCAAGTGGTAAGAAGAAGGATGGCACTGAGCAGCCCAGGAAGGGGCATGGGCAGAGGAGGGGCTCAGCCCAGGTCCTGGGCACTAGATGGAGGCTTAGATTTTAATGCCCAGGTATGGAATGGTCCACTGAAGGAACCAGCAAAAATTGCAATCAGGAGAAAAGGAAATTATAACAAAAAGAAAGAAAGGAAAAGCAAGAGTGAAACTAGCAAACACAGGTAAAGCGAAACAATGAATGTGTGAAATAATCAGAGAAATGATGATGGCGATGACAAATTTGAAGGTATTAAAAAGTGGAACTAATGTTTCAGGCAGTAATTACTTGCAAGATGGGAGGAATGATCCGAGTAAAGCATTTCTGAGGCTTTGTATCATACAGGCAGAAGGTAAAATTTTGATTACCTTTACTCTTAAGATTAAGTCAAGAATTAACATTAAGATTTAAAGGGTAACCACTAAAAGGAGAAAAATTAAAGATAACTACTACAGTGGAAAAGAATAGTAAAGACAATTGTTTTAGTAGATAGAGGGAAAGAAGAAAATAAAGTGGTACAGTTGACTGAAGATACAAAAATACAGAAATAAATGCAAATATAGCAGTCAGGACAATATGTGTTCACAGACAGAACAGGATGGTTTAAATTCAGAGATTCTCTAATTGGATTTTAAGATGAACCCAGTTATAAGATATTCATAAATGATATACCTAGAACACAAGGACACATAAAAGTTGAAAATAAAGTAATGGAAAAAGATACCCCCCAGTAACTGGGAAAGAAAACAAAGCTGGCATGGCTGTATGGATATCAATAATTGTTTTTATGGTAAAAATCGCTAAGAATAAAAAGTCATTACAAAGGTAAAAAGAAAAATTCTACAAAAAAAATAACAATTTTAAATAAGATGCAAAAAGACACCATTAACAAAGTTAAAACCCTGGGTGAATATATTTGCAACCTACATGACTGATAACTAGAATCCAGAATCAATAAGAAAAAGACAAATGCACAACATAAAATGAGGCAAAGAGTATGAATAATCAAGTCACAGGAGTAGAAACCCAAATAGTCAATAAATATAAAAAAGGAAGTCAACCTTGCTAGTAGGCAGAGGAATGCAATCTGAAAAGGAAAAGGGCATAAACTGATACTCATGAGATTTGTAAATTTAAAAAGTTTAATAACATCAATAAATGTTGAGGATGCAGCACTTGTGAAGTCTTTACATTTGCTGATAGGAGTGTAAACTGGTACCGCCCCCTTGGAGAATAGTCTAGAAACACTTAGTACCCTTGAAGTTTTATTTGCCATAAAACAGATCATTTCTACTTTTAGGTGATTAGTCTGAAACCATGCTCACAGCTGTGATGAAGGAGACATTTAGCGTTCATTGCTGCAATTTATATAATAGAGAAAAGTGGAAACAACCTAAATATTTCTCCGTAAAAGAATAGAAAAACTGTCATTTATTCACACATCATTTAAAGGAAAAGGGCTAGCTTATATGAATTGAAATGGATTAATGTGAAGAACAGAATGTTGAGTGGGGAATAAAGCAAATTGAAATTGATATGTACAGTAGAATACCAAATATGTAAATTTTGGAAGCACAAATAATAGTAGCTTATATGTTTAATGGATTCATACATATGAATAGAAGTACAAACAGAGGAGGAAAGTGATAGGGAGGCACTTCAGAGTTCTGGTTACCTCTGAGAAGGGAGGGTTAGGCAAGGGATGAGGAGGGTAGCTATTCTGGCAACGTTGTATTTCTTTTTTTTTTTTAATTCTGAAGCAAATGTGGCAAAATATTCAAGATCCTTACATCGTGAGTGTGTTATATTTTCTTTATTTGTAGTGTATATTTGAAATATTTCTTAGAAGTTAAAAAAAAAAGCATTTGAACTTCAGAGAGACATTAAGGAAAGGAGGAAGGGGAAATTGGCAAATCCAGAAGGCCTCTCTGGTGGCCAGATTCTGATAAAGAGGTCACAAGGCAAGCAAGAATTGGGACCGTAGATAACTTAACGTAGATAGTGTGAGCTATGATTTCCATGAAAGGAAAATTAGGGGATGTGAAGGGTTGTAGAGTGTTGAGTGGCTCCAGGAGAAAAGCTGAAGCGGGGCTGCCTGGAGAGAGATGGGGTCTGATTATCAGCACTACACCTAGGTTGCTATGATTCGAGCAGCTCAGTTGCTTTATCTACGTCTTTACACTCACCAGCGTGCTGGCCGGGGTCTAAAAGAAATCAAGCTCAGCACTTGAGAATGGTCAAGTTGCCGACCATGCCACGTCCTGGAATGTTCATAACAACTATAGAGGTAACAGCAGGCTCCGAGAGGTTAAATGACTTCCTCGAGGGCACACAGGAGGGACACCAGCATTCCCCCTCTGATTCCAAAGCCTTCCTTAACCCCACACTGCACACTTCCTCTCAGGGTTCAAATATGGTTTTTGCAAGTTTTCTCCTTCCAGCAACAGATCCCAAGCAGTTTGAGCATGGCTCTGGGTATCTTTTTTGGTTTTTTATTTCTCTCCCTGTGGCCAGAATAAAGCATGATTTAGAAAGTAAGCATAAGACATCATTAACACCCGAGGCTTCAGTCAACCAGCTCCGGTCTGGGTACACTTAGAAGATGCCACAGGGAAGTGATGGTGGAGTCTCCAGGGACTGGGGGTAACTGGTTTCAGCTGACCTCGGGGACCAACATGCTCTGACAGGGACAGATGTTTCTTGGTCCCCAGATAAGCACCTCCTGTTCCCTTACTGGCAAGAAGTCTCAAGCACTGAACCCTCCCCATGATAAGAGTCTTTTGAAAGCCGATGCTGGATTTCATAGGCGTGGAGAGCCTCTCTTCATGTGCTGAGGAAGGCAAGCTGAGGCCCTGCCACCTACTCAGGACATCAACACTGTTTTGATTCCAAGATACAAGTTGCTCCTGCTTCAACAGGTAGAGGCGCAGGTCAGCCAGCCTTTCCTTTGCCTCTCCTTGATTTTCGGTCCTGTCTAATGAGATAGGTTCCAGTCACCACTTGAGCTTCAGTGATTCTAATTGCACCATTAGGAAGGAAATCAGGGCTTAAATTAGAAAACCAAAGGTAAAAAATAACCATTTGACAGCAGCCAGAAAAAAATTCTCCTGCATCTTTTATCTTGTCAACAGGCTCTAAAACTCAACTGAGACATAAATCCACCTGCTGATGTGGTTTTTCATCTGTCTTCATACTTAGTGTCCCGGTATTGCACTGGGTAAGAGCACTGGACTAGGGTGAAGTTTGGCCTCTAGTCCTTTCTCTGACCTGGGCAGATACTGCATGAGCCTGGACTTCAGTTTCCCCATTGTACAGACTTGGTCATTTCTTTCTCTCTATCCTTCTCTATTCCTTAACTCAATGATTTCCAAGATCCCATTAAGTTCTAATTTTTACAAATGAGCACCTACTATGTGTTGTAAATGACACGGGGGAACAAAGAGATGCTTATGATACACTCTAACAGCCTGTGACATTTAATGAAGCAAGGGCTAAATTGGGTGGTGGAAAGCATGAAAGTAGAAAAGAAAAGCAGATTTCTAAGGGCTCAAGGATGGGGCAGGATGCAGTGAGCAGTGGGGATTCTGGGTAAGGGGAATGACATTCATTAGCAATTATCTTAGAAACAGACCATGGATTCGCTGGACTTTCTCAGTTACAAGTTCCAAAACCCAACTCAAACAAACTCAAGTGATAAAAACAAAGGAGGGGAAGGGGGCTTTGCTGGAAGAACAGCTTCAGAGACATAGACTTGAAGACACAGGACAGAGCCAGAAAGTGGAGATTTGGCGACCAGGACTTCTGCCTCTGCTTTCTTTGCTGTGCTCCATTCACAAAGGCTCTCTCCATGTAACGGGCAGGACAGCTCCTGAAAGGTCCTGCATCACAGTCTTAAAACCTGTGATCCAAGGAAAAGAAAATGAATTTGCCTGCCAACTTACAAAATCTGGAGAGATATTCTGATCATGGAATTATCTGAGTCTGGGTTACACACCCACGACTGTGGGCACGAGGATGTGAGATTTACTGTGATTCCCGTCAGAATTACCTGGACGTAAGACATGGAGTGGTTCTCTAAAGCAAGCTGAAGATGCCACATCAGGAAACAGTAGGAACAGATTCTGCACAAACAGCAGTGTCTGACGGAGTACTTCACAACTGTGAACCCCGTTTTACAGTAAGAAAGCTGAGGCTCAGGCTAAAGAACCTGCCAAGGTCACACTTAGAAAGCAGCAAAGCCAAGCCATAACCCAAACCCATCTGGTCGAATCTACCGCCCGGACCTGTTGCTATTCTCTTTTCTGACTTAAAAAGTAATGCATGCACTTTTTAAAGTATTTTAATGTATTTTTTAAATTAAAATCACCATCACTAAGAAATAATCGCTGTCAAAATTTTGGTGTGTTTTCTTCTAGGCTCTTTTTCTATGTATCCATGGTAGATATTTGGCATGTGCCATTTTTATCATGCATGGTCTTGACTCACCCACACAGTACACTGAGGGGCCAGCTGCAGTAAGATCCGCCCAGATCCTCTTTACAGACCGGACGGCCCATCCCTGTCGCCGTGAGTGTTGCCTGCTACTGGCTCACAGCTGCCCCCACCCGGGATGATTGTGGGGTTTTTGCCCCCTTCAGGGCCCCAACAGTCAAAGATTGAATACAACTGAGTAATAAAAGCTCAGTTCAACCATTGTGGAAAGCAATATGGATGTTTCTCAAAAAACTAAAAATAGAAATACCATTTGACCCATGAATTCCACTCCTAGGAATTCACCCAAAGAAAACAAGTTCTCAGATTCAGAAAGACATATGCACCCCTTTGTTTATTGCAGCACTATTTATACAGCCAAGATATGGAATCAATCTAAGTGTCCATCAGTAGATGAATGGATAAAGAAGATGTGGTACATATACACAATGGAATACTATTCAGCCATAAGAAAGAAACAAATCCTACCATTTGCAACAACATGGATGGAGCTAAAAGGTATTATGCTCAGAGAAATAAGCCAGGCAGAGAAAGACAAGTACCAAATGATTTCCCGTATTTGTGGGGTGTAACAATGAAGCAAAACTGAAGGAACAAAACAGCAGCAGACTCACAGACTCCAAGAAGGGACTAGCGGTTACCAAAGGGGAGAGGTGAGGGAGGGTGAGTCAGGAGGGAGAGAGAAGGGGATTGAGGGGTATTAATGACTGGTACACATGATGTGGGAGGGGTCACGGAGAAGACAGTGTAGCACAGAGAAGAAAAGTAGTGACTCTGTGGCATCTTACTACACTGATGGACAGTGACTTCGATGGGGTATGGGGGGGGGAACTTGATAATATAGGTGAATGCAGTAACCACAATGTTTTTCAGGTGAAACCTTCATAAGAGTGTATATCAATGATACCTTGATAAAAAATAAATAAATATTTTTAAAAAAAAGCTCAGCTCCCTTCCCTCACAGCAGAAAAACTCTAGGGGTTCCCTTTATGCTCAAGCTTCCCATAGAATCAGGGAGAAACTAGACATCAGTTGAAAGGGCATCTCTGGCTCCTTTCCCTCCCTTGTCCTGCTTTGCTCACCTCCTTAGAATTGTCCTTCAACATATCACACAGAATTCTCATCTCAGGTTCTGCTTGTAAGGAACCCAACCAAAGGAAATGGCTGAGAAAATTTTAATTGTGCTAAAGCCTGGGTTCTAATCTCCTGCTCTTTGAAGATGGAGTGGGCTATGTAACTGCTGGCCGAGGCCAGCCAACCACCGGCATCCACATCTCCATGGGGTTTTGTGATTTTCTGTTCCTTTTCGCCCTTGCAATAACTCTTATGAAATGCTAAGAGTTGAGTTTTGGTTTAAAAAGCCAATTACTTTATACATTTCTATAGTCATGTATTTATAGAATCATTAAGCCTCTGAAGAAAAACATGCATTATTCAGTTAAATTTTACTGCATTTTACTGGAGGAAAATGTATGCTCTAGTAGAAGTCTTAATTTAAGGATTCATGGAGATTTTGAACTTATTGATTATCATATTCCCTCCAAGATATACAATTGAATGTTTTTGAAAGTCTTAGAATCAACGAATACATTTAGTGAATGCTTTTTCTCCCATCCCAGTGCCCTGGCATCCTACCAATTAAATATTTTATTTTAATTCATTCTTATAAATTCTAGAATCACCTCATTGAATTCCAAGGCATTACCCCCCACCATGAGTAAAATTTATAACAAAATTAACTCAAATCTATAAATTTGAGAAAAAGCATCTTTATAAGATTGTTCTCAACTAGAAATATGGTACACCTCCCCATTTATTCAAGCCTTTTGTTAATTTCTCCCAGTTGATTACTGTCTTTTTCTCCATGTATATCCTATGTAATTTTTATTAAAGTCTCTTGTATTTGCATTGCTAATGGGAATCTAAGTTGTTTTCCATTATATTTTCAAACTGGTAATGTTAATATATATAAAACTTATTTTTAATATTTCTTAAATATTTGATTATCTTATAGATCTATCTTAGTACTATTAGCATTTCAGTTGAGTTTTGGAGTGAGCCCTACAGATAACTGTATCACTTGCAAATAAAGATAATGTCTCCTTTCTTGTTATACATTTTATTCCTGATCCATGTCTTACTACATTGACTAGAACTTCTCTAAAATTTTTAAGTAGGGTTAAAAGAAATCATTGGACATTACTCTGGTATTTCACCACTAAGCATGAAATTGAGTGCTTAATATAGGTATTTTCCAACACATTATATAAAATGTGTCTATTCTAAGTAACTGGAGAATTACCAGCAATGATGGGGTTGAGTATTATCAAATACAATTTGAGGCATTTATTAAATCAGACTCAGGATAATGTGTGGAAAATATGTTTACAATTTGGAGTAAGGTGGACCTGGAGTTGAATATCAGCCTTACTGTTCCCTTGGCCTTGACGGATTTATCTAGCCTCCTCCTGCTTCACTTTCTTTAGCTAAAAAAGGATGCCAATAATAACTCAAAAGGTTCTGTGATCACTGATTAATCTGGTTTGTATGAAGTGTTTAACACACTGATGATCCCATGATAGATATTCAATTACCCAGCATTTCCAGAGTAAATCCTTCTTGGTCGTGGTATATAATTCATTTAATACACAAAGAAATTTAATTTGCCATCATTTTATTTAGAACTGTTGCATCCATCTTCCTCACTGTGTGCCAGATGGAAACATTATATTTTCTCTGTGTTTGTATCTCTTGGACCATAACTATGCCTTAAAAGTTGGAAGGGATACATTACATTTTTTTCTATTGACATATAATATACATGCAGAAAATTGCATGAAGGAGTACATTCATAAATCTATTTGGGCCCAAAGTGCTTGATGACTTATTTCCAATTTCTGCTCAGTGTTGATGGCCATAATGTATCAGACACTTATGATGGGCTAGCACTGTGCTAAGCATTTCATGTGTATCATTTAATATCATAGTCATAAAAAACATGTGATTGGGAAAGGGAATGGGAACAGAAATTACTCTCCCCATTTTATGGATGAGGACAATGAGGGTGAAAGAGAAAAGTATCATGCCCAAGATTACATAGTAACTGATAAACAAAAAAGGCTGAATCTAACATAAATCCTCTTACACACCGAACCATCGTGTCTTCGTTGAAATGAAGAAATCTCAATTGATCTAATTCTTTGTTCATTTTGGTAATTCTTTGTTAAAATTTGGTATTTGCTCTCAAAATCAGGCACTTTTAATTTTAAAAATTTCAAATACATTAGAATTAAGTTGTCTGTAATATTTTCTTAGAAGAAAAATCTCCCCACTGTCTACTTAGTTCCTTTCTGTTTCAGTCCTTTATGCATTTGTGCTGGCTTTCTCTTTTTCTAATCTATAATTGCCAGAAATTTACTTATTTTATTGTCATTTTGAAAAGCCAGCTCTTGGGTTTGTTTACCAATTTTTCCCCTGTTTTCTAATTAATATCTGATTTTATCTTTATTATTTTCTTCTCCTGATTTATTTGAATTAGTTTTAAATTTCTTTATTTTAATGCTTCATTCTTTTTTTTATGGAGGTACAGCTGACATCCAATATTATATTGGTTTCAAGTATCATGTTTCATTCTTTTAATTCTCTCTTGTTTAAAATGGAAATATTAAAACTTAAAAACTTTCCTTCAAATACAACTTTGGCCATTTTCTGTAAGTTTTTCATTGTAGGGTTCTTTTTCTCCTGATTTTCAAATAATGGGTAATTATAATTTTGATGTTGTTTGGATGTTTCCTCAGACCTAACAGATATTTTTTCAAGGATCTGGAATTTTTTACTCACACTTTATACTAATTTTAATTTCATTTCATTCTTATCAGAAAATTTAACCAGAACCACTTCTGATATTTAGATTGTCAGTTTTCCTTGTAAACTAACATAGGTTAATTGTAGCAAATGCTCCATGAACAACGAAGACTATTTTTTTCTATCCATTTTCAGAACATAAAATTTAATCCAGATCCATGAAATCAGTTAATCATCCATATTCTTTTCTTTTGCCAAAAACTATGTGATGGTTTTCTTATTTTTGTCTGTATTTGGGGTTTTAGTTTTTGGTTAATTTTAGGGTTTGGGGGTCTGCAGCTGCAGGATATAATATACGCCCCTTGACAATGATTTTGGATCATGTAGAAATGGATTCCCCAGCACTCTCTGAATACCAGGGTTGTGTGTGTGCGAGTTTTAAAAAGACTTCTCTGAGTCTCTGATATGATCTTTTGGATGCTTTATGCTATTCTTGTTGGGAGTCACAAATAAATATAAATTAGCGTTATACCAGTCTTGTGAATTTTACCTTTAATCAATGTAAAATTACTCCCTGTATCTTAAGAATTGTGTTTGCCTAGCACTCCATTTTTTTCCTGATATTGTCACTCCTATTCTCACTTTTATTTCTCTCTCTGAGGCAGAGCTCTGACAAATAGCTGTAATTGGCTTCTGGTGCATTTTGAGCCAAATCTCAGACAAATTATGTTTTAATAGGGGAATTCAATCTATCCAGTCACTGTTGTTGCTAATGTTTGGCCCTCCCATATATAACTGACATATTTAATTTATATCAGTCAAATCAGCTTTTAACTTAACCAGCTTTTTGTTATAAAATGCTTCCTTGAAGTTTTATGGGCCAGCTCTGCACCTATTCACCCTTGTGTTCTTCCCTTGCCCTTCTCCTGCTCGGCTTTCTATCACTGAGGGGCTGACCCTACAGGCTGCCCATCCCAGCTTCTCTCATCAGCAGGCTTCACACCAGGTCTGGCCCACGGGAGACACTGACCAAAACAGCAGGAAGAAGTCAGGGCATTTCTCCCTCCCTGCTGTCCATTCTCTGCCCTCCTACTCTCCCTCCCCTTTTATAACTGTCCTGTTTCTCCAGCCTTTTCCTCTGCATCCAGAGAGAGCATCTTAATTTAACTTTGTCCCCTTAACTCTAACTCCATTTTCTTCAGTGTGTTCTTTTCTTTACTGCTTCTAATGCAAACGCGAGTTTTATTATGCTATTGCTTTTTATATTTCTTTACAGTCTTTATTGCAGATGATCTCTGTTTGCATCTCAGTCACCCTTTTAATCACCATGTCATCTGCTATTTCTTGCATCTCAGAGTTCAGGTTTACTGAGAGCACAAAGACTCCTTCTAGTAAATGCTCTTATTTACTTGCCCATTCTTTTTCAAAGGTTTGCTTTTGTTTTGAATCTAGTATTTCCTCATCCTATGTCCTAGAAACTCTTCAAAGGTCTCTTGTTTTTTTCTTATTATTCATGCTGGACAAAGGGGAGAGGTGTTCAGATGTGTTGCCAGCAGACAGTCTGAATGGATCTTCTTTGTCCTTATCATTAACTGTATGATGACTCTTAGAATCCACATCCAGACCTTGAGGTAAGGACTGATGACTATGCACAGATTCTGAGTGGGTTCACGTCTGTCCTAAACCAGAGCGAGTTCTCTGACTTCACTGCAGGGTCATCTGAACATGTGGAAGGGAATTTATTCTGGCGTAACTTTATACAGCCTTCTCTTTGTATATATAATCATATACATCTACACTAACCAGTGTGCATTTGTCTCAAAAATCTGTCTGTTGCTTCATCCTCTCGACTTGACAGTCTGTTCTAAAGACCCAGAACTGGTCTTTTCTGCCATGATTCCTTCCTTCTTTTGAATTTCTCAAAGTGGTAGCTCCATGAAGGGCAAATACGTAGGGGGGATAATAAGGAGTGGTGGAGGCTAAAGGGCCTCAGAACCACCTTCTGAATAGTAAGTGGGGATTTCCCTCCTTTTGTTCAGAGAAAACCCTGTGTCTTCAAGGTGCTAAGCAGAAGCAGGAATTGAAAATATCCTCTCATGTGTCTCCTGCTCTTTTCTCCAAGAGTGTCATCCTTGCTTTACTAAGCAAAAAATTCCTCCCGAAGACTAGAATCCACGTTATGCAAACTAGCAGTGTTCCCTGTGTTTGCTGGAATATCTTCATAGGAAAGTGCTGGGCAAAGCCGGCAAACCAAGTGTCACGGCAAGGTGCTCTTCATCTGGAAGTCACTTCCATGTTCTCTGAGTAACCATTTCCTTCCCCACTCCAGCTTTGCCAGCTTGACCGCAGTACCCTGTCCAAAGAGGGCGTCACACGTTATCCCATCTCTAGTCTTGCCACAAGTGGTCAGTATCGATCTGCCCCAGATCCGGAGGCCTCATGCCATCCTTTTCCACTGCCTAAACTTACGGGTCTGGGGGACTGCCCAAACCCACTCCCCATATTGCTATCCTGCCATTACCACAACATATCATTTGTACTTGATAATATTATTGTGGTGTTGCCCGCTACTTCAGCAGTCTGCAATGTTGACCCAGATTTACATAAACAATAAAAAACATTAAAATGATGTTCCCATTTCAGCTAATTAATATGTCAGGAACTAAGAGTTCACTCGCTAATAGGAACAGAGGAAATGGATGTGAGCAGAAATTTTGCAAGTTACTATGACCCATGGAACAGCACGTTATTTTTTACTGCCTCACCACACAGCCTTCTAAAATTACTATATGTACTTTAGCACTTATTTCATTAGGACTTACGAACTGACTTTGCATTTGCTTGGGTGTGTGTCCATCTTCCAGTTACGTTCCTTGTTCATGCAGGACAATAGTGGTGTCTTACGCATCTCTATATCCATGGCATGAGTACTCAACTCTTCCCTGAAGGAAAAGTTTGGAGCTAAATTGATTAGGTGGGTCCAGTAGAATCAAGACTAGCAGGTATGTCTCTAACCTGGAGATGGAGGTGTTCCTAAATAGAACAGGTGGTAAAATAAGAATTGGATGAGGTAGGACAATGGGTAACATGAGAAGTGGAGCTATGTGTAGTTTCCAAAACAAGAATGAGGATCTTAGGGTAGATAGAGACTCAAATATAAGCCAGGATGTCTAAGAAGAAGAAAAAGGAGAAACTGGAGGACGGGACTATTGTCTCAATTTACCATGAAATGTGGAAAGACAAGCTATGTTAAAAAAAAACAGAGCCAGGGTGCATGTGAAATAGAAAACTGGTGAATGTTAATGAAATTTAGACAACCAAAACAAATTATGGAAAGTAATATAACCTTCAATTCTCTCATCCCTCTGCCAGAAATCTCCCCCACAAGGAAAAGGTTATATTACAGTTATCCTACACTTAGTAACTGCAAAAAACAACAACAAAAAAAACTTGTGTTTTTGGAATCTGGCTCAACTTAGGATCTGAAATTGCACAGATAGGTCACTTCAAGACCCCCCTCCCTTCTGTCTGTGATCTTGGGCCACTCCCCTTTCTAAGCTCAGTTTCCTCAGCTGTAAAATGAGAATAATACCTAGGTCACAGGGCTTTTCAGAGGATTGAATCCCATGTTAAGTATCTCGCCCGCCAGAGTCGTTCAATAAATGTTCGTTTTCATCCACTTTCATCCGGAGGCCTTGTGAGCCTAATGAGGGTGAAGAACGGATGCTTACTTAACAATTTGGAGTGAAGCAGCTCTGGCGAGCTGGCGTGCATTCTTGATTTCATTATGTTCCAGAAGATGAAAATGAACAGCCCTACACTTCGCACCCCAGCCCTCGCAGCTGCTTCTCTGCTGAGGGATTTACGTTCTGCGTGATTAGGCCTGAAATGGACAGGAAGCTTTATTGTGCTAGGCTGGCAGGGCATGGAGGCACAAATTGATCAAGACGCCTGGGTCAGTGGCAAGTTGGGTGGCTCCTAATTTATAGAAACACATTGAGTTCCATTACTCAGCCACTTCCTCCCTGCTCCCATCTCCCTACCCCTCCTTCTAGACCCTTTTCTGCCCCTCCTTGCCAAATGGTGTCTTATTTATGGGAGGGAGGAGGATTTACTGATAAAGATGAGGCAGCAGCCTAACCCATAGCAAGTCAATTCCCAGAGAAGCAGCATCTGGTACCTTGGGAATGCAGCAAAACAAATGTTTGCTGAGCTCTCCACCAGGCACAAGGACACACAGGTGAGATCCCCTGTCAGCTCCTTGAGCGTGCAAACTCTCTGCGCTTTGGTTATTTTCTTAGGAAAGAAACAGGGATAAAGCTAGTTCCTGTCTCCAGATAGTAAATCCTCAGGGAAAAATAGCATTTATTACCAGTGTGGTTCACACAGGTTTCCAAACTCCAAACCTTAGCATCTTCCTTAAGAAACTCTTTCCCATGGACCATACTAAGGCTCTGAATGCCAGAGCTGCAGAATATATCCCCTCATTCTAAGGACAACTGTGCTAGTTCATCGCTTCTCTGGACGTTTGCTTCAAGGAAATGGCAGGATGCAGGAGGGACAAAAAGGGCACTAACATTCCCTGAGAACCTCCTTTGGGTCAGGCAAGATGGTAGTCCCTGTAGACCCCTCCATTTAGCAGCCTCCTGTCTTCCCTCCGCCTTCAGTCTCCCCCTTTCCTTCAATCCTCCACATCAGCCCAAATTATTTCTCAAACACAATTCTGATATTATTGGACCTGGATCAAAATCTTGAAGAGCATCTTCAAGAGCTTCCATATAGGGGACTTATGAGAAGATGGCGGTGTGAGCAGGGTGGCAGAAATCTCACAACACTATATTTATCTACGAAAATACAGCAAATACAACTATTCCTAAAAGAGAGACCAGAATACGCAGAAAAGGGCACACCATGCAGCTACACCCAAGAGGACTCGGCACCCCACGAGGTGGTCTTAAAGAGCCCAGCTGACATACGTGGCACCTACCAGTGAACACTCCTGTCAACATGAAAAGTCAGAGGAATATGGTACAAACAAAACTCACCCAGACGCAGACAGCCCCAGAGAGCGAACCTGAAGGGATGGAAATGCACAACCTTCTTGAAAAAGAATTCAGAACAAAAGTCATAACCATACTGATGGATCTACAGAGAAATATGCAAGAGCTGAGGGAGGAAGTGAGGGAAGTGAGGAAAGACAATGCAGAATTGAGACAAGCCATCGACGGGCTTAGCAGCAGACTGGACGAGATGCAAGAGACTGTTAATGCAATAGAAATAAGAGAACAGGAATACAGAGCAGCTGAGGCAGAGATAAAAGGATCTCTAGAAATGAAAGAATATTAAGAGAACTGTGTGACCAATCCAAACGGAACAATATTCACATTATAGAAGTACCAGGGGAAGAAGAGAGAGAAAAAGGGATAGAAAGTGTCTTTGAAGAAATAATTGCTGAAAACTTCCCCATGCTGGGGAATGAAATAGTCTCGCAGTCAATGGAAGCCCACAGATCTAACACAAGGGACCCCAGGAAGACAACACCAAGACACATAATAATTAAGATGGCAAATATCAAAGATAAGAACAGAGTATTAAAGGCAGCTAGAGAAAGAAAAAAGATCACCTTCAAAGGAAAACCCATCAGACTATCATCAGACTTCTCATCAGAAACCTTACAGGCTTGAAGAGAATGGCATGATATATTTAACGTTATGAAACAGAAGGGCCTCGAACCAAGAATATTGTATCCAGCACGATTATCATTTAAATATGATGGAGGGATTAAACAATTTCCAGACAAACGAAAGTTGAGAGAGTTTGCCTCTCATAAACCACCACTACAGGATATCTTAAATGGACTGCTCTAGATGGAAGCACACCTAAGGCTAAAAAGATGTCACCAGAGAAAATAAAATCATAGCAAAGAAAGCAGACCATCCAAACACTAACTAAAGGCAAAGAATAAAACACCTAGTATATAAAGAATGGAGGAGGAAAAATAAGAAGGGAGAGAAATAAAGAAACATCAGACTGTGTTTACAATAACTTAACAAGAAAGTTAAGTTAGATTGTTAGATAGTTAAGAAGCAACCCCTGAAACTTTGGTAACCACGAATCTAAAGCCAGCAACGGCAATAAGTACATATGCATCAATAATCACCCTAAATGTAAATGCACTAAATGCATCAATCAAAAGACACAGAGTAATAGAATGGATAAAAAAGCAAGACCCATCTATATGCTGCTTACAAGAGACTCACCCCAAACCCAAAGATATACACAGACTAAAAGTTAAGGGATGGAAATGATTTCATGCAAACAAAAAGGAGAAAAAAGCAGGTGTTGCAGTACTTGTATCAGACAAAATAGACTTCAAAACGAAGAAGGTAATAAGAGATAAAGAAGGATATTACATAATGATAAAGGGGTCAATCCAACAAGAATATATAACCATTATAAATATATATGCACCCAACACAGGAGCACCGGCATATGTGAAACGAATACTAACAGAATTAAAGGAGGAAACAGACAGCATTGCATTCATTTTAGGTGACTTCAACACACCACCCACTCCAAAGGACAGATCAACAAGACAGAAAATAAGTAAAGACACAGAGGCACTGAACAACACACTAGAAGAGATGGACCTGACATCTACAGAACTCTACACCCAAAAGAAACAGGATACACATTCTTCTCAATGGCACATGGAACATTTTTCAGAATAGACCACATACTAGGCCACAAAAAGAACTCAGTAAAGTCGAAAATATTGAAATTCTACCACCAACTTCTCAGATCAAAAAGGTATAAAACTCAAAATAAATTTTAGAAAGAAAACAAAAAGGCTCACAAATGCATGGAGACTTAACAACATTCTCCTAATTAATCAATGGGTTAAAGACCAAATCAAAACAGTAATCAAAGAGTATATGGAGACAAATGACAACAACACAAAGCCACAACTTCTGTGGGACGCAGCAAAGGCAGTTCTAAGAGGAAAGTATATCGCAATCCAGGCCTAACTAAAGAAAGAAGAACATTCCGAAATGAATAGTCTAAAGACACAATTACTGAAATTGGAAAAAGAAGAACAAATGAGACCCAAAGTCACCAGAAGGAGGGACATAATAAAGATCAAAGAAAAAATAAATAAAATTGAGAAGAATAAAACAATAGAAAAAATCAATGAAACCAAGAGCTGGTTCTTTGAAAAAATAAACAATATAGATAAACCCCTAGGCAGACTCATTAAGAGAAAAAGGGAATCTACACACATAAACAGAATCAGAAATGAGAAAGGAAAAATCACGACAGATCCCACAGAAATACAAAGAATTATAAGAGAATACTATGAGAATCCATATGCAAGCAAGCTGGAAAACCTAGAAGAAATGGACAACTTTTTGGAAAAAAACACCTTCCAAAACTGATCAAACAAGAAACAGAAAAACTAAACAGACCAAACACCAGCAACAAAATTGAAGCGGTAATCAAAAAACTACCCAAAAACAAAACCCCTGGACCGGATGGATTCACCTCTGAATTCTACCAGACATATAGAGAAGAAATAACACCCATTCTCCTTTAAGTTTTCCAAAAAATGGAAGAGGAGGGAATACTTCCAAACTCATTCTATGAAGCCAGCATCACTCTAATACCAAAACCGGGCAAAGACCTCACCAAAAAAGAAAACTACAGACCAATATCCGTGATGAACGTGGATGCAAAAATACTCAACAAAATATTAACAAACCGAATTCAAAAATACATCAAGAGGATCATACACCATGATCAAGTGGGATTCATCCCAGGGATGCAAGCATGGTACAACATTCTAAAATCCATCAACATCATCCACCACATCAATAAAAAGAAGAACAAAAACTACATGATCATCTCCATAGATGCTGAAAAAGCATTTGACAAAATTCAGCATCCATTCATGATTAAAACTCTCAACAAAATGGGTATAGAGGGCAAGTACCTCAACATCATAAAGGCCATATATGACAAACCCACAGCTAACATCATACTTAACTGCGAGAAGCTGAAAACTTTTCATCTAAGATTGGGAACAAGACAGGGATGCCCACTCTCTCCACTGTTATTCAACATAGTACTAGATGTCCTAGCCATGGCAATCAGACAAAACAAAGACATACAAGGCATCCAGATTGGTAAAGAAGTCAAATTGTCACTAGTTGCAGATGACATGATATTGTAAATAAAAAACCCTAAAGACTCCACTCTAAAACTACTAGAACTAATATCTGAATTCAGCAAAGTTGCAGGATACAAAATTAACACACAGAAATCTGTTGCTTTCCTATACACTAATGATGAACTAACAGAAAGAGAAATCAGAAAAACAATTCCATTCACAATTGCATCAAAAAGAATAAAATACCTAGGAATAAACCTAACGAAGGAAGTGAAAGACCTGTACTCTGAAAACTACAAGACACTCCTAAGAGAAATTAAAGAGGACACTAACAAATGGAAATGCATCCCACGCTCTTGGCTAGGAAGAATAAATATTGTCAAAATGGCTATACTACCTAAAGCAATATAGAGATCCAATGCAATCCCGATCAAAATACCAACAGCATTCTTCAATGAACTGGAACAAATAATTCTAAAATTCATATGGCACCACAAAAGACCCCAAATAGCCAAAGCAATCCTGAGAAGGAGGAATAAAACAGGGGGAATCACGCTCCCTGACTTCAAGCTCCTTTAAAAAGCC
Source organism: Smutsia gigantea (assembly GCA_032199065.1). Classification (NCBI taxonomy): domain Eukaryota; kingdom Metazoa; phylum Chordata; class Mammalia; order Pholidota; family Manidae; genus Smutsia; species Smutsia gigantea. The sequence continues at coordinate 254,332 of JAVSCE010015560.1, read as the reverse complement.
ACAGTAATCAAGACAATTTGGTATTGGCACAAAAACAGACCCACAGACCGGTGGAATAGAATAGAAAATCCAAACATCAACCCAAACACATACAGTCAATTAATATTTGATAAGGGAGCCTTGGATATACAGTGAGGAGATGACGGCCTCTTCAGCAGCTGGTGTTGGAAAAACTGGACAGCTACATGTAAGAGAATGAAACTGGACTACTGTCTAACCCCATACACAAAAGTAAACTCAAGGTGGATCAAAGACCTGAATGTAAGTCATGAAACCATAAAACTCTTAGAAAAAAACATAGGCAAAAATCTCTTGGACATAAACATGAGCGACTTCTTCATGAACATTTCTCCCCGGGCAAGGGAAACAAAAGCAAAAATGAACAAGTGGGACTATATCAAGCTGAAAAGCTTCTGTACAGCAAAGGACACCATCAGTAGAACAAAAAGACATCCTACAGTATGGGAGAATATATTCATAAATGACGTATCCGATAAGGGGTTGACATCCAAAATATATAAAGAACTCACGCACCTCAACAAACAAAGAGCAAATAATCCAATTAAGAAATGGGTAGAGGACATGAATAGACACTTCTCCAAAGAAGAAATTCAGATGGCCAACAGGCACATGAAAAGATGCTCCACATCACTAATCATCAGAGAAATGCAGATTAAAACCACAATGAGATACCACCTCACACCAGTGAGGATGGCCAACATCCAAAACACAAACAACAACAAATGTTGGCGAGGATGTGGAGAAAAGGGAACCCTCCTACGCTGCTGGTGGGAATGCAAATTAGTTCAACCATTGTGGAAAGCAGTATGGAGGTTCCTCAAAAAACTCAAAATAGAAATACCATTTGACCCAGGAATTCCACTCCTAGGAATTTACCCTAAGAATGCAGCAGCCCAGTTTGAAAAAGACAGATGCACCCCTATGTTTATTGCAGCACTATTTACAATAGCCAAGAAATGGAAGCAACCTAAGTGTCCATCAGTAGATGAATGGATAAAGAAGATGTGGTACATATACACAATGGAATATTATTCAGCCATAAGAAGAAAACAAATCCTACCATTTGCAACAACATGGATGGAGCTAGAGGGTATTATGCTCAGTGAAATAAGCCAAGCTGAAAAGACAAGTACCAAATGATATCACTCATATGTGGAGTATAGGAACTGAGAAAAAAACTGAAGGAACAAAACAGCAGGAGACTCACAGAACCCAAGAACAGACTAATAGTTACCAAAGGGAAAGGGACTGGGGAGGATGGGTGGGAAGGGAGGGGCAAGGGGGAAAAAGGGACATTACGATTAGTGATGTAATGTTAGGGGGGCACGGGGAGGGCTGTACAACCCAGAGAGAATAAGTAGTGACTCTATGGCATCTCACTACACTGATGGACTGTGACTGTAATAGGGTTGGGGGGGGGGACATGATGAAGGGGGTAGTGTAATCACCATAATATTACTCATTTAACTGTAGATTAATGATATAAAAATAAACTTAAAAAAACTACCCAAGAACAAAACCCCCGGACCTGATGGATTCACCTCTGAATTCTACCAGACATATAGAGAAGAAATAACACCCATTCTCCTTTAAGTTTTCCAAAAAATAGAAGAGGAGGGAATACTTCCAAACTCATTCTATGAAGCCAGCATCACTCTAATACCAAAACCGGGCAAAGACCTCACCAAAAAAGAAAACTACAGACCAATATCCGTGATGAATGTGGATGCAAAAATACTCAACAAAATATTAGCAAACCGAATTCAAAAATACATCAAGAGGATCATACACCATGATCAAGTGGGATTCATCCCAGGGATGCAAGCATGGTACAACATTCTAAAATCCATCAACATCATCCACCACATCAATAAAAAGAAGAACAAAAACTACATGATCATCTCCATAGATGCTGAAAAAGCATTTGACAAAATTCAGCATCCATTCATGATTAAAACTCTCAACAAAATGGGTATAGAGGGCAAGTACCTCAACATCATAAAGGCCATATATGACAAACCCACAGCTAACATCATACTTAACGGCGAGAAGCTGAAAGCTTTTCATCTAAGATCGGGAACAAGACAGGGATGCCCACTCTCTCCACTGTTATTCAACATAGTACTGGATGTCCTAGCCATGGCAATCAGACAAAACAAAGACATACAAGGCATCCAGATTGGTAAAGAAGTCAAATTGTCACTAGTTGCAGATGACATGATATTGTAAATAAAAAACCCTAAAGACTCCACTCTAAAACTACTAGAACTAATATCTGAATTCAGCAAAGTTGCAGGATACAAAATTAACACACAGAAATCTGTTGCTTTCCTATACACTAATGATGAACTAACAGAAAGAGAAATCAGAAAAACAATTCCATTCACAATTGCATCAAAAAGAATAAAATACCTAGGAATAAACCTAACGAAGGAAGTGAAAGACCTGTACTCTGAAAACTACAAGACACTCCTAAGAGAAATTAAAGAGGACACTAACAAATGGAAATGCATCCCATGCTCTTGGCTAGGAAGAATAAATATTGTCAAAATGGCTATACTACCTAAAGCAATATAGAGATCCAATGCAATCCCGATCAAAATACCAACAGCATTCTTCAATGAACTGGAACAAATAATTCTAAAATTCATATGGAACCACAAAAGACCCTGAATAGCCAAAGCAATCCTGAGAAGGAGGAATAAAACAGGGGGAATCACGCTCCTTGACTTCAAGCTCTACTACAAAGCCACAGTAATTAAGACAATTTGCTACTGGCAGAAAAACAGACCCACAGTCCAGTGGAATAGAATAGAAAATCCAAACATCAACCCAAACATATACAGTCAATTAATATTTGATAAAGGACCCTTGGATATACATTGGGGAGATGACGGCCTCTTCAGCAGCTGGTGTTGGAAAAACTGGACAGCTACATGTAAGAGAATGAAACTGGACTATTGTCTAACCCCATACACAAAGGTATAAACTCAAGGTGGATCAAAGACCTGAATGTAAGTCACAAAACCATAAAACTCTTAGAAAAAAATATAGGCAAAAATCTCTTGGACATAAACATGAGCGACTTCTTCATGAACATATCTCCCCAGGCAAGGGAAACAAAAGCAAAAATGAACAAGTGGGACTATATCAAGCTGAAAAGCTTCTGTACAGCAAAGGACACCATCAGTAGAACAAAAAGACACCCTACAGTATGGGAGAATATATTCATAAATGACGTATCCGATAAGGGGTTGACATCCAAAATATATAAAGAACTCACGCACCTCAACAAACAAAGAGCAAATAGTCCAATTAAGAAATGGGCAGAGGACATAAATAGACACTTCTCCAAAGAAGAAATTCAGATGGCCAACAGGCACATGAAAAGATGCTCCACATCACTAATCATCAGAGAAATGCAGATTAAAACCACAGTGAGATACCACCTCACACCAATGAGGATGGCCAACATCCAAAACACAAACAACAACAAATGTTGGCAAGGATGTGGAGAAAAGGGAACCCTCCTACGCTGCTGGTGGGAGTGCAAATTAGTTCAACCATTGTGGAAAGCAGTATGGAGGTTCCTCAAAAAACTCAAAATAGAAATACCATTTGACCCAGGAATTCCACTCCTAGGAATTTACCCTAAGAATGTTGCAGCCCAGTTTGAAAAAGACATATGCACCCCTATGTTTATCGCAGCACTATTTACAATAGCCAAGAAATGGAAGCAACCTAAATGTCCATCAGTAGATGAATGGATAAAGAAGAAGTGGTACATATACACAATGGAATATTATATAGCCATAAGAAGAAAACACATCCTACCATTTGCAACAACATGGATGGAGCTAGAGGGTATTATGCTCAGTGAAATAAGCCAAGCTGAAAAAGACAAGTACCAAATGATTTCACTCATATGTGGAGTATAAGAACTAAGAAAAAACTGAAGGAACAAAGCAGCAGCAGACTCACACAACCCAAGAACGGACTAATAGTTACCAAAGGGAAAGGGACTGGGGAGGATGGGTGGGAAGGGAGGGACAAGGGGGAAAAGTGGGCATTACGATTAGCTGATGTAGTTTTAGGGGGGCATGGGGTGGGCTGTACAACTTAGAGAAGACAAGTAGTGACTCCACAGCATCTCACTATGCTGATGGACAATGACTTTAATGGGGTTGGTGGGGGGGACCTGATGAAGGGGGTAGTTTAATCACCATAATATTGCACATGTAATTGTAGATTAATGATACCAAAATAAACTTTAAAAAAAGAGCTTTCATGTATAGCTCACAGTCCTTGGTCTGACAACCAGATCTTCATGACCTGGTCCCAGGTAAACATCTAACCACTCCTCACCACCAGCCCCACAGCCCACCTGGATTGCTTACGTTCCGAGCAATCCACTTTCACATCCTCCATGCTTTTTTTCATGAAGAGTTTTGGTGACATTGCATTAAGTGTACAGATTCATTCAGGAAGGACTGAGATCTTTAAGCTATTGATTGACTCTTTCCATCCAGGACTGCATCATGTCTTGATTCCGGCCCTTCTTCATGGCCTTCAGTAAAGTTTTACAATTGCCTTCATATAAATCTGGCATATTTCTAGTTAATCCAAAAGAATTTTATCTTTTTTGTCATTGTTGCCATTATGAATGGGATCTATTTATATATTACATTTTCTAATTACATGTCTCTGATTGATAGGAACACTATTTTTTTTTCATGTTCATCTTGTATCCAGTTACCTTATTGAACGCTCTTACACTAAATGCTTTTGGCTGAATCTCTTGAATTTTCTAAGAAAACAGCCATATCTTCTATAAACCATGGCTTTTTTGGCTTAAATAAATATGGTAAATTTATCAGAAGGATATTGAAGAAACTCACAAAACCTAGGGGCTCAGGAACAAATAGAATCACAGTCTCAAATGTCATGGGGATTCAGGAGGCAAGCAGTGTCCATCTCTCCATCTGTCTCTGAACCTAAATTTAGCACTTTTGTGTTAATTTATTTTTGTATGGATTAAAGGGTATAACCCCTTCCTTGTCTGTTTACTTCAATTAGTTTATACATTAATTCAAAAGATCTTCATGTTTTAAAACACTTATATACACATACTTAGCCTAGGATTACTTTAAAGACAGGTTTTTCAAAATATTTTAAAAATTCAAACAACACAGATTTGTTCTTTCACTCAACACTGTAAGATGGATAGATGTTGATACATGTAGCTATAGTCTATATAGGAAACTTGGATCTTTTTTTTGGTGTATGATTCTATTAGTTTCAACAACACACATATTCAACCACCACCACAACCAAAATATAGAACTATTCCAATTCTTTTGTGCTATCCCTTTTTAGTGAGTACCTCCTGTACCGAACCCTGGCAACGCCTGATCTCTTCTCCATCACTATAATTTTGTTTTTTTCAAAGTAGCACATAAATCAATTCAAACAAATTATGTTTTGAATTTTCCCTTCTAATATTTGTATCTCTTTTTTTTTTCTTGTCTTACTGCTTTGGTTAGGATGCCATTGGATTCTGTTGTTTTATTTGCACCTCTCCGGCTAGACTTTGAGATTCTAAAGGGTGGGGATGGTGTCTTCATCAAGACCTAACCAAATTCTTCACTGGTGTAGGTGCTCACTACATGTTTGTACAATACATAAAGGCATTATTGTCAATGGGTGGGCTTCCTGTAAGGGCCACCATGGAAGCTTCCTACAACACCAAAATCCTTTTCCAAGAAACACCTTCTAGGGCCTAGCTGGCTCACTGACAGAAGTCCCCAGACCCATTTCATTAATTAACTTGTCAAGACACAAAAGGAAAAACCTGCCTATTACATGCTCACTATGCCACATGGAAGTGTCAGCCTCTAATTAGAATTAATTAGCTAATGTGGGTTTTAAATTTGGAAGACAAGAAGCTCCTCCTGCTGTGCTCATTAGGTGTTAATTATCACAGCAACCTGTTTCAACCCAGAGATTCATCCAAAACACTGAGGCATCCCTCCTACCCAGGCTCCAGGAGGTAACCAGGGAGATGCTGGCTGACAATCACCAGGGCTCTCATGTCAAGATCTTAGGTCTTCAGAGAGTTTATGCTTCCCTCTCAAGAGGATTTTTGTAGAGATTTCAGGATATTCTGGCAATCTTGGAACAAGGCAAATGGAAGTAAAATTAGGAGGGACTGGGTCTGGAACCAGGTGCCCTCATTAAGTGGGGTGGCAGGAAGGGCACCCCAAACCACTGTCCATTGGAGGGGTCTCTATCCAAAAGGCAAATCCCACTTCCTAGACTGTGTGGGATGATTCCTTCCTCTACTTGCCAAAAAATGAAACTTCTTGTCTTGAGAGAGAGAGAGTTGTCATATTTCACACGGAAAGGTAAACTATGAGAGTGTATTAGGGTTTCATCTCCTAATACATATATGCTTACCTGGTGCTGGCCTCATATAACCTGTGGGTTTTTCCTCTTGTTTCATAGCCACTGATGGATCTAGACCCATCCACCTATCCAGGCCATGGCCAGAGTAGGGATCAGAGTTCACTTTACTGCTGGTTGGGCAGCCCGCAGATCTCATTTCCACAGCAATAACATGTCCTACTTTATCATTCCTATCAAATGCCCCTGCGTCTCACTTATTGGTTAGTCAGGACTCGCAATACACTTGGTCCCGTAACAAATGTGGTGAGGATAGGTCAATGACTGACGGACGGCAACAATTTCAGAATCAAAGATTTACTTCTACCCTAACCTGAGCACCATGAAAAAAATAATAAGGCATTTAAAAGACAAATAACATTTTTTAAATAAAATTTAAAAGTCAGGCCCTCTATTGACAGGACTTAGATAAATGTAAGCTGGACAATAAAAGCTGGTGGGGGGCAGGGGCTTATTTTTTCTTCTATCTCACAGCAAACCTATTTCTTTCCCTTGGGATGGGTCCTTCCTAAACTGGATTGATTCAAACTGGAGCTAAAACTGCACGTAAGGGCCCCAGGGGAAGATGAAAGCATACAGATTAATATGACTAGAAATCACCCACATTTGGTGTTAAACTACAGATTCTGATTAGTAGGTCTGGGGAGAGGTCTGAAATTTTGTTTCTAAAGAGCTCCCAGGTGGCGGCAACGCCATAGACCACAGTTTGAGGGGCAATGTGTATTAGTTTCCTATTGTTGCTGTAACAAATTTAGTGGCTTAAAACAACACAAATGTATTTTCCTACAGTTAATGGAGGTCAGAAGCCAAAAAATGGGTCTTACAGAGCTAAAATCAAGGTGTCAGCTGGGTTCTGCTCCTTCTGGAAGCCCTAGGAGAGAATCTCTTCCTTGCCTTTTCCCACTCCTGGAGGCTGCCCACATCCATGGCTCATGGCCCCCTTCCAACAGGACAGCACTCTAGCCTCTGCTTCCTCATCACACCACCTTCGCTGAATCTGAACTTCTTGCCTCCCTCTTATAAAGACCCTTGTGATTACATTGAGCCCACCTGGATAATCCAGGGGATGGATAATCCAAGGAATCTCCCCATCTCAAGATCCTTAATATAATCACATCTGCCAAGTTCTTTTTGCCATGTAATGTGACATATTCAGACATTCCAGGGAAGAGGTCATGGACATCATGGGGTGGGGGAGTCTCTATTAATGAACACGAAGAAAATGGTGGTGATCCAGGTGGGCAGGTAGTTAGCATTTGGAGTTGGGATGGGTTCACACAACTAGGGGCTGCAGAAAGGTGATATTTGGAGTTCCTGTTACTTGGGCACATGGATGATAGCTGTCATGGAGTCTAAGAGCAGGTACAGGAGTTCTGGGCTGTCAGGCACTTCCAGGGAGCTCAGTCAGGGGCCTGGTGTGGACCCACTCTAGAAGTGATGGAAGGCTTACCTTGCCTGCTCCAAGTCTCCTTTGACTAAGAATAAAGCATCAAAAAACACCTTGGCTTCTCTCCCTCACTATCTCAACTCCCAGTGGACCTGCTTCTCCGGCTCTAATTATGACCAGCAAAGAGGAACTGGTTGGTAAAGTGTAAGTGACAGGGCCTTGAGGGAAAGTGACCATATCAGCTCAGAGTTTCTAATAGCCAAGAAAAGGTTGGACACACACCCTGCAACTTAAAGAGGCTTTCAGGAAGTCCAGATAAAGATTAGCACAGGCTGTGAAAGTGAAGATGGGCAGTTCTCAAAGCCCCAATTTTGACCATTTGTGGCCCCAGTGAGAGAGACAGGACATATGCATAGGGAATTCTCCAGGGGCTTGGGTTGTTCCAAGGTCAGGCAAGAATGGAAACTTGGCATATCACCAAGGGGTGCTTGATATGAAGATGTCACTGGCTGATAAAAATGGAAAGGGAAGCTAAAGCCCCAAAGATGCAAAAATTATTCAAAACAAGATAGGCTTTCAGAGTTCAGTTCAGAAGATCAAGAAGATCAAACACAGGAGCAGGTCTGAACTTGGGACTTGCACCGGATATTCTCCGTTTACCCACCCCTCCCCTCCTTGTCTACTCTGTTACAGATCCCCAGAGAATGACCTGCATGGGCTCTGTCACCAACCTCTCTGGCTCTCCGGTTTTTGGCTGGCCTTGACCAACGGGAGACACAGGAAGATGATAGCCACGTGGAAGCAGAGAAAAGTATTAATTTTCCAGCCCCCTTACTGCATTCCTTTACCCATGTCTACAGCTCCTGCAGGGTGGCCCCCTCCTAAGGTTACCACTCTCTCCTGCGTACCGGTAACTGCTCACACTTCTTCCTCTTCAGACCTAGGAATGATAACAGCTTCCTACTGTTGCTAAAGACCTTTGGTGTTTCCTATACTAGGAAAGTAATATTCTCCTATTACTTTCCTATAACTTGTCCTGGCCCTTCATAAGCTCTCTTCAGTGACCCCTCTGAGGGTGCCCCTTCCTCCACACCCAGCATGGCACTTCTAACCTGCCTTGTTCTCTATCTACCAACTCCCCTCATCCCACCCTGCAGCCCCCACCCATTCTCCTCCAAGGGCTCCTGCTCTCTGCTGGATGCCCGCGTCCCTCCACCATTCATGCAGTTGCTTCTCTGGGCACCTATGTTCATACACTGGTATGTCTATGAACTGGGAACAAGTTATAATCAAAGCTTGAAAAATTCCCCCAGTTGGAGGAATTAACAAAGTCTAACTCCTTTCTGGAACACTATTTGGCCTGAAGCAGAGGTTCTTCCAATTTTATCATTCCATGTTTCTTTGTCATGTTCTGCTTGGGTCTCTGGGACACAATTAACTCCAATTATCTACAAGGGAAATTATCCTAATATAGTTCTGGAGCCCAGTAGTCATGCTAACCACTGGAATGGAGGCTCCAGCTCCATATTCCCCAATTTCCCCAGAAAACAGGTCTGTTTCCAATATCCATATTGACTGTTCCATCCACCAAAGAACCTCAATCAGAAACCTGGTTCGCCTTAACTTGTAAAATCCTCACTCCCTCTCCGTCCCCATGGCTGATGCATCACCAAGTCCTGTCTAGACTAATATATAAAATCTCTTCTGATTCAACCTTCATCTCCAGCCCACTGCCCCTGTCCATTTCAGGCCCCTCCCAGTGCCCTCTTTGATTATTAGACCTGCTTCTTACCTGATTTCCTGACTGTAGCTGTTATACATACACACTCCAATACCAGCTGCCACAGTTAAAATCTCCAAAACACAAAACTTATGCTCAACACAGTCGGGGAAGAAGAAATATCTTCTACCCCTCAAGGTTCTTCTAGCTAGTCTGAGAATCAAATTGACGTAAGAGTTTAATAGGACAAAAAAAACCCAAAGATTAATTACATACGCATGTATGGGGAAGCCATAGACATGGGTGCTAAAGAGAGTCGGGGACAATGAGGTGTATGTGTCATTCCGAATAAAGGAGAAATGGGTAGGGGTCTGACAGTTCAAAGAAATAGCAAAGCAATTCACAGGAAAATGAAGAGAGTAAATGTTTGATAAACAAATGTTTACTGGGCTGCACAGAAACAATGAGGGGGCACAAAGAGGAATTTTAACTGACTTAGCCACCTAGTTTATATTGTAATATAGCCATCTAAGGTGACAGCTCTCTTCCTGGGGCAGGCCCTCTATCTTAATCCTTTTTATGCTGCCAGGGGGTGGGAGGTCAAATTTTCTTTCTGAGTCTTCTGGGCCCTGATTGTTCTCAACTATGAGATAATCTGCATGTCACAATGGCACAACTTGGGGCAACCTGCCCTGGGTCCCTACAACACCCTGCCCCTTACTCAAGAACTGTCAGCGGCTCCCCACTGTCTAGAAAAAAAAAAACTTGGAACATGCCTTTCAAGGCTCTTTGTGATCTGAAACCCTGCCCATGTATCTGTCAGAGACTCAAAATTGATAATGATGTAATGCTACATCTAACTGCTAGTTTTTGTGCCATGCTCCCTGCAAGAACATTACTCGGACTATCTCAAGTCTCAGCCCAGTGGAGTCGCTCCACCGCAAATGTCTCCAATCACTCCTGGACTTCCAAAAAACGGGTAATATTTTGAATTCTGATGTGTCCTCTTAATTCCAGCATTTATGCATCTCAAAGCTCAAGTTAGAAATGTCGCTTACTTGACAGAGAAAATCCAGGTCCCTTTCAAGAGCACCATGAAAATGCAGAATAATGTTGGGGTAGGTATCCTAAAGCAATTAGCTAAGAAAAAAAATAAACCATTATGTAAACACTCAACTGGTTAGCTTCCTGCAGATCGAGGTGAAGATACCAGAACTAGGGGAGAAAATAGAATCCAACTTTTTTCCCTGCCTCTTCTCCCAGTTCACTCTAATTCTCTTTGAAAATGAGGCTTCTATATGGTTAATATGAGGTCTCTGTAGCATTAGGAATCTGTAGCCCTAACTCATTAATACTCATTAACAGGAGAGGCTCATAATAATAACCCTTCACATCTGTGCAGCCCTTTATGGTTTTAAAATGATGCCATATGTATTATCTCATTTAATCATCTTTAATCCATGGGATGCAGGGGCCAGCTAGAGGAGTACACTGATGGAAGGGAAGGATACCCACACTCCCCGACCATGGGGAAAGATAAGACCAAGGGATGCCTGAGATGTAATAAGGAGTTGAGGTGGGTAAGTCAGCTCAGTTTAAGGCTCTGAATTACACAGTGTTTTTAAAAGAAATACTGCCATGCTACTTGCAAGAGAATAAAGAAACAGCAAGGGATTTAACAGGGTTGCCTAGAACAGGTCTGGTTTTAATAAGCGGTAAGAGTCAACTTGTAATTAGCACATCAGAATGTGTCCCATCAAAGACTGGCTTGGTTTCTTTAGCAGCAATGTGCTTAAAAAAAAAATCACCTTCTCTGGCTAGATAAATACCATTCTTGCTCTTGGCTTTAATTTTCTCCATAAGCCAGAAGTGATGTCCCCACTTGTGCAATGTGGACACCTACCCTCACACAAAATATGGTTTGATGTAATGGGGATGGTTAAAGTCTAGCTCCAGAATCACAACGACGTGCTCAGCTCCTTTGAAACCCCTGCCATTTGCAAATCACACCAGCTCTCTTAAGCTGGAGCTTCTTCTTCTGTAAGAAAAAAAAGGATGATAATAATCCTTACTTCACAATGTGGCTGTGAAACATCAAATAATCAAAATGATGATCTGACAAGTAGCAAATGCTCACCTAAATTTTACAATTGGTATCATTACACAGAGATCTCAGTGTGCTTGCCTACCTCCCCCACTAGACTTCAAGCCTGAAGGGCAGGGACCACACTGTTCTCTGTGTCCATCTAATACTCTAGGGTGGGACAAGCCCCCTGCCACGACTGCAGGGTTAGATGGGTCAGTCTAAGCCAGATGTTTAAATGGTGCACTGCATGTCATAAGTACGTGATCATTGTTGGCTCTTACTGCTATAGTCTAAGTTCATATGGGTGGCCTAGAAATTTGTCTAAACTCATGAGAAAAGCTCCTTCCACAGTAGTACAGGTAGTAGATGAGGACTGGTCCCCAAGTCAGGAGAGAGGGTTCTCAACCATCCATTAAATGAGAATGAGTGAGAGGTATCTCGAGGACCTCCCAACGTGACATGGTACCCTCCAGGGCTGGAGCTGTACATAGGCTTGAAGGGGCCTGTCTTCTAGTCCTGGGGGATGCTAACCCAGAAAATACACTGAATCTTGCATCCTGTGCAAAAGGGAAGTGATACTGTCTGCATGGAAAAGTTCTAAGGATTCAATGAACAGAGGTCTGAGGGCCAATGACAGGCAATAGGCAATACATGCTTACCTATTTCTTTTCTCTCCCTTCCCCAGCTTGCTGTGATTTAGAGTCTATGGTCATAAGAAAGAATTAGGTGAATCACAAATACAGTGAAACATTACCAAGAAGTTCCTTTACCTTACCACGTCAGGGTGAGTAGTTTTAACAGTTTCTCTGCTGATTACTTTCTCTTATGTGCATTCTAAAGCAAGTACCCACACAAGAGGAAATGACCCTACTTTCTGGGAAATATTGGCATGTAGAGACCTCAGACCACCCAGGGAATGGCTGAACCAATAGCCAAGGTCTTTGCAAGAAGTTCTGCCCAGCTCTGGGCCTTGAATTACCAGGCCTGCTGCTCCTGGCTCTGGGTTGAGGCCTTCTTACTGTAGGTGATGGCTAATTTTAAGTGTCAACTTGACTAGGCCATGGGCTACCCAGATACTCGGTGAAACATTCTGGGATGTTTCTGCAAAGCAGTTTTTTGGATGAGATTAACAATTGAATCAGTAGATTGCATAAAGCAGATTGCCCTCCCCAGTGTGGATGGGACTCCACCAGTCAGCTGAAAGCTTGAATAGAACAAAAGGGCTGACTTACCCCAGATAAGAGGGAATTGCTCCTGCCTGACTGCCTTGAGCTGGAATATCTGCCTTTTCCTGCCTTCAGACTCAAACTGAAACACTGGCTCTTCTTGAATCTCAAGCCTGCCAACTGCAGATTTGGGAAGTTCTCAGCCTCCATATTCATGTAAGCCAATCCCTTACCATAAATCTAGGTATCCTATCATCTATTTCTCTGAAGAACTCTAATACACTGAGTCATTCCCTTGAGCTACAAGTAGAGTGAAATAATCATCCCCTTAATGCTGCCCACCTTGCTTATTGACTGCACATATCGTTATTAATCGATGCATCCTGCTGAAACTGCCCCAAACCTTGGACCCTCTGCAAAGGAGGTCTTGGATGAGTTCATGCAGCAGGAAGGGAAGTGCTGTGGACTGGTGGTTCTCAAGATGTCACTCCCAGACCAGTAGTATCAGCATCATCTGGGAACTTGTGAGAAATGCAAATTCTCAGACTCCATCTGAATCAGAAACCCTGGAGATAAGAACCAAGCCATCTGTGTTTTACCAGCCCTCCAAAAAATCCGCAGGCACACCCACCTTTGAGAACCACAGCTCTGCAAAGCTTGGTGATGGGGGCAAGGGGTAGATCCACTGAAGAGCTGGAGCAAAGGAGTTCAGAAATCTAGATTCAGGCTCTGACTCCACTATTTGCTATCTCTGGGACCTTGAGCAAATGATTTCACTTCTGTAAACCTCAGTTTCTGCATCTCCAAATGGACATAACAATGTATATCTTTCCAGGTGTTCCTAATTACCTGGGATTGTAATCATCCTATAATCTGAGGGGTTAACATGCACAAAGTAATAACCTGGACCTTACACAGAATTCCAGCTCTCAAATTTTTCCTTTCCCTTCCATGCTGGCCAAATAATTCTTGTCACAGTTCCCTGAAAACGCCCAATTCTTTTTCAACTTTGCAGTTTTCTCATGCTGTGCCTTTATGTTAGTACTTCTTGAATTTTAATATGGCATATGAATTACCTGGGGACCATATTAAAATGCATATTCTGATTCATGAGGTCTGAGGTATGACCTGAGATCCTATATTTCTAATAAGCTCCCAATGTTGCCTATGCCTCTGGTCTGTGGACCACACCTTGAATAGTAAGGGTCTAACCAGCACAGCCAGCTTCCAATTCCCACCTGATAAAGTTCTACTCACCTTCCACTCCGCAGCTGTAATGCTACATCTTCTAAGACACTGAAATAGATTAAAGTATGTGTTGAAGAACAGAAAAGTTAGGGGCAGAAAGAGCCCTTAGGAGAGAGAATATGTCAGCATTCCTTGCATGAGCCGATCAGTGCTCCAACAAGGGAAGATGCCAGGAAGAAACAGTGGGGAGAGGCTATGACTGAGAAATTAGAGCAAAGGTCTCAGGCTTATTGAACAAAGAGTTGTAGAGAACCAGCTTGAGAAGATGATATTCACTGAGTCAGATAGTAATGGGAGAAGAGCAGGCAAGTAGGGAAGGAAGCATGTAATCAGTGTGGGCGTGGACACTTGGTTTGGGGTGTCTATAGATCATCCAACTGCTGATGTCCAGTAGGCATCTGGATATTTGGGTCTGGAGGTCAAAGATAGGTCTGTGCTAAGTGGTTAGATTTGGAGGTCACCTGCACACAGAGGTAGTCATAAATGTGGCTGAGATTGTCCAGAGGAAGATGGAGATGGCACCAGAACTACATGGGTCGGAGGATGCATTCCCACACCCATCCATGCCAGTCCTATCTCAACCCCCTATAATAGTCTGTTCTTCATACCCATCTATCCTTAACCCAGGGTCTTTGGGTGGCTAGAGATCTGGATAGGGGTTTTCATATCCCCTTGGTGGAAAAAATAAGTGAGGATTTTGGAAGCAGCTAATTCTGGGTTTGAACCTCAGCTGTATCCCCTCATAGCTATGTGACTTCAAGGACATTAACTCAGCTCTCAAAGTCTCCATTTTGTTATCTGTAAAATGAGAGCAATATCATATCCTCAGCTGGATAGTTGGGGACTCAATAAGACACATATATGTTTATGTGCTTCCCAATAGATGCTGAGGAAATGTGAGCTCCTTTCTCCCTTCCGTGCCCATTGCTGCTTCAAGGCCAAGAATTAAATGGTTCTTGGTGGTGATACCCTTGGGTAGTGGCCATTTTCAAATCTGCCTCTTCCAACCTGTACTCCATGGGACCCAGGATGCTTGACCTACCCAAAGCAGAGGTTTCTTTCACCATCTTTCTGTGTCTCACATAATCTCACACACCTCTTCTTCCCCGACCCCATCTCCATACCTAACTCTTAACACTGCAGCTGCTCACATCCCCAAATGTTATATCCCATCTTAAATATTTGTTGAATGAATACCTTTACATATGAAAAATCCCAGGCTCAGAGATGTCAAGATCACACTGCTGCCTTAAATCCACAAACAGTTGCGTATAAAATCCATGCAATTTTCATTTCTCAATGACAACTGTATTTGTTTTCACTTGAGTAAGACTTCCAATTTATTTTCATTTTTAATTCTACTTCTCTCAAGTCAAAGTTCATGGTTTGCAAACGAACCCAGATGGCTTCTGCATTTGCCAAGGTCATTGTCTGTTCAAGAGGGGAGTTTTGCCCAGGGGTCATCATGTGTAGATGCTACCTCCAGTGATGTGA
Source organism: Smutsia gigantea (assembly GCA_032199065.1). NCBI lineage: Eukaryota > Metazoa > Chordata > Mammalia > Pholidota > Manidae > Smutsia > Smutsia gigantea. Next base: position 238,748 of record JAVSCE010015560.1, on the reverse strand, counting down.
CTGCGAGAAGTTTCCCTGGAGCATAAGGACTCCAGGGGTCAATGCTGTTGTTCCTGACTTTGCACTGCCTCTTGTCAATGTGCTAACTGCCTCCCAACAAGAAAGTTCTAGTCAAAGTGGTTGATATTGCATGATGCTCCTGAGAACTAGAAAGAATTCATGAAGACGGAAAAAAAAAAAAGATGATGTTAGGAAACAAGCAGAGCAGCTCCATCCCTCATGTTTTCAACTGGGCTTCCTAGGAGGAGGTACACAGCTCGGTGCTTCTCTCTTCCCCACCCCTCTGGTTCTCCCCACCCACTCTGGAGTTGAGCTGGGCCTCCACCCACCCATCAGACACTGCAGACCCATTATCACCAGCCAGCATCCTCTTAAGATATGTTGGGCTCTCTTGATTTCATAAATAATTGCATGCCCCTGGTAACAGGTCTCTATTTCCTAGAACCTTTAATTAAACAAGAAAACAAAGCATCCCATTCAGGGCTCACAGTTCAAGTTTAACAGCATTCAGCCCAAGCTGTAGTACATAACTGGGAGGCAGTGATGGAGGGTCTGTTTATTAATAATTCACCAGCTATAATTACCAGGCCGCCACAAGATCAGCATTCACCGGGCTCCTTTGCTCTCTACCATACACTGGTTTTCACTCTGAAGCTGCATAGAAGAACTTGTAAAAAGGCCTAGGCAGTCTACTCCAAATGTTGAGAAGCAAGCACTCTACAGATTCACACACCAAGTTAGTAGAGAGTTTGTAATTATATATGTGTGCAGTTATTGGATTGAAGTCCACCTTCCCCACTAGGCTGTGAACTCCATGAAGACAGGGCTGGTCCCCGTTTTGTTTGCTTTTGTTTCCCAGGAGATAGTATTTACAACATGAATTAATGAATGAAAGATACACACAGATAGGGTAGAACTTCTTTCTAACCTGTCTCTCTATTCTGACATTCAGCCACAGGTATGCTGGGAATCTGTGGGGAGAAAGCTGGACGACTGAGTCTTGGGGAGCTCAACCAGCTGCCGTGATCTGGCCCCATGAGGGTCAGCAGCCCGAATCATATGGTCTGAAGGGCACTGTGAACCATCTCCCCTTAGGGTCCAAGTTGATGGTCCCAAAGCAGGTAGATTTGTTTCATGGGGACAATGGCTGGGATCCAGTAGTTCAATGTCAGAGACGGAGACCTTTGCGGACACTGAATTCACACTCAGACTATCGTGTATTGTCCGCATCTTCACCACATGCACAACCTGTGTTTATCCAAATGAGTGAACCCCATCCATATCCCAGGACCAACAATGAGGGTTATATGCATGGGAACCATCCTTTAACTCAACCCAAATCTCACTTGACCCTGAGCTGGCTGAAACAAATCAATGCTTGACTCATACATCTTTCTGTACCAGGAGCTCTCCATTCCCGGACAGCAGCCTGTGTGACCATGAGGCAGAATCAAAATCAGAGCAGAAGAGGGGGTGGGAGTTCCAAGCAGAAGGAAGCCTTAGGCCACTTCGTTGGGTGCCCTCCTCATGAGCCCTAACCTTGAACTCTGTCAGTGCTGGACTTCTACCTACCAGCACCTGTGTTCTTTCCGGGGGGCATCCTCCCAGGGCCAGAGCTCCCTCTGCCCATCTAAGTGACAGGCCAGGAGGTGTTAGGAAATGAACACATCCCCACGCTGCTCTGCACTCCACCCCCTGAAATAGCCCTCAACCAACAATTGATGACGGTTGGTGTGTAAATACCCCAGTTCTCTTGCCCTTTGGGTGGCATAACTCTGGGGTGGGTTCTACACTGACTCCCAGAAACTTGCCAGTGGGTTAAACTCCAGCCACCACCTTCTATTGGCCACCTTCCCTTAGCTTCTGGCTCACTTTCTCACTTCCCCTCCAGTGCTTTATGGGATCAACTCTCAAAAAAACTACTTTCACTTGAGTCTTTGCCTTAGGTTCTCCTTCTGGGGGAACCTAACCTAGCACTAGACTGTATATGTAAAGGCCAGGAGATGGTGAATCTGGTGGAAGTAGAACAGAATACAGGTGAAAACAGGGAAACTGAGGCAGGACAGGTTGGCTGGGGGAGATCCTGAGGCACCTCCTGGGCCAACTGAGAGGTCCAGTTTTGTCTGAAGGGCAATCACCATCTGTTCCCTGAGGAGCTGTGCGGCAGACACCCAAGTGAAAATGGCTCTTGAGGCCAAAAGGGACCCAACATCACCCAGTGTTTGAACCTCTTTCACAGAATCCCCATGTCCACACGAATGTTCCCAGTAGATTGAGACTCACACTCTTGACAGGGTGACTCCGTTTAGCCAGGTCTGACAACTACTAACTTCTAGAAACTTCTAGAAATAACCCCCTTGTTTCTTAAAGAGACCTAATTGTTCTTCCATAAGGAAGTCATGCAATATATAAAGTGTGTCTCCTCCCTGCCTATTCTCTTCTGTAGGTTCAAGCTCTCCACTGTTTCCATGTGACACAGTCACTTGTCCCTGCTCCATCTGTCTTCATGTACTCTTGACTCCAACTTTGGGAATGATATTCCAGGTAGCCAATGGGGATAGCTCGGTATGATATCCAACTAGCCCAGAGAAAAGGAAGTTTCCAGTATCTGCTTCCTCCCTGACCCACAGGAAACTGTTGAGGAAAACCACGTTCAATCCCTCATTCATTTATTCATTCAATATACGTTTATTACAGACTTCCCATGTCGTGGGCACTGTTCTAGAAGCTGGGGATAGATCCACAGATTTTTTTTAAATCCCTACTTGTATGGAGCTTTTCTTCTAAAGCAGGAGTCAGCAAACTACTCCACATCTGGCCCGCTGACTATTCTTGTAAATAAAGTTTTACTGGAACAGAGCCATGCCCGTTTGTTTATAAATGGTCTGTTTCCACAATGCAATAGCTAAGTTGAGTCACTGTGACTGAGACCTCATGGCTCACAAAGCTGGACATTTTTTCTACCTGTCCCTGCTTAGAAAAAGCTTCTGACCTCCATTCTGGAGCACCCCCTAAAATGCTAGATACTGATGATACAGCAATGAGGAGACACTCCCTGCTCTCAGAGCTTGTGTTCTAGAAGCCCAACTCTGAGCCAGGCAATGTTTAGGACACTGGGGATTCTGCAATGAGCAATGAAAGAATCTTCTCTTGTGCAATATTCTAGAGGGCATGGCACTGGTACAGAGACAAACCAAACTAACAAAATCCTCACCCCCATGGACTTCCTGGTCCAGCTGGGAATAAGGTAATAAACAAACAATACATACTTCTGATAATGGTAAATACTGTGGAGAAAGTAAGCAGGAGCTGGGATGTCCTTCATGTGTTCGTTCCCCAGTCTTCCCCTTGTGCAGTCATTTTGGGTACAAATGGAGGACCTGATATGGATGCAATCCTGTTATAGTCCATCCAGTCAGGCTGGGCCTTTGGTCCCAGACTGTTGAGATGTGAAGGGGGACAGAGCCAGTGCTGTCAGTCCCCCAGGAGACCAGCCTGACCCCAAGCTCCAGGGAGGCAGTGCCCCCAGATGCACAGCACACCCTGCGTATCTTCTCATCTCCTCCTCTCAAATGGAGACGGCTAGATGAGCATGTGTGTCTAATACTTTAAAGCAATCTTTACTGCTTCGTTTAACTAAAGTATTTTTCCACACAAGTTCCCCTGCTCAAGCCTTCCCTCTAATTACCATTTTCCTTTTACACTGTGTTGTGTAGAGCTCACAGGAGTGAGCGCATGGTGAATCAGAGCCCCCCGGGGTGGCAGGGAAAATAAGGCCTGGCTATTAGGGGGCTCAGTGAAGCGTCAGCTTCTACATCTTCCCGGCAGGGGTGAGAAACAGCCTAGAAACTGCCCGCACCAGGCCAGACGCAGCACCATAGGACCCGGCTCTGAGATGGGTTTGTAAGGTTAGGAAATGCCATTGACTTTAAGAGGGATGCAGAAGCTCTGTCTAAAAGTCTGGAAAGAACTGGAAAGTTTCGGTTACTCTGTGGATGGAGACGCAACTAGCTGCACCACCAGAACCTGATGTCTTCATGTGTACTCTGCATTCACTCAACAAATAGGCAGTGAGTGCCAATTATAGGGCTTGGAGGAGTTAATATACGCCAAGTAGTTAGAATGGTGCCTGGAACATAGCATGCGACCCATCAGTGCTCAGCTATTATTGTTATTACTACGGCACCTAGGCACCGGCCTTCATGCATTCACTCATTGGCTCACCCCAGTCTTCCAGCTGCGGGTTGTGATATCCCAGACAGCTGGAGGCACAGAGGAACAGGTGAGGATGGATGTGACTTGTCAAGGAAGGAGATGCAGGGCAAGGGAGGAGAGAAGGGGAGGGATGCTGGCTCGCATTCTTAGAAGGATGGTGCTGGCGCTTGTTCACTGAGACAAGAATCCAAGGAAAGGCCTGCGCTGGGGGTTGGGGGTGGAGCCACCTGTGGATTTCCCAGTAGAGATGTTCGCTGGGTGCTTGGGTGTGAGCCTGGGCCTCAATCCCAGTTGTGGTGCAGGGCTGCTGAGGGGCTCCACTCCGAGATCTGGCCTGATGCTCACGGGTGATCCGAGAGGGGGTTGCCGGGGTCCTGGAGTGTCAGCACAGGCTGACTTTCAGAGTGTCTTACTTAAGTGAAAACCAAGGGCAGTGATTACTCTTGATGCAGCCCAAGAAGCAGGTGGGACCCATCTGATAGGCCACATTTGATTTGCATATATAATCAAACACATTATATATATTATAATACATATTATATTATTATATATCTAACGTGCCAGCAGTCTAAGATATCGTTGACCCCTTGGCCAATGTTTGCTCAAAGACTGAACAAATGAATGAAAATAATAATAACCAAGGCATTAATTATTGATACTACTATGTTTCAGACACAGTTCTAAACTATTTGACATATGTTAACTCTCTCTCTTTCTCTCCCTATCATATATGTATATATCTATCCATATGTACGGTGCATCCAGGCTCTGTTCCAAGGGCTTGACAAATACTAACTCACATCCTCACTGCAACCCCATGACAAGCTAATATTATGATTTTGCAGCTAAGGAGAATGAGACACAGAGGTTAAGTAACTTGCGAAAGGTCTCACAGCTATTAAGTGACAGAGCTGAAATTCAAACCCAGGCAGCCAGGCTGCAGGGTCCCGGCTCCTGCCTGCCATGCTTTTGCTGCCCCCCACCTGCAGCACAGCTCCTGGCCCCCAGCTGAAGCTGGCTGGCTCACAGGAGGGGTGCAATCCTCTGCTGCCTGGGCTACAGGCAGCCCCTTCTCTGGGGCCTCTGCCAGAAGACCAGCCCTACTTGCACCCTTTGCTTCTTTCCTTCTGCTCAAGGGGCCAAGACCAGTCCCAGGCCCCCGGCTGGGCATCAGGGACTGGAGTCTAGGTGGCAAGATGTTGGCTCAGCAATTCAGTGTGGGCCGCCGCCTCCAACTCTATTAACCATCTTTTAAAATAGACTTTCCTGTTTCCGACACTCCCACTGACCACTCGACGCTCATCTTTTAGCACACCTGCCGTGCTTCCCTGTCATCGTTGTGTGCTGCTTAGACCATCACAGAGGTGCTGACTTTCTATAAAATAGCAGCCTCTTGAGAGAGAATTTTCTTTCCCTCTTTTAATAATGCCATTTTCCAGCTGGCCTTTTTCTTGTTGGAAGGCGAGCCTTGGATTACTGATCGTTCAAGCATTAATTTCAGCATTTGATCACATGTACAGAATGGAAGCGGAAATTCTTTAGATGACCATGCAGTCCCACTCTTGTACTTTGGAAAGGAAACAACCATGTCTCAGAGAAGGAGTTTGGCTCACCTGAGATCACACAGCCAACGAGTGGCCAAGCCATGCTGAGGCCAAAATTTGAACCAGTTAACATTGCAGTGTGCAGATTTCATAATAGGAGGCATAATGGTTCATATTTATCACAGCATTAAAGCTTACAAAGCATAAACTTTAGTGCTCAGGTCTCTGGGCCCTCTGTCCTCTACTGGCTTATGAGCTTGGTCATCTCATCTAGGAGGGTAGACCCTCTTCTCCTAGAGCCTACTATCCATCATACCCACATATGGAGTTCCATGTGCCCTGTAAGAATCAAACGCCCACAATGACATTTTAGATTCATTGAAAGGCAATGACTACCTATTTGAGAACCTCGTGTCAATTCCAGAGTCACCCCAGGGCTAACTTAGCAGCCCAGACACCTCCTGTGCCTCTTCCTACTGGTGTCTGCATTTCCCCTCGGGCAGCGGGAAGGCACTGGGAAGGCACTGGGCTTCCTCCACCAAACCGTGATGTGTCTTCCCAATAAGACCTCAGCATCGATGGATGTCAACATTGGTAGACCCATAGAAAGTGTTTCCCACATTATAGATTGCGAAACTGAGGTCCAGAGAAGGAAAGTGGCTTGCCCAAGATCACACTTTGAGACAAGAAACACATGCCTACACCAGTTGTCTCTTGTCCCCTATATTCTAGATACCCAGCATCAGCCTCTAGCTAAATGCTGCCCTGAGCACGGCTTATCTCATGGTCTTGTTAAAAAAAATTATTCCATGGTGGGTAGCAATAAAATTGTAGGGGAGTAGCAACTCACCTAACCTCATCCCTAAGCCCCACCCCAATTGTCCAACTCATGGTCCTCGATCTTGGCTTCACATCAGAATCCCCTGTGGCACTTTAGAAACATTCAGATTCCCAGGCCCCACCACAGATCAAGTATATACAAGTCCTAGGGAGTGGGGCCCCGGCATCTGTGTCTTTTTTTTACAAGCTACACAGAGTATTCTACCAGGCAGCCAGAAGTGGGCAAGACTGGTCCACCTGATGACCAAGAATCACATCAGCAAGTTTAAATCATTGTGATCGAAACGGAATGTAACTAATCATATTTTTGAGCTTCAGAAGCCTAATTCAAATACAATTAAACATGAAGCTGATGAAGTGTGACGGACTGCTGACCAGTGGAGTGCTTTCTTAGTCACGCCCAGTTCCGGAGGGCAAGCCTGATATTTCTCCATCCACCCCTGCTTGCAAAAAAGAACACGTCTGACCACAGATCCATGAAGTATGACATGCTTCGCTAGTGAACACCGCAAATGGCCCAGTGTGTAAAGGACCGTTTTCTTTTCATGTGGCAACTTAAGGAAGATAAGTGGTAAATAATAAAAGTTACAGATAAAAATTCATCTTAGTGCTCCCACGTGGTCTTTCTCTAGTTCTTGCTCCTAAAATCCAATCTGTCTTCAGATCAAGTATGAAGTCTAAGTCCTGAAGTCAAAAGACAAGGTTCACACAGAAGGCAAAAGGGCCCACTGAGATGCCTACAATTAAACAGGGGTCCGTAAGGGACTCAGGGGAATCATGCTCTGAGCCTCATGCCCCCCACCCAGACGTTCACCCTGGGCATGGCTGAGTGAGGTGAGGCTGCAGGGAGCCAGAGAGCATCCTTGGAAGCGACAATTTGGCAGCAAATCCAAGGCCTGATGAGAGAGGAGATGAGGTAGAGGCATTTCATCCTAAAGCTGAAGAAGGATAATAAAAATCAAGGGGTTTTTCATGGGTTTTAAGAAATACAAGACAGTAAATGTTCAGGTTTCCCCCTGAAATGAAAAGGGACACCTGTTCTGCTACATGAGAGGAAAAGAAAGGTGGAAATAGGCATAGGTTCAGGGCTGAATGCTTTCCTGACTGTATTATACTCAAATCTTTCATGTTTATCACCTGCTCCTGATTCAACCGTCAGCCCAGCTATGATGATGAGTAATTATAATCCCCCTCCCCCATTCTGAGAAGGCAGGAAAAGATGTTTGGAGTAGTCAAGATTCCCCAATGATCCCACAAGCTAGGAGCTGATGAACCAGTTTCAACCCAGGCCCTTCTAACCCCAAGTAAGGAGAGATGTCTTTCCACTGTGGAGACAGGGCTCGGCCAGGATTCAGTGAAAAGCTGAGAGGCAGGCAAGGGGAGCTTCCATTGTCCATTTTAATCAGAGCCTTCTTGGCCACTGGACCAGAATATTACACTGGAACTTTCTCAAGCTGGGAGTATCAGAAATACTGGCTTTTAGCATTTCTGGGTAGTGAAATGCATCTGTGTATGAAGGTCCACATTCACCCGCTCTCCTCTTGCTTCCTTTCTGCAGTGATTCACCCTTCCCTGCATGTCACTGTGTCAAACCCTTAAAATGCCTTTCTGCCCTCCTCTGAGTTGTTCACCATCCCTTGGGGAGTCAGGAGCTGCTCCCTTCCTTTCTGTAGTTCTGCCATGCCTTGGGGTAGGACCGAAGTCAGCCTTCCAACAGGACAAGAGGCTGAGCCCAGCACAATGGAGGGATGGACCAGAGAGTCTGAGCCCAGGACAGAGAGGGAAAAGCCAGGGAAACCAATGTTTATGTGCCAGACACTGGGTGAAAGGCTTTATATACATTATGCCGTTTGATTTTCATGATAAACCTGTGATTTTATCCCCCATTTCACAAATGAGAAAGCTGAGGCATAGGTAAGTTAAGTAATTTGCCTGAAGTCATGCAGTGAGTGTCAGAACGGGCTTAGAACCCAACACGGACCTGAAAGCCAGTGTTATTTCCACAATACAATGCATCCCTGAGAACTAAGGGACACCAAAGTGAATGGGTGGGTGGGAGTAAAGTCACAGGCTTCTGGCAAAGATCAGGAATGGCTCAAACTGAAGTCCGGGATATTAGTAAGAGTCCTGATAAGAATAAGATAGCATGCTCAGGTTGGGTCACACAAGAACATTTTAACAAAGAGACATTTACAAATGTGTGGGCAGGGCGTTGCAAACCTCAGGGACAGCGACAGGAGCTGCTCTGACCTGCCCAGGGCTTGGAGGAGCGAAGCCAGCAAGCAGTCACTGGAAGCTGGAGAGAGAGTGTTGTGTGGAGAGGCCTGAGCAGGAGCTAGGGCCCTCTTAACAGACTGGAAGGTGGGCGGAGAAACACAGATCCTGACCTCACTGTCCTCCTTCCCTTATCTTCCTCTGGAACTAGCTGAGCGAACCCATCAGAAAGCCCAGCCATGTCATCCTTACAGGTCAGCCTCAGGCAGAGCTGGGCGGAAAAGGGGGCGGAGTGCTTCCAGCGGAGCAAACAGAAGAAGCCCACCCTCCCAGTTTCAGCGAGAGGCGAAACCACAGAGACCCTAAGTCAGACTGATGGAGCAGGTGTGGGTCTCTGGGCTCCGCATGGAGCCCCGTGAGATGAGAACTGCCTGCCAAGACATCCCTTTCAAGGCTCATTCTGTGATCCTGCCTTCAACTATCTTAAAAAGTTAGTTGTCTGACCAGTGCCTGATACCTGCTCCTCTTCCCATCCTTGCTGCCTTCGGGAAACACAGTGGTTCAACCAGAGGCTTTGACCTAGATTCAAATCCCAGCTCAACCTCTTACCAGTTGTGTGAGCCAGAACAAGCGATTGAACCTCTCCCTGCATCCCTTTCCTCACCAGTAAAATGGGCACAAGAATAGTGCCTCCCTTCATGGAGTGCTACAGAAAAGGAATAGAGTAGACGGTTACTGTGGTGCCTGGCACATACCAAGAGATCAAAATTATTAGTGATTATCATTTTACTGTTCTCCCTCACAAATATTTAGTGAGCTTCAGGCCATGAGCTGGAAGAAAGGTCCGCAAGATTCACGTGGGCTTCTGTTAAATGTCCATGTGAGGATGCACCAGTGACTGGCCAAATATAAGTAGATGTGGTAATGGGCAAGAATAAGGCGCCTCTGAAGAGGGACTTGGAGGCTTAGGCCGTAAATCAAAAGGAAACCAGAGGTTGAAGCTAGTAAGCTAAAGGGAGCAATTACAAAGTGTAACTCAAATGTATGTGAAGTTGGAAGAGTGGATCCCAGCCTCCCTCAGCAGCTGTAGGTAAGGAATGTTGATTGAACACAAGAGGCAGCCATGGAGTTCGGCCAACACTCCACCTGGACATTTTTGGGTTTGGTTTGGGTTTACACCCCAGAGCCAAGCACTCTTTCCCAGAGTGGGGAGAGCAAGTGTTCCTGGGCATTTCAGAGGCATCTTTGCAAATGGTATTGGCAAAGACCATTTGCATAGAAGTTGCTGCATTTGCACAAATCACTACAGGAGCAAATGGGAACTGAATGAGTGAAAACAGTAAACATAGGTTGGCAAAGACTTTTAAGAGGTTAAACTCTTAAGGATTGTTATCACACAAGCTGACACATCTCTGCAATTGGTCAATCCATGGTCCTGCTATAAGAAAGTCAATTGCCAATACCCCCACAGATAAGCAAGGTGGGAAGGGGACAGTTCTCTGCCTGGAGCGCCATGTCCTGGAGGCTGGCTGGGAACCGAGGTGCTGCGCTCTGGGCAGCCAAACCAGAAGTGGAGTAGGGCCAGAAGGAAGATGGGTCCAAATCATATCACCAATATGTGGTGGTCCAGGAGAAAAAGCAAAAAAGATAAGAGTCCAGAGGTACAGATGGAGAGCAGCTTCCAGACCCCAGTGATGTCTTAGGCTGGAACCATTTCTGAATCAAAGAACAGTCCTCCTGGTTGATGTCTTCTGGTCTGCAACCACAGGCAAGGAACACCAGGAGAAAGGGGCAAGGAGCAAACTGACCAGGCGAACATGTTACAGCATGGGCCACTGTGTGAAGTCATTCATTCATTCATTCATTCAATCAGCAAAAATTTTTTGATCAAGTACCTTATGCCAGATCCTATTTCAGGCAGAGGGTATGAAACAGCCATGAAGAAACAAATCAGGTTACTGCGCTCATGGAGCTCATATTTTAGTAATGGGAGACAGATAAAAGCAAATAAATTAATAAATATATAACTTCAGGTCAAGACAAGTATTACATAAAGTAGATAAATAAATAAAGTGTGTTAAGGGGAAAGAGTGATGAGAAGGGTGAGTACACATACAATAGCTCCCACCTTCACCTTCTCCCTGACTCTGTCTCACCCACAGGGAAGGGCATATCACAGTGTATGGGCTGCACCCACTCTAAGAGACAGACTGGGTGTCATGTCCTGGTGTGGGGAGGGGGTATCAATGCATTTTCAGGTGGGTGTCTTTTTTTTCTTTTCTTCTCCTCTTCTACCCAAGCAGCTAACCCAGAGCCCAATCTCTCAGGGCAGACCTGGCTCATGCCCTTCATCTCTCTTTCATTCATGTGTGCGGAGCAGCAAGGTGCTCTGAGAAGCAGGGCTTGCTCGGTCAGAACTTGTCTGACCATCTCCTGTGTCTTCTGCCTCTTGCCTACCTGCAGCCTTAGTGCAGAGAGACCTAATAATCAGACTTGGACATAGAACAAGGTGGATACCGAGGAGTAACGGCAGTGAGGACAGCAGTAACCACCCACTGCAATCTGACCCAACTAGTTTAGGGCAAAGGGGTATCCTGTGCTCCATCCCAGCTCATCAGCCATTTCCTGCTTTGGGTTTGGGGGCCAAAGCATGGTCACAAATAACATGATGATCCTCTACTATTCACTGGGTGTATCAGTCAGCTACTTCTGCCTAACAAACAACCACAAATTTCAGCAGCATACAACAATAAGGACTTATTTACTAGTGCATCTGTGGTTGGCTGGGGTTCTGCTGATCTTGGCCTGGCTTGGCTGGGCTGGGATAGGCATAGATGGGCAACTCTAGGCTGAAGGTCAGGCACAAGTCTATTCTATACTGCCTCCAGTGTGTCTCACTGGGACCAGCTGGCTAGCCAGGATGTGTGCTTTTCATGATGAGAGCAGAAGGTAAAGAGAGCTAGCAAAACACCCAAGCTACCTTACAACCTAGGCTTGCTCCATCAGAACATGTCTGACCATATCCTGGTCTCTAATGGCACAATATGAAGTAGTCCAGTAGTCCACTTCTGCTCATAGTCCTCTGGGCCAAAACAAGTCATGTGTCTGAGCTCCAACTCAAAGGGCTGGGACCTGCATCTGCCTGGAGAGGAACAACAGCAAAGGTCATGGTTACAGAAAGGAGTAGAAAATTAGGGTCAAAGACTCTTCATGCACACCTCTTGGAAACTCTCTATGGAGTGGGAGTAGAGGCATGGTCCAGGAAGAAAGGGACCTTACTTGGGGCATGCACCTCAAATTTAAGGTCACTTTTGACTAGAGTTTGCCAATAAGGAAGCAGTTAACTCCTTACTAATGATTCTTTTTGAAAACCCATATCCCCTGTTGGGCAATTACTCTCTGCTATATATCATCATTCTAGATGCTTTACATGAATAAATCCATTTTAATCCTCATAGAAATCCTTTGAGGTAGGTTCAGTGGTCATCTTCATTGCACAAATAAAGAAACAGAGGCACAGGAAGAGAAAGTTACTTGCTCAAGGTCACTGAGCTAGTAAGCACCGGAGCCAAGGATGGGGACCCAGGCAGTCAGGCTGCAGCACACACCCTCTAAGTGCAGGTCACAGAGGTGGAGCCTTCCAGTCTTCTGTAACAGAGGCTCCACCACAGACAGTGTGGCCTCAGTGTGCATGTCGCTAGTCAGTTCTGTGCCCTTCCAGCCCTTCCACAATCTCAGAGGATGCTCATGAACAGAAGAGGCTTTATATGTAGGGAGAGCATGGGGCAGGCCCAGGTGTGGGACCCAGCTTGACTTAGAGAAGCTGCTTCTTGTTGGGGAGTGGGTGGTGGAGAGAAGGGCAGGAGCTCAGACCAGGCTAGCAAGGGAAAGAACTAGAAAAGGAATTCAGGTGTCTGGGGACCCAGGGAGGGGATGATGTGGGCAAGAGAAAGGCTGGTAGCCTCCAGTGGCTAGAAAGAGACCCTCAAGATTAAAGGGAGGCTTGACTTTGAGACTTTACCCAGCCGATCGCAGTCTCCTTCATCTCCCTAAATTGATGTGACCTGGGGCTCCCAGTCAAAGCCATACTGAGTGAGGGCAGAGGGGCAGGCTAGGAGGGGCAGGGACTAGGTGCTCTGGGGTCATACAGGAGGCAGCTCGAGGCTGTGAGTGGTGAACAAAGAGAGGAAGATGAGGATTCCCTGGAGGCACATTGCTTTTTTCTATTCAATTTGTCACTTACTTCAGTCACTCTGCTTGTTTTCTGTTATGATAAACAATGAGAACAGCTTACTCAGGGAGCATTTTATAAGAGACAAGACATTTGCAGACACAGGGATTACATCTGACACTCACAGCAATACCATGTGGGAAGCGGCACATTTTAAAAATAATAATACCAGGGCTCAGAGAGGTTAAGTGGCTTGTCCAGGATCACACAGCAAATTAGAGGAACTGAAATCAGACCTTCACCCTCTTTGCCCTACACCATCCTCATACCTTTCCCTATAAGGACAAGCAGAATTAAGTCAGGCATTGCTCTCTCAAGAGACGGTGGTACTTTGTTCTGTATCAATCAATCACACTTTAGTATAATATATCCCCAGTCTATTCCAGAGAGTAAAAGAACTGGGTGCACTGGACAAATGCAATAAGAGCTCCACCAAGGGGTAGAAGGGAAGTGATGCACTGAATATTGAAACAATTTCACCCAGGCTCATTTCTCCCTCCCGTAGGGCTCAGTTGCTGGAGCCAGGCTAATGGAGGCTCAGGACAAGGCAGATGTCAGATGAAGACATTGAACTAATAGTATTATTATTGAGTCTCTTCCAGGCTCAGGGTGTTGGGCTGAGCATTGTGGTAAAGAAAGCCAGGATGGGGAGTGGTGATAAGTAAGTGCATAAATAAGATTGTGAAGTAGGATGGGAGCTATAAAGACATTGACAGTCATGATGGACAGAGACTTTTGAGCGTGGCAGAGTGGGGTTACTACTTTGGTTTGGGACTCAGAGAAGGCCTCTCTCAGAACATGCCATTGGGTTGAGACTTGAAGGAAGAGAAGGTGCCAGGCTGCCAATATCTGGTTGATTGGAAGAACAATATCAGAATCCAAAGTAAAAGGAGGTAAAATGACAGTAGCAGTAACAACGACTGAACGTAGTAGAAGCAGGCAGCACTTACATCACACTTACTGCGTGATAGGCACTGCTGTGCCGGATTTGCGCACATTCTGTCATTCCATACCACAGTCCTGGAGGCAGGCCCTACCACGAACCCCACTGGACACATGAGGACAATGAGGTGCAGAGAGGCTAAGGGACTTCTCCAAGAGCAAATAAAAACCACAAGGAAACACAGCTGCTGGATGGTCAGGGGTCCAGCCCCCAGTGTCCCAGCACAGAGTCCCAAGAGGCAGGATGGCCAAAGAGCCCAGGGCTGAAACTGTGGGTAACTGGCAATATATTCCAGTCTGTGTGCAGGACCCCCATTTCTATTACTAAGGTCAAGGCCAAGAGTCCCGAGAGCAGCCCCACCAGAGGGATCTTGTCATCAGATAAGTGGGTTTCACACCCACCTTGCCACAGGTTCCCCCAGTCTGGAAGTGTCTGCAGCAGAGAGCTGAGTGGGAGGCCAGCCATTACACTACCCACTGCTGATCTCATTTTGATTATAAATAACACAGCTAAGAAAAAGAAACCCACAGGGAGGGCTCTTTTATCATTAAACCCACTTGCTGGTCTGCTTGTTCTAGAAGAGTGATGTGATGATCTGAATCTAAACTCAGCCATGGCGAACCACAGTGTGTCAGGAAATCAAATGGTTCACATCAAAAGATCCAGGCAGAAGGCTTCACCTCGCCACAGACAGAAAGGTGCTTGCTCTCTTTAGAACTCCACACTCCTCTTCCTGCAAGCCCTGATCTCAGCTAAACATGTCATCAGCCAAGCCAGAGCACACTTCCCCTGCTCCCCTGTCCCTCTGTCTCTCATTGTTGTGGTCCTGGTAATTAACAGAGCATGTGTCACATTATAGCATTATAGGAGTTGGATAGATATTGGGGGAGGAAAAGCAGATGGAAAAGAAGGGAGGAAAAGGGAGGTCCTGGTTGAAGGGGAGGAAGAAGGGCATTACAAAGCCTGGTCCCAAAGATCTCATAGCTAATGGGACAAAGGAGCCCTAAATACATGATGACACCATTCAGCAATGGTTTAAGAAAGATCTGACCAAAATGTGGTGGCAGCCCAAAGCCAGCAACAGTCTTTTCCAGAGAGGGCAGAAAAGTCCTCTGATCTGAGTCTTAAAAGGTGAATACTTTTTCAGGTGGAAAAGGAAAGGATAGGGCATTGAGGCAGAGGAAAGAGCATATGCAAAAGCAAGGCACATCAGAGAGCCCATCTGTGTAGGGAGATAAGACTAGGATGCCCAAAGGGTGTAGAGTTACCAGCTGCATTCTAAGAGCAAGTGATGGCACCCACATCCATCTGCTACCCTCATCCAGACATCAGGCCCAGCCATTTCTGCCTTATGTTTTCAGCTTTGTCCTTGACTCTGGTCCCCACTGCCACCACTACCACTGAGGGTCATCCAACCATGCATGGCCTCATTGCCAAGCCTTTCTTATTACAACAGCCAGCCTCCTGGTTGTCCTCACCCTCATGTGTCCACTCCCAATGTCCCCCTGTTTCTGAGCCTGTTTGGGGGAGGCCACCTAGTAATGGTGACCCAAGGCAGGGGACCTCTGCCTCAGCTGGAACCCAGAAAGCCCACCAGAATATGGGTTAGAAAGGAAGCTGACCTGCAAAGACTAGAGAACCAAGGAGCAGGCCCATGGCTAAACCCATGATGGAGGCATGAGTCATTCATTCAACAATACTGTGGGCCACTTACTCTGAGCCAGTCTCCATCTAGGTACAGGGCACCCAAAAGAGACCCAGTCCCTGCTGTCCCTGTCCTCACGGAGCTTGGAGGAGGCAACCATTAATCAAATAATTACACAAATAAATGTAAAATTACAAATCATGACATGCACTCTGGAGAAAATTTAAAGCGGTCTCTGTGTGCTTACAGGGATGGTGAGGCAGTCCAGGAAAACTTCCAAGGATGGACCTTAGGGCTGAGGTTGGAAGGGTAACAGGTAAGGGGTGAGGAGAAAGAGCGGTTCCATTAATTAGTTAAGAGAGCCTAGGAGTGCTGTCAGCTGGATTTGAATCACGTCCCCATCAATGGTTAATTTGGGGCAAATTCTTTCACCCTCGCAGGTCTTGTCTGTAAAATGGAGATAGTAATTGTGTTTACCTTCTAGGCTTGTTATAAAGATTTAATAAGACAAAACATTTACAGTAGCTAGTACAGGACAAAGTAAGGGTTCCATAAATGGGAGCACCAGTAAATGCCACCATGGTAGGGGTGAGGCGGATTGCCAGACACTGCTGGGGATGATGGTGGTGGCAGTGGTTATGGGGATGATCACGGTGAGCATACTGATGGTGGTCCTTGTGCGGATCGTGAGGGTGATGACGATGATGAAGATGACTTTTGCACTCACAGCAACAGGAACAGCCCGTGCAAATGCCCTGAGGTTGAAGGAAGCGTGGTAGGCATGCAGGTTAGGGGTGCTAAGAAGAGAAGCCAGCTCTGTCTCTTAAGGTAGATGGAGCCAGGCTCTGCAAATGCCAATTTACAGACTCTGGACCCCAAGCTTCTTCAAAATGTAATTGAAGAGCTCTAAAAAAGATCTAAGACTGTGCTATTCCAGTGATGACCCAGTTTCAGTAGAAATTCGTTGAGCTCCCTGTTTTAAAACATCCTGCCTTTATGCCAACAATACTACCGAGAAATCAGTGATGACTGAGTGCCTATTATGTGCTGGGCAATTATTCATGTGCCACTCCATTTGGTCCTCACGACACTTACTAGGTGGCAGGCACCATACTGAGTGCTGATAACATGTAAACAGGACAGATATTATGCCCATTTTACAGAAAGGAAAATAAACAAAGCATGGAAAGTTTAAGTAATTACCCAAGTCACATAGCTAATAAATAATAAAGACAGGGTTTCAACCCAGGCCCACGTGTCTCCTAGTTTAAGCCTTTTTCTGTATACCACAATGCCGTGTGGTGTGTAGGCAGAAGACTGGATTTACAGAGGCAAAGCTGCAGGACCCAGGTCCCGATCAACAAAGGTGCTCCCTTCTGCTTCATCCCTGGGTGGGGGCATCTCCCAGATGCTAGCAGAGTTCATGGAAGTCCTCAAGCTGGACGATTTGTAATTTGTAGTCACTGTTTATGAGAGGTGAAAGAGGGAAAAGGATGCAGGGTTCACTGAAGCCCTGCCAGATGGGAGGCATTTCATGTACATTACCTCGCGGAGGCCAATCCCGTCCTTACTCAGCTATTCCTGTCTCCCATTCATAGGATGAAGCAACTACGACCCAAAGGGGTCGCAAAACTTATCCAAGGTCACACTATTGGGAGTGTCATGGTTAAATCTAGGACTGACTACACAACCCAGCCTCTAGCCTTCAGTATCCCCCCAACCACTGTTCTTTCGTGGGGACCACACACTTGCATGTACACATGCACGCACACACACACACAGCCAAGCACACTGACGGGCCCTTAAATAGATTTTACCCCCACTGTGAATGCATAAAAATGAGTATAAACTCATAATGCTTATAAAGATGCCCCCTCTGAGGCAAGAGGAGGAAAAGTAGAGATCTACCTGCTTTCCTTATGTATTTAGGCTGCACACACACAGCTTTTAGACATTTCCACACACCTGGCTGCCTCATCCATGTCCCAAGAAGGTTAAGAGATGGTGCAGCTGAGTGTCAAGGTCAAGGCTTTAGACACTGAAACACAGGCTTTCATGGCAGGTTTATTTCATATATAGTGTCCTCAACTCGTCCAGAAACTGTAGTCACTACAGATGTCCGGGCCAGGGGCTGAGCAGGGATGCTGGCAACATATTTGGGCCCATGGGTGAGGTATTGGTGCCTGTGTTTTTCTGCGGACAATGGTTAAAAGTGACTTCCTCTGCAGACTCTGCCCCTCTCTGGCTGTGACTTGAGCAATTCATTTAACCTTTCTATGCCTTGGTTTCACCAGTTGGGAAATGGGAATAACTGTGTTCTTATCTTAGCCTGCAACTGCTGTGACGATATAGGGGTAACAGACAACCCCAAATCTCAGTGGTTTACAAGCACTGATTTCTCACTTACAGGCCCCTAGTCCAGCTGGGACAGCTCTGCTTCAGCCTATAGGTTGAGTTCGGGTCCCTTTCATTCCCAGGATAAAGGGAAGCAGGTGTCAGGAGTGTGATTTTCCCACGGACAGCCATAGGAGAGCCAGAGGGCTGGACAAATCATCTGAGCACATTTATGGCCTTTGGTTGGATATGGGGTGCATCTCCTCCACTCATATCCCAATAGCCAAGATCAATCACATGGCCAGTGTAAAGTAAGCGAGGTGGGGAACATATTCCACCCCCAGGGAAGGCATGGAAAGAGTGGAAAGGTATTCCAGTTACTATTGGTGTATGAAAATTTGCTCCAGAACTTAGCGGCCCAACCTGCCACTCTACTTCACCATGACTTTACTGGTCAGGAATCTGGGGACAGGCCCTGTCCTGTGGCTGTAGTCAGGTGGCAGCTGGGTGCAGTCATCTGAAGGCTCAGCTGGGCTGGACATCCAGGCTGTTCCTCTCCCGTGGCTGGCCCTCAATCCTGGTCGTCAGCTGGGCTGTGGGCCAAAGTGCCCACGTGTGGCTTCCCCAGCACGGCTACCTCCAGGGAGCTGTCCTTGTTGCACAGTGCCTGGCTTCCGCCAGGGGGCGTGTCCTAGAAACCCGCAGAACCTGCGTGGTCTTTACTGACCCAGACTCCAAAGCTGTGCGGCACCAATCCCACGGCACTCTCTTTGTTACAGGGAGGCCACGCAGAACAGCCCAGACTCAAGGCCAGGGGAGGCAGACCTCACCTCTCAGGAGTGTGTGTGGAGCGTGCTCCACAGGCATGGTTTCAAATCATCACAAGAGGAAGAAAAATGAATAAATAATAATATTATCTACCTATCTCCCCCATAAAAGCGGTAGGGATAGTGTTCACAAAGTGCTTAGTACAGTGGGAGCACAGAGCAAGCCCTGAATAAACAGCAGCATGTCCAGCAGAGTCGCTGGGTGCAGATGTCAGGAGAGCCGCCCATCTCGCTGGGTACCTCGGTCGTGCCCGGCAGACCACCTCAGGAGGCCGGAGCACAGAGGGGCTGTGGTTCGCAGCTCACAGGCAAGGCGCCAAGAGCCGTGCTGGGCAGTTTCCATCCAGGGTCTCATTGAATCTCCACAGCAAGCTTGTGAGCCGCATTGTTGCTGTTGCCTGTATGGTCTGAGAACTCTCATGTCCACCCATCACCTTTACAAATGCTGTAAATAGGCCGCCCGGGCGTGCTCGGTGAGCAGTCAAGCACCCCCTCTCGGCCCTTCACTTCGCCTCCCTGGGTTAATGGTCCGCACAACCAGAAAGCCCATGCACTTTACTCATCCCTCTCTCTGTCACAGGCTAAGCCCACCGTATGTCACTCTGGTCCCACTCTCATGTCACAGAGCACTCCTCAAAGACAGGGACCATGTCTGATCTAGTTTGGGACCCTGTGCCCAGAGCAAGGCCTAGCCCAGAGGAACATGGACATCTCCTGTTTGTTCTTCCAGATCTGCCCACCACCCTTCCCTTCCTGTATGGACCATGTCAGTGGCTCCCTTGACCTCTGCTTCTGGTCCAGCCTGTGCTGGGATCAGCAGAGGGAGGAGAGGGCAGGCAGGCTGTTGACTCCTCCAGTTGCTCTCTGCGAGGCTGCCTGGGTCTGGCTGCGCGTCTCAGCTGCAGGGCCCAGCTCGCGTCCCCAGCTTTCTCACCATGACTCCCTGCACCCAGGATCCAATACCTGGCACTTCCTCCTGCCATGCCCTTTGGACCTAGGGAGTGGAGCACTATTACTATTACCAGCCTCAAGCACGTCCCTACCCTTCGTACATCTTGACCACACCTTTGAAATAGCCCTTTTATTAATTCCTCTTCGCATTAAGCTGACTGGAATGTGTCATCTGTTCCCACTGACCCTGACAGATACAGAGATGCGTGGGGGCAGTTATCAGACACATGTGTTCCCAGCTATAAGGCCTATGACCACAGACTCTCCTGGATGCACAGGCCTGGCCCGATCACTCAGGACGCTGCGGAGGGGGTGACCAGTTCTGTCTGTAGGAGGGATTAAGCTGCCAGCTCACCTCCCACCTGGAGCTGTCAAGCTTCCTTCCCGGGCCTCGTTTAGGGATGGAGCCATCTCTTTTCTGACATATCGGTGACAGAGAGGGCTTCAATTAGAGCCATGAGGGGCCTCTAATGCCTGACACATCTCACAAGTGATGGTGAAACAAGTGGGTCCTGCAGTGCCCTGAGGCCCGCCAGCCTGCCTTCCACCCTTCCTTCCTCCCTCGAGGCTGGACAAGCACCGTGACACTCTCCAGGCCCACAGCCAGCTGAACTGAGCCAGTTTCAGGTTCGCCACTTGAGGAGATCTCCTGAAACCTGCCCTGGCAGGGAATGTGTGCGGAGTCCTACCTATGTACAGGTGTGGCCACACTCTAAGCCCCTGCTCAAATTCCTTCAATGGCTCCCATGTGCCCTACAGCCCAATGCCACCCGAGCCTTACCTGAGCTCCCACTTACCCCTAGACCAAGGCAGGGTCTGCTGTTTTACACTCCTAGAACGCCCCGAGCTCTGTCCTGGCTCTTACCATGCCTGCAGTTCATCAGTCAGTTATATAATCACCTACTTTCTATTCCCCATCACAGTGGTCCGTTAAAACCTAAGTGTGATTGGAAGTCATGTCAAGTCACTCAAGCCCAGCTGCTCAGCTGGCCTCCCTTTTAACTGAGTAAACATGGGTCTTCACAATAGCCCATGAGCCCCTACATGGTCAGGCCACCATGAGTCGTTGGTGAATAGCCATCTTAACATCAGGCCACCATACCTCCTTGGTGGCTTTCACTCCGCTCTGGCCGTGCTGGCCTCCCTTCAGTGCTCTGAACACACCGCACGTGCCCCTGTCTAAGGGCCTTTGCACGTCCTCACTTCCTTTGCTGAGACTACTGCTACCCAGATAGCCTCACGATGCCTCCACCCCCTCCACCTCCTGTTTATCTCTTTCAAAAGATTCACCATGCCCAGGGCATAGGCAAAGACGCAGGATGCCTGAGCATTCTTTTTTTAAGCAAATGTATAGTAACTATAGCAGAAAAGAGCAGGCTAGCATCGCAGCCCTTGTGGGCGCTGGTTTTCCAATGCTGGGTAACCCCAAGTGCGTTGTCCTCCCTGCTGCTTTCTTGGGTCACTCACTGTGCTGGAAGAGAGGAGCTCAAGATTGACATCAGCGCCAGCCTGTGAAGTTCCCTTTTACACCTGATCGCAAATCACATCTGCATTTTCTGTTTGGTAGGTTTTTTAAATAACGGATTGGGGTAAAATTCACACGACACAAAATTAACCATTTTCAAGTGAACAATTCGGTGGCATTCACCTTGTTGTGCAGCCATCACCTCTATCTAGTTCCAAAACATTTCCATCACTCCAAAGAAAAACCTCTTACTCATTAAACATTTCACCCCCATTCTCCCCTTCCCCGAGCTCCTGGCTACCACCAATCTGTGTTCTGCCTCTAAGGATTTATCTATTCTAGATATTTCAAATAAATGGAATCATACAATATGTGACCTTTTGTGTTTGGCTGTTTTCACTTAGCGTCGTGTTTTGGAGGTTCGTCCACACCGTAGCATGTAGCAATACTTCATCCCTTTTTATAGCTGAATAGTATCACATTGCACGCATGTATCACAAATTCTTTACCCATTCACTCCTTAATGGGCATTTAGTCTGTTTCCACCTTTTAGCTATTATGAACAGTGCTGCTATGAACATGTATGTACAAATCTTTGTTTGGACACCTGTTTTCAATTCTTCTGGGTAAATATCTGTGAAGTTAATTGCAGGATGGAGACTGAGTGAAGTTGGGCAGTGTTCTCAGAGGAGGCGGGAGAAATAAGGATGTACAGGCAGGTCAGGAAGGCAGACTGTGGCTGAGGGCGCTGAGGATTTGGACCTTCATGCCAATAAAATGGGGAAAGATGGTAAAGAGATTTAGGCAGAAGAGGGACATGATCGAACTGGTATTTTCAAAAGAACACTCTGGTTGTGCTGTAGAGAAAAGAGTGAATGCTCAGAAACCAATAGGATTCCATTTTAAAATATATAGTACATATATTATACATACCTATGCATGTAATAATACATCTATGTTTATTATAATACAGACTTACACATATTGTAAATACCAATGTATATTATATAAACATTTATGTACAGTATATGTGTTTATATTTAATATATATACATATCCTATGTATTTACATGTGTACATATTATATATAACTATGTGTTTTACACAGGTATATCTATACATATTAGATTGATATATCTAAATATATCTCTACATTACAAACCTAATACATAGATATATAGATATATCTATTTAATATATATACTTATATTCATAGATATATATACCTATGTATATTATATATACCTATGTATTGTACATATGTATATTTATATACTAATGCATATTATACATACAGACCTATGTAAATTATATATGAATATTATAAAAACCTATGTGTATTAAACTTATGTATATTACATATAGACTTTCTATTATTCATATACAATGTATATTATTATAATCTATGTACTTATAATGCTTTGTATATTTACATATCTGCATAACATACATACATATTATTATACAGACACCAATATATAGTATACATATACACCTATCATGCATACTATATGTGGATATATGTATGTATATTATGGATATACCCATGTGTAATATACACATATTTGCATATATATGCATGGATACCTACATTAAAAAATCAACAGTGGTTAACTTTGGGTTCATGAAATTACAGAAAATTACTTTTGCCTCTTTCTGCTTTTCTTAATATTCTACTCTCTCCTACCTCCTATCAGTGAATCGACATTATATATTTATTAAAAAGGAGAAATTAAAGACTGCTGGAGGCTGGGGGTGAACCCATTCAGTTCAAGCTCCCTTGGCCAGGACACATCCTCAGCCCTACAACAGGACTCATCTCCTAGAAGGATCCCTGGGTGGGCTGCCTTCCCTCCCCTGCAGGGCTGCTTGGCAGGACCCCTGTGCTCTTAGAGGGAAGGTACTCCACTGGCAGCCTGGCTCCCCAGGAGAGAAGCCCAGAGAGTCTTTGGAGTTAATTAAGGCACGGCAAGCACCCTAGCCTGCAGGGAGAGCTGTGAGCCAGGGAAGGGCTGTCCATGGAGACTGAGCCTAAGTCATGAAGGCAGACAGAGGGCAGATGAGCCTCAAGTCTGGAGGAGACAACAGGACTCCCAACCCCTGTGCTCTCCGGAGAGCTAAGTTCTGGCTCTTGGACTTATAAATGGAACCAGGAAGGTCCCCGACAAGTCAGAATGAAAGCGCAGCCCCAGTTCCTGGGGATGCCTGGCAACCAGAAGCCCCAGGAAACAAAGAGATTCTGTCCAGGTCTGAGAAAAGCAGAATTTTGTGTGCATATTTATTGCCCTCCTGGCAATTTCCAAATGCACTGTCAGTGGGAAATTGTTTCTGGGACACTAAGACTAATCAAAAGCCTGTTCAAAAGCACATTACACAGGAACCTAACATAACCACATACATTAGTTTCTTACAGTTTTATATTCGATTCAACAAAAATTTATTGAGCACAGGTTCTATACGAGACACCATGCCAGGTGTGTGGGAGCACACAGCCAATGATATGCAGTCCTTGCTTGTCCCCAGCCCTCAGCTCTTCATGCCCCGGGTGGGGGAGGGAGCAGCCACCACTGCGTGGCTCTAGGAGAAGGGCTGCTCTACTAAGCGGGGTCACAGAGGTAGAGACAGCAAGATGGAAAATGGGAGGAAGCGAGTACTCCTGGCTGGGGATCAGGGGTGGTTTAATGTAGATCTAATTCTTCCAGAGCACCACCTCTATTATCTCTATTATCCATTCTCATAGCAACTGTATGGGTATGTATTATTATTGCCCCCATTTTACAGATGAGAAAACTGAGGTTGAGAGAAGCTAAGTAGAATGTCCAATGGCACACAGGTAGTCAAGTCTGTTTGACTCCATCACTTGGGCTCCATGAGTAACATACAATTACACTGTGGTTCTTCCCTAAGGATGTATATGTAAGGAGCTTCTTCAAAATACACACCCTGTACAACCCACACCAGATCTACTGAGTCAGAGTCTCTGGGGGTGAGTCCCAGACATGTGTGTTTTCAAAAAGCTCTCCTGGTGAATCTGATGTGCATCTTGATTTATACCACACTAGGAAAGCTTCAGTGGGAATTTCAGCAGATGAGGATGGGGAAGAAAAAAGCAGATGAAATTGGGTAAGCAGAAGTTCGAATCTAGTAAAATGTAGGGCTTTCTTGGACAAATGGTGGCCAGACCCATGCAGAGGATCAAAGGAAGAAAGGCAGGGTCTGCCAATATGCTTGGGGGCCACCATATCACCAGGGCTCCTCCTGACCGCTCAAACTGCACCCTGGGTCTCAGCCATGCCCTCTACTCTGTCCATACAGGCCCAAGCATCAGCCTTCTGTGAAGAGGAATGTGATCTGCTCACACCACAGCCAAAAGAAGCCAGCTTCCAATGTGAGAGAGATGAAGACTTGTCTGACATTACTGAGCACCTACTATTGCTAACCACTACACCCAACCCTTTGCATATATTACCTCACTGATCCTTCCTGACAACTCTCAAGTTGTATATAGTTATCTGCATTGTTTAAAAGAGTAATGAGGTTTAGAGAGTGATTTGCCCAAGGTCACATAATCAATAGGCCAGAACTCAACCTCACATCCATCTGACTTCAATGCTTGTGCTCTTACCTCCAGGATCGAATGCTTCCAGAAGGTTGTTAAAAGGGGCTCAGATAAGAGGAAGGTGAGGCTGGGTCATGTGAGGAACAAGGGATCCATAGGAAGTATTCCTGAGTAAAGACTGAATGTAGCTGTTTAACCTGCATCCCCTTAAAAGCAGAGCCTGAGGCAAGCATTTAGGGGTAAGGAGTTTATTGGGGAGGTGATCTCAGGAAGCACCAGGGGAAGTGAGACAGGGAAGAAAAGGAAGCCAATAAAGGGTACAGGTTACCACTGTGGGCAACTAGGGCTCAGTCCCACTGGGGAGCCTCTGGGAGGCTGTGTGGAGTGCACGTAAGAGCTGCCCACTGAGGAGCAAGGAAGAGAGCATCTTTGTTATTTTACTAGCTAAGAGCTGTCCCAGAGCACTAACTCCCCATCACCGCCAGTCTGTCTTGTTTGAGGGCTGAACATATTCCCTTAGCCAGAGAACACCTTCAGGCAGAGAAGGTACTGGAAGTCTTCAGTGTACATGGTAACTTGTCTGCAGGTGACTTCCAGGGCTGGCTAAGGGGATATGTGTGGGATGTCAGTGACACCTACAATGACTGTGCCCAATACTTGGGGATAGAACAAAGCATCCCTCAAGAAGATCTCCTTGTATGAATCAAATCTAGAAAATTAACAGGATATGGATGAAAAGAACTGAGCAGAGGCATGTGAGAACAAGGTGGCTCCTGAACTGAGGGCCAGGGCTATAATCTGATCAGATGTGTTAATTTCTCTAACGAAACAGGTATGCATTGGGAGGGGGACTGATCAACTGCAGGACAGGCCAAATTGTCCCAGAAGCTAGGGTGAAAGGGTCTGTCCCAGCCCTGTCCAGGGAACGGAGCCCATAGTCAGTGTATTACAAGGATGTCCACCAGCCAGACCAGCCCTACTATATATAAGATAGACATATTATCTCTGCCTGGTGCCCTTAAACATCACAGGACTGCTTGAGGTAAGCCTGAGTGAGGGTTCAGTCAGTGCTAGCACTTGACATTTGGGGTTATCATTCAAGGTGATTCTGTACGTATGCATGTACACTGTGGTCCCTGTAAGATGCCAGTAATACTGATCTGTTTATGACTTTTGCCCTATGTCATGTTGTGGTCACCAATGAGTCAGTCAAAGGAAATTCTAGCAAACGACCATAAAACCTACATTATGTAAGCCAAGGGAATAGTTTTCAGATCCCAGTAGAAGGACAGCCCAAGAGGATCCAAGAGCCAGAATGGTGGAAAGGGGAATGACCAAGTCAGGGAGAAAGGTGTCCCTGGATTCAGTGCAGAGGACAGCATGGATCAGCAGGTGATGCCAAACCCTTTTCATACAATATCCCTGCATAGAACAGAAGCCTCAGACCAGTAGGGTTCAAGGGCACAAAAATCCCAGTGTGTATCTTCAGTGAGTACAGACTGATGCATTACACTGGATGCAGTTATAAGGTAACAAGCCCCCCAACACCCCCATTCATACCTAGCTAGGAAAAGATTTCAGAAAAACATCTCACCCTCTTACCACATAGTGGGTCTCTGGATTTGAGTGTTTTATCTCCAGTCTCAGGTCCTAAGATGATTATTCTGATAAACTGGAATGAATCTTGCAGCAGAAGGGGAGCTAGCAATAGCTCTGCTGATTTATCACCCTTTTCAACCCAGTTGGGTTCCAAGAGAATAAATCTTGCTTGCCTCTGGCTTGGTACCCGCAATCATGCCACGGACCATGACTTTCATATCCCATTAACTCTGAATTACTCAGTCTGGGGCTGAGCTGAAAGGTAATTTAAAATGGCAAAAGGGGGAAAATGTTCTGATTTAGATCTGATAGAGACTGGATTAAGTCCTCCCATTTTTCAGGGCTTAAATGTGAGCCGTTGGAGGGGTGCACCTGTGGGTTGGGTTGGATTCCCGCAAAGGACCTGAGTCAAACACATGCTCCAAAGGCCTGGAGGCTCCACCTCATACCCAGCCACAAGGCAGGGCTGAGTTTCTCAGGGGAATCGGCCCATTAAAAATTACAGTTCTCAAAGAGTGTAAATTATCACAACCCTATAGGGTAGCAATTGGGCAGTACCTATCAAAATGAAAAAGGCTTATTTATACCCTCTGACCCAGACCTTTCACTACAGAAACACTTGGCTGTGTTCAAGGGAATGTGTACAAGGCTGTTTATTACAGCCCTATTTGTCATACTGAAAAATCAGAGACGAACAACATGGTCCATCAATAGAGGAATGCCTTAGGAGAGGATGGTATACCATTCTATAAGGGACAAAGCACCCATTAATGAGAATAAGGTGGGAAAAGGTCCAAGATATGGAGTAAAAATAAATAAATAAAAAAGCAAAGCACAGATTAACTTCATGTAAAGAGTGCTCCTTTTCTAAAAAAAAACTATTTGGGGATTAAATTGAAACTACTTCTTCTTCTTCTTCTTCAGAGTCTTAATATATAAGGCATGCCTCTTTATCAGCTGTCATGCACTCTCTGTAGTTTGAGCCACTTTCAACATCTAAAAACACATTTACATCCAGTAATTGACCATATATTTTAGTCTCTCTGATCAGCCTTCTTGCCGGGACCACTTTTGGTGCCCAGGTAATATGCTTGGACTGCCACAAAGACCAATGGGCCAGAGGAAAGAAGAGAAGGCTCTCCTCAGCAGGAATCTGCCTGGTTCTTGTCTTTTGAGTAGACACAGAAAACCACACTCTCTTAGACTTGGATTACGTGCAACAATTGCAGGGTTAAGCTCTCAGCCTTCCCCATACTATGGACCTATATGCTAATGAGTACTTGGGAGGAAACAGACACAGGACTTACTGCTCTTTAAAAGCAGAAAGCCCTTAGCTTGACATTCAAGGTCCCTACATTAGTCAGGATAGAACAAGATGTGCTACAGTAACAAATAAACCTAAAAATCTCAGTGGCTTAATATAACAGATTTATTTGTCCCTCACAAAATGTCTGGGGCTACCTAGGTGGCTCTCCTCCACTCAGTGACTCAGAGATCCAGGCTGTTACATCTTGTGGCTCTGCCATCTTAACATCTGACCTTCAATGTCACTGTAACAACAGAAGGGAGAACTAGGTGAGGATACATATTCTTAACTGCCTCAGTCCAGAGGTCACCTCCACTGGTCCACTGATCAGAATTATCAGATGGCCCCAACCTAAACCCAAAGGAGACTATAAAATAGAACCCTCTGTATCCCAGGAAAAGAAACTGTGTATTTATCACTTTGTCTCCTTTCCAGATCCCAACACACTTTGCCAAATTTGTGTCACACATACTTCCTCACTCACCTGTGATGCCGAGCCTCCTCCATTCTGATAGTCCCCCAGGGAAGGGAAACTCCAGTCTCCAGCCTCCAGACATGAGGGATAGTACACATATCTAGATTCCTGCCTCTGGTGCTATTCACTCATCCATCCATTCATTCAACAAATATTTATTGTGCACTGATAATATCCAAGCACTGTGCTAAGTCCCAAGGAAACATGAGCAAGACAGAGTGTCTCTAACTTCATGAAGCTTACAACCAAGGGGCCCATTTCTACCATCCTTGCCTTCTGGGCTCTGCTCAGCACCTATCCTCCCTCTGCTCATCTCTAGCATGTTGGGAGGATCCACTGAGCTAATGCATGGAAGAGTCATAACTCAGTGCCTGGTCCAAATATTCAGTGAATGTGCATTGGTAAATAGCATCTGATTTCAGTAAGAATGATGAGAGGTTGCCCTCTACATTCCAGAGTCTGTTCTTACCATTCGACCGCACCTGTCCCCGAAAGCTGAATGTCCAACCCTCTTCCTCACTTAGAGGACTCTGTCTATAAACATAAGGAAACAAAAAGATTGAGCAGGGGCTAAAGCTACTCATGCCATTCTTCAAGTTTTATCCTTTGGGCCTTCAGAGAAAACTGGCCTCTTTTAATATGGAAAGATCTGAGGCTCCTCCAGGGAGTTCAGTGACCTTATATCACATCCACTGACACAACGAATCAGGAATGAATAACAGGTACTGTAAGACCTTATGGACTCACTTCCTGCAAGTCTCTGTGCAGTGGTCACTCCCCAGAGAGGTCTTTCCAGACCACCCTGTATAAAAAAAAACATCTCTATCATTCTCTATTCCTTTACCCTGCTTCATTTTTCCTCAAGCCATTTATTACAATAGTCAATAAGCCTGTTCAAGATTTCAGATACCCTCAGCCTGGTGAGGGTGCCATTGCCCTATTGCCAAAGGTGCTGACTCTGAACCAATGTACTAGGTCTAGGAGGACCGAGACTGGGTGGGGCTCTCCTCTGCACCCACCCCAGTACCTCGCTCAGAGTCTGGAAGCATCCCCACATTCTTAAATATGCTTCTTGATTTAATGAATCTTACAAAACAGGATAGCAGAGAGATCATTAAGAAGGATCCTCTGCACCTTAACTTTTAAAATCATGTTAAACTGCAAGATTTCTGTAGGCACTTGTTTATAAATGCAATTAGATCCATCCAAAATTGAGTTATTCTTCATGATCATTCAGTTATTACTGGGAACTTAAAAGCACTTATTTGGATAATATCCAGGTCATTTGGAGTCGGCATCTTCTATAAGTTGGACCCATTACAGATAAAACACCCATGCTGGGCTCTAGACACAGAAAGTAGCAATATGGTTCATTTCCTAGCACATCTGATGAATGGACAACTCCCTCCTCCAGCCCCTAAATACAGCCTTTCTCTAAACAAAACATTCAGTACATAGCATGAGATTGCATTTGTGTCCCAACATGGGTTTCTGTTAACATACCTCATGCTGCTTTTAAAAATCAGATAGATTGGTTAAATCCTTTTAAAGAAATTAGGCAAGTAAAGATGCCATTAGTTCTAGAAGCTCATCACATACATAACAGAAGCATAGTAATTATTTTTAAGGCCATTCTTTCTTATAATGCTTGTCATTTCTGGATATTAGCTCAAACAGCCAGAACTTGGAACCTCTTTAGGAATTGCCCTTAGTATCAAAGATAATATAACTCATCACAAAATTTGCTGGTGGTTTTTTATCTTCCATTCAATTCACTTGTCAGTTATATACAGGGTAATCATATAATTCACTGCCCAAAAAGACACTTAGGAGTGTGCAAAGGGCTCTATTAATGTGACTGATGACATCAGCACAACACACTGGGCACACAGTCACCCTCACTTTATATTTGACAAGCTTCCTTTATGAGAAAGGTACTGAGCTGTTGTAGGGCAAGCGTGCTGAAGTCCTGGGAGCTAAGCACGGAAAGAAAAGCTAGAGCTAGATCAGGAATCGGTAAACTTTTTCTTAAAGGCCCAGACAGTAAATATTTAAGCTGTGTAGACCAAGAGGCCCAGCTGAGGATATAACCATTTAAAATGTAACCATTTAAAAATGTGAAAAACTGTTTTTAGCAGTTAGCTGGATTTGGCCTGTGGGCTGAAGTTTGCTGACCTGTTAGAAGTATTGTACGTATTAAATACCAAGCTAAGAAGTTTAGATTTAATTCTGTGGCCAGTAGTTTCTGGAAGAATTTTTATTTTAGGAGTAGAAACATGTCCTCAAATCAAAATGTATATGGAAGCCCAGTGTGTATCCAAAGCAGATCAAAAAAACAGGTCTATGCTTGAAATGGGATGAGATACAGGAGACACACCACCTCCCTGCCCCAGCGGCATGTGCCGAGCCCCCAAGGGGCCCTGCTGATCATGATTTAAAAACCACAGCCACAGACAGTGGGGTGCTATTAAAGATTTTTGAGGAGAGGGTAAAGTGGTCCCAGTTGTGTTTTACAGCCCCTCACTCTGGGTACTACAGTCTGATGGGAAAGCAGAAAGCCCAGGGCAGAGAGACCAGGGCGGAGGGTCTGGCCTGGGAAAGCATGGATTAAGGGATGTTTCTGAAGCAGACATCAGGGACACAGATGTGGGTCTTGAGGGGGACTAAGGCATCCAGGCAGGGCCAGCCTCATGGGCATGTGACCTGTGCAGTCTCACAAGCCCCATGCACAGAAGGGTCCCACACTTGGTTTAATGCTCTGCTGTCAAACATCTTGAAATTCTGAGTAATTTTCAACCTGGGCTCTGATCTGCATTTGCACTGGGCCCTGCAAATGACACAGCAGGGCCTCTCCCAGGGCGACTGGTAGAAGAATGCATGAATATCTGCATCGCCTCCACCATGCTGGCCAGAGGGATTCTACAGAGTCCCCAGTGTCAAATGCTCTTCATAAAAAACCTAGGCATTTCACAGCTCTTCCTCTGAGTCACAGCCCCTCCTCCTACAGGATGCTTTGCCCCCTTCACAAGTACACAGGAATGGCCCCCTATTCTCCCTCCAGCTTCTGCATCCCAGAAACACCAGCCAGCGGATTAATCCCAGCTCCAGTCTCTGAGCTGCCAACTCACATCAAACCCTTACTCGCTGCCTGGTGCCTGGTGGGAAAAACCACTAACCAGCAGCAGCTTCCAGATGACCAACATGCCATAGACATGAAATCCTAAGGGTCACCTGGGGCTGGGCTCCACCAGAAATAGACACTGGGATAAGGATTCAGGTGCAACTAGCTTATTTGTGACATGACGGCAAGACACCGCAGGAGGGAGCAAGGAATGGAGACAGGGACAAGGAGTCAGCCAATGAGGAGTCTGGGTCACCACCACAGGCAACCGGTGGGCTCAGGACGCTATGATTACACCTGAGGATTGTTCCCACTATGGGTGAGCATGCTGGGGTGTTTCTCACCAACGAATACCCATCACTGGCTGAGTTGCTCCTGGGGTCCCCAGAAATTCTGGCTGGCCCACAGGCAGGGCAAACATCCTCAGTGACCAGAGATTGCCCTTAGGCAGAGAGAGACAGGAAGTTGCCACCATCCACCAGGTGACCTCTGGAGTGGGCTGGGGGACTCCGAGCATGGCATCAACTATGTTTGCTCCACCCTAAGGGCTGCTCTAACGGAACAGCACAGATTTGGGGAAGATGGTAGGCTTCCAAGTAGGAGAGCTTACCTGTCATGATGCCTTCAGAAAATACTCCCTGCACACCTGTGCCCAAGTCCGATATGTACAGCACTGTTCTGCACATTGTAGGAAAAATCACAGACAGACTTTTACAACTAGGTGTTGTCATTTATGAAGAATGAAAGGAAGAAGAAAACAGAAGAGTGTACCACCAGAGGCCAGGACCACCTCCCCCCCATTTCTTAACACATCCAACTCATAACCCTCTTTCTGTACCTGAGGACTCCCTTCAAGACATTAGGGTCAGCAGGGGATGGGGCCTGAAACACAGAGAGAAGGGAAGAGGACTATAGTCATGATCTAGAACCTTCAAAAAGGCATTTTAAGGGGCATGGATGACATGTGTTTGAACATAATGATCACTTTGTTCATTGAGATTTTTAACTTTTAAAACATATAACATGACCCTCAAGAACTTCTGGTAGGAGTACAAAATTTTGGAAAAGAGATGGAAAGTTTCAGCATAGAGTTAACACATGACCCAAGAATTCCACTCCTAGGTATAAACCCAAGAGATTTGAAAACGTGTCTACACACTAGCCTGTACACGAATGTTCATGGAAGCATTATTCATAGTAGCCAAAAAGAGGGAACATCCCAAATGTCCATCAAATATCGAATGAGTAAATAAAATGTGGCCTGTCCATATGATGGACAATTATTTGGCAATAGAAAGGAATGAACTTTTGATACACACTATAACAAGATGAATCTCAAAAACACTGTGCTAAATAAAAGAAGCCAGTCACAAAAGGTCACATACTGTATGATTCCATTTATATGAAATTCCAGAATAGGCAAATCTACAGAGACAGAAAGTAGATTAGTGGTTGCCTGGGGTGGGGGGGGGGAAGTGGTGGGAGAAATGAGTAACTGACAAAGGATATATAGGCCTTTGTTTTGGATGGTGGAAACATCCTATAAGTGATTGTGGTAATGTCTATCCAACTTTAAAAACATACTGAAAAACATGGAATTGTATGCTTTCAATAGGTGAATTGTGTGCTATGTGCTTTATATCTCAGTAAAGCTGTTATCCAAAAACAGGACATGAAGTTCTATCGGTAAACAAACTGAGACGATCACTGTCCTCTTGGAGCTTGCATTCTAGTGAGTAAAGAAGAGGATTAGTGAAGGAGATAAGAAGTGTTCACAATGTTGCTATGGAAGGTAATCAGTGCTGTGGAGAAAATAATAAAGCCGAATAAGGATATAAGGCACCTGGGGTGGCTGGGAGACCCACAGTTTTAAATATGGTGGACCGGCTAGACACCATGGAGAAGGCAACATTTGGGATTGAAGGAGCTGGCCGCAAGGATGTCTGGGAAAAGCGCATTCCAGGTAGAGGGCACAGCTGGTGCAAAGGCCTGGAGGCAGGGGATGCACTGTGTTGGAGAAGTGGCTTCAATCAAGTTGGTACAGCATGAGGGAGGGGAAAACGAGGTCAGAGAGGAAACTAGGGCTCTGTAGGCCCCTGTAAGCAGAGTGACCGGGCAGCCTTCTGACAGCCCCGCTCTGATGCACAGCTTTGGAGGCAGGCAGTGCAGCCTGATGGAGAAATGAGAGCTCGTCCCTCCTTCCCTCGGGGCCTCTCCCAGCTGGAGAGCAAGGCTCTTGTCACTTCCCCTCCATGCACAGGAACCAGGTAACCCAAGCCCACCCAGGCAAAGCGGGGGGATAACATCACAGAGATGTGCCAAGCTCCAGCCCCCAAAAGCAAAAATGTGCAGTCAGGAAGCAGCAGGCTGATGGGAAACTGCAATTTCACCATCTAATAACCCAGCATGTTTGTGATTTTCAGGTTCCAATTTTTGTATCATCACGGTCAATTACAGGTCACAAATGATTTCCAAAGTGGGCTGCCCAGGGATGCTGTTGTGCAAATCCATTTCCCAACTCCTTTCCACCTCCCTGCTGCTCAGAGCATGCCAAGCTGGACCTAGCCAGGTCGGGGAAGCAGATGGAGCCAGCCCAGGGCCCCAGATGTGTTTCTACCCCAGCTTTGCTACATCCCCTCTGTGTGACCTTGGCCTAGTCACCTCACCTCTCTGAGCCTTTGCCTTGTAACAGTGACTAGACCTGACCTACCTCACATGGACCCTGGGAGACACCCCACCCAAAGGGACAGTGGGAAACATCAAATACTGAACCCGACCATGTGCCCATCCTGAGCAAGCTCCTTCATGCCTTTTAACAGCTTTATTGAGATCCAGTTTACATTCCATTAAATGTGTTCTTCCTAAGTGTACAACTGAATGATTTTTACTGAATTTATGGACTTGTGCAAGCATCACAATCAGGTTTTAGGATATTTCCATCACCCCAAAAAAAGATACCTCCAGAGCAACCCTTTGCGGTTAGAGTTCCATACATTAATGACATCAATGCCACAAAAAGCAAAAGAGAAAAACAGCGATTAGGTTGAATCATACACAATTGCCATTTTTACAGTTAAAAATGTCCAAATATTGGCAATTTGACATAGTTTAACCTTTAGAAGAAAAGTTGTGGCTTTTTTCAAAAAAACCTTTCAGAAAATACATATTTGCATATTAACTCATATACTATATGTGATTGCCTGTGAATTGCCTATGTTGTTAACTGTACATTTCATTACTATACAGAAAACTGTGTATGGTGAACTTTGTAGGTGATTTAAGGATTTGAGATTTTTCGAGGGAGAAATTTGGACCATACTCAGTTTTCACTTGAAGTACTGTCTTTGGAAATGAACCTTCCCAGGGATGGCCCACTTTTGAGACAGTTCAAGCTGAGATCTACAATTTGCAGTTGAGAAAAATGAAGTTTACAAGCTTACGTTACCTAGTCATGCATTGCCAACTATACTGTACCACTTCAAGGAATGTGAATGAAATTTTTAAGTGGAAACACCTTGTTTCTATAAAAGGATTATGATTTGTACTTCACTTTTTAATTATTTTGTATGTTTACTTTTTGGGGGGTCTGTATCCCCTACAAGAGTCTAAGCTCTATGAAGAGAGATGCCAGGTCTTTTCACCTCCCTGTCCCCAGCACTCAGCTTATACAGCTCTTGGCATATAGTACATGTTCAGTAAATAGTACATAAATGAAATAAATTTGATGGGGAGAAAAGACCCTGATTCATATATGTAAACACCCCACCACTACCACCACCACCACACACACACACAGCCTGGCATCACTGTAGACAGTAAAAGA
The DNA here is from genome assembly GCA_032199065.1 of Smutsia gigantea. Taxonomy (NCBI): domain Eukaryota; kingdom Metazoa; phylum Chordata; class Mammalia; order Pholidota; family Manidae; genus Smutsia; species Smutsia gigantea. Next base: position 203,656 of record JAVSCE010015560.1, on the reverse strand, counting down.
TAGTTTCTGGGGAAATGACTACATGAACAGGTCCAAAGGCTTGTATGTCAACACTTGGGAATCCATTCTGAGCCACTTCAAGCAGGCTTCTGCATCTCCATGGCTAGGACACTTTCTGCTTAAGAGAACACAAGACAGCCTGCCTTCCAGCACCAAAGTCAGGAGTTTCCAATCCCAAACCTGGGGAGGAAAATGAACGCCGAGAGAAGAGGCTGCACAAACAGCTCCACATGGTGCCAGGTGCCTGACGTCTTTAAAGGGTAAGAGGCAGACCACTGGCTAGGGAAAGGTCCAGAGGAAAACTGAACAGAGAAACAGAGAGATCGGATGCTGGAACTGGTACAAATGCCCTGGGCTGGGCTTTCCAGGGGTGGCAGGCAAGAAAGAGCTGTGTGGATGTTAGGGAGGAAATTCGGGGGCAGGGGTGGGCAGGGTAACTGCTCAAGGCCCAGGCTGGTTTCTACGACTTTGCAGGGAGAAGACACTACAAGCCCTCCTCCCACAAACCTCTTTCCTAGCTCCCCCAAAAGGGAAGAGGTGTTACTGGTCTAAGTGATCAAAAACTAAGACACTCACAGAACATGGGTGCTAACAGACAGGGTCACTGTGTTAAAATGTGTGTATTGTGGGGTTCTTTGCTTCCTGCTTCCAAGTGGGAGACAGGCCCACTATCAGTTAGACTTCTGCACCCAGAGATGTTGGTCACCCGCCTTCATTCCTGTAAGGCAGTTTTCCATCGCCTATTGGGTGTCTGCTTCTAGCACATAACTCCCGCAGGAAACCCACCAAGCAGGAAGAGGTGATTGGTATTTCTAGGTTCAACATACTATGCTCAGTGTCCAGTACCCAGTCCAGCTCTGCACACAGAAAATGCTCGATACATAGCTGCTGAACTGGCACTTATGCAAGCAGCCCTACTTGCATAAGGGATATCATCCTCACCTCCACAGATGGGGAAACTGAGGTTCAGAGAGAAAGTGGAAGAACAGCTTGGCTGATGTCAAAGCCATTTTCAACCAAACTTTGCCCTGTTTTCTAAGGATTAAAAAGGAGAAGAGAAGGAGGATTGGTGGGGAGGAGAGAGGATAAATGAGAGAAAGAAAGATGCTACCAGAATCCAAGTGGTGAATTCCTATTTGAGTTGTTGCAGGAAAAAAAATGCCATTTTGGAAGATAAATGTGTGTACTGCCTATTGTCAAGAAGTGAGCATTGCATACTTTTTTTGTTTCTTTAGCTCCCATGGCAACCAGAAAGCTTAGAATCAAATTTATTGCTTGAGTGACCATCAGCTCCAGGGTCTCCAGGCACCTACTCCTGCTTCCCTCCCGGAGAAGCTCTTTGCGGATTTATGTTTCTTTCTGCCCCATGGAAACACCCAAACCCCTGCCCTAAGCCTGAAACAAACTTCATATATTGTGTTAATTGGCCCATTCTTTGATTCCTTATATTTCATTAGCCTTATATTTCATTACACTGATCATGGGAGTAATATCAACTGTAATTAGGCACCGTAACGATAATGATTTCATTAAAACTCCTTTAATGGGTTCGGACATGTACAAGGAAAGGTGTTATACAACACAGTCAAACACTTTATCACCTTGTGATAATTGGAGTTGCTGAATTATAGTAGCAGAGCCACCAAAGGTAATTTCCTATTTGGCCAAAGCTGTCTGGTCTCCTCCAGGCCTCCAATTATCATATTTCTTCTTGGAATCAGACTTCCCTTCTATTCAGAAGCTGCTGCAAGTTCTAAGCTATCACAGCGAACTCTAAGCTTGCACAGGAGCCATGAAGTTCTAATTTTCTCACTACACAACCTCATCTGTCAGCTATTTACTGGTGAGCCAGCCCTGTTCTTTAGTTCAGGTGATAAATAAGCATGAACAGCTTAGCAAGCAGAGAGGCAAATAAACATTTGAAAATGATCAGGCTCTGAGAATCTTCTATCAGATAGTGTTACGGGTCAGAGAAAACCGAGCAAATCCTGGAATGAAACATGGAGAAGAGGCTACACCGAACTTTCATTCAGAATCATGATGACAGCAACAGGCAATTTCTTCTGCTACGTGGAGTCTCAGATGGTTCTTTAGACAGTGCTGTCAGATCGACAGAGTAAGCTGGTGTCATAACAAGGGCTACCATTTATTGAGCAACTTGCAGATGTGCTATCGTGTGGGAAGGCTTTAAATATATTGACCCCAACCAAAATCAGGAGAACAATTTATATTATGCACATTCATTCATTTATTCATGCTCACGTAATGAGATTATAATGGCATGTTAGAGGCACTGTGTGTTAGCTACCAGCTTCTGTTTGTTCATATGAATGACTCTGCTTAATTAGAGCCAAGCACCATGTCAAACATCAAAGGTGCAATTATGAATGAGACAGACACAATCACTGCCTTCAAGTTGCTTCCTGTGCCCTCCCACCCCCCCATCCCCAAATTAATAACTGTAGCCTAATCCCCAGTGGGATAGTACTTGGAGGTGGGGCTTTGGGGAGGTGATTAGGTCATGAAGGTGGAGCCCTCATGAATGGGATTAGTGCCCTTAAAAAAGGGCTCCAGAGAGCTCCCTCTTCCCTTCTACCCTGTGAGAACACAGCCAGAAGATGGTCGTCTGTGAACCAAGAAGTGGGCCCTCACCAGACACCAAGTCTGCCAGTACCTTGATCTTGGACTTGCCAGCCTCCAGAACTTTGAGAAATAAATGTTTGTTGTTTAAATCACCCAGTCTATGTTTTTCTGTTATAGCAGTACAAATGGACTAAGACATTTTCAGTCTAGTAGGGTATAGATACTATATATATTTAATCCTGCAAATGTTGGCATTATTGCCACTGTGATGCAGGTAATGAAGAAGTGTACAGGTACCCAAAGAAGACAGAACTAGAGTCCTGACCTAGTCTGCGGCAGGAGGAGGGTTAGCAAAGTCTCCCTGAGGAAGTGGTCTTTACATTAAGACTCAGAAGTTAGCTAGGTAAAGAGGTAGGAGGGAGAATATTTCAGACATAAGGAACAGCATGTATGGAGGCTCTTATTCAAGAAGGAGCTTAGTGTAATAAACAAGGAAAGGGACAGTTTGGCAAGGGTTTAATGAGCTCTGGTGGGGAGGTGATGGACACACAAGCACACGGCCTTATAGAGCACGGTAAGAATGTGAATTTTATCCTCTGAGCAATAGGTGGCCATCAAAGGACTTAAACAATTGTCATGACAGGATACTTAGGACTTCTGGATGGACTGACCAATAGCCAATACATCCAGAAGTGCTTATTTAGAAACTACTATGTGAAAATCACTTACACTGTGATGAGAAAAGCATAAGCAATCTTTCCCACTTGCTGAGTTATTTAAAAGGAACAGTTTGGCCAGAGCATAAGGTTCAGCAGAGAACTGGAAGAGGATAAGGTAACTCAAAATGCTGAGACAGGAACCTAGATGTTTTTTCATTTAGAGAGGAGAAAAGAGGGGCAGAGGGCAAGGAGAAACTAACCTGCATTGATTGTCTCACCTGCCAGGCACAGTGCTGGCTATTTTATCCATAAGTGATATCATTTAATGACCAAAACACTCAGAAATTAGTTTAAGCTGCTGTGCTCAATCACCCTCATATCATCAAACTTCTCTGTTTTGAATACTGAGGCTTAGAGATATTCACCCTGGCACTGGTAGGCAAAAAATGTTACATGTCGAATAAAGAAAAAGTAAAAATACAGCAACAAGTTTTTCATTCATGGAGGAAAGAAGATAAAATTTCAACTGAAAAAAAAATTCACTGATGCAGATTAAAAAGAAAAATACTAGAAGCTCTCTAAGGATTTAGGAGAAAAAGACAATGGCAAAAATTATAAGAAAGAAGATAAGTGAAGGACAGAAAAGGACTAAACAACATACAGATAATTTATTTCCAAGACAGAACAGAGCAGAGTAATAATAAGAAAAAAAAGAGCAGAATGCTTTCTCAAACTAGAGAAATAATCTGCAAGAAGATTATAAGGACGTAGATTATAAATCTACATTTCAGATATCTGATTTCAAAAACAATTGAAAATAAATGAATATCTAGACACAGTTTGGATAAGTTTGTGACCCAAGAATTTTAGTCATAGAAAAGTTCTCCTTTGTTTAGTATAGAAGCAATAGAAAAACATTCTCAGACAAGGACTTAGAAAATATGCTACCACATATCCTTCTGAGATTAAAAAACAACTTGAAATGAACACCAACTAGTTAAGACATGATATAAAGTTCAAAGCTTAACTTTGGGGAAATCAAAGTATGAAAGGACAATGGTAAATTTGTCCGCAGTTAAAAAGGAGAAATGTCTAAATGATACCTGCAAATTTGTTTATAAAACAATGCAAAATTCACAAATTATTCCAAAAAATGAATAACCTGATGCAACATACTAGATTAGGTTAGTAAAACCCAAAATATAAGAATAAAAAAACATACTTATCCTATATATTAAGGAGAAGACACTCAAAAATATAATTTCATATGTGGTTACAAAAATAGAAAACCATCAGTTGAAGAATGCTTCTGAAAACTTAAAAAAACAACTCCTTTAATTAAAAACATTTTCAAATGGCATTTTTTAAATGTAAATATAGTTCTACAGTTAAAAATAATACAATAAAACCAAGAATGAGACATAAAAATTAAAAGCATAAAACAGAGCTAAAGAATATCAAATGGTTTGAACAGTAAATGTCAATGTGTTAAATTCCACTATTAAAAGACAAAAATTACCAAATTAAGTCAAAGACAAAATCGAATTATAGAGTTTTCAAAAGACACTAATGAAGTGTCCTTTTATATTAAACATAAAAAGGGCAAATATGTATTAGGCAAATGCAAATTTTAAAAGCGTGAGTACAACATTCACATCAGATAAAGTAAACCAAAGGCACAAAAATACATTAAACAGAACAGTAAAGATTGCCATACACTGATAAAGTCTAGGTTTTATAATGAAGATTCCACTGTCTTGTCTTTGCCTCTGTTCTCCCAGAAGAACATGAGGCAAGGCTTAAGTTCAACGACATATAGAACATTTATTACAAAAATTGACCATTTCCAAGAGTCAGAAAATTTCAAAGGATTTAAGTCATGCAAAGTAAGTTCTCTGACTATAATGAAATTAAGCTTGAAATCAGGAACAACTACTAACAAGAAATTCCCATATGTTTGGCAATTTAAAAATAGAAATATCCTTCTAAACAACCCATGGGTCATAGGAGAAATCACTAAAGAAATAAAACAATAATTCTATTTAAATCAAAATGAAAATATGTCACATTGGAATGATATAACTATAGCCATACATAGATTAGAAGAACAAAAATACAGGCTGAAAACCAATGGGCAGACAATTCAATCTCAAAATTTTGGGAAAGGAATAGCAAATTAAACCCCCAAAAAAGTGCAAGAAAGAAAATGAGGGTTAAGAGCAAAAATTAGTGAAACTGAAAAGTAGAATGCAATAGATTATCTCAAGGTAGAGAAAGGTTTCTTAAACTGGTACACAGAAATTGCAAATTAAATAGGAAAAAGTTGGACTACATTATAATTAAGAATCGTACTTATCAAAAAATGCCATTAAGATCATGAAAAGAGAAGTCCAGAGAAGTTATAGCAAAACATAAAACCAACTAAAAACTCACACCCACAATATTTAAAGAACTCCTATAAATTGATTAGAAAAAGACAGTCAACCTAACAGAAAAACTGGCAGGAGATTTTGAATAGGTACTTGACAAAAGAGAAAATCCAAAGGGGCCCCCTCTAAAAAAAGTGAATGGATAATCTTATTAATCATCAGAGAAACGCATATTCAAACAGCAATGAGATACCAGTACACACCCACCAGAATTACTAAAAATAAAAATTCTGACCATACCAATGTGTAACTAAGTGTGGATGCACTGGAAATCCTTCACCACTGCTGGTGAAAGTACATATGAATACAGCAGTTTGGCATTAAAAGTAAAGACACTCAAACCCTCTAACCCAGCAATGTCACTCTTAGCAAAGCACACTCACATATAGGAGAATGATTATAACAGCATTATTTATAAAAGACAAAAATCACTGAACCCCATTTCACCATTAATTCATTAACCCCAAAGCTGGAGAGGCCCATTAAGAAAAACAACCCATTAGTAGTCACATCAACAAATAAATAGTGGTATATTAATGTAATAAAATAAGCAAATAAATTGCGGCATAGTCATACAATGTAATAACCAGTAATTAAAATGAGTGAACTATAGTTATACATCATAAATGAATCTCACAAGGATAAAGCCAAATAAGCCAAACACACAAGAATAAAAATGCATTATTCCACTTATATAAAGTTAAAAAAGAAAAAACTAAAAGTATACTGTTTAGGTACACAGGTGTAGGTGGTAATATTAAAAGGAGAAGCAGAAGTAATTAACATGAAAGTCAAGCTAACAGTTACTTTTACCAGGGAAAGAGGAGTAGTAATGGGGTAGAGTTACAAAGGCAATTTCTGGAAGGCCAGCAATAATATATTCCTCGATCTGGGTGGTAGATGCTTAGGTGTTTGCTTTGTGATAAATCACCAAGGTATAAAATAAAAATTAGAAATAAAAATAAATTCTTAAAATTTCATATGCGATGGGGCCAAAGCTGTACTCAAGGGAAAATTTACATAATTCAATGTTTTGCTATTAAACATGGAATATAAAACAGTTACTAAACCTAGAATTCAAACCTTAATTATAGAATAGATACTCCAGAAAATAGAGAAACCATGAAACAATTTATTAAATATAAATCTTTTGAACGCCTGCTTAATGCAACATAGTATCTCTTGCATCATCAGCACATATAAATTAAAAAAATACAAATGAACAGTGACTCACAAATGTGAAAAATAGAGTTGATTAATAAATCTAAAAACCTTATTTTTGTGTGAAACAGAATTTAGAAAACAGATACACTTTTCACTAACTTACTCAAAGAAAAAAAATATATATATATATAAAATACACACACACACACACACACACACGCACACACATACACACACATATCCCTTCAAGGTATTCCATCATATATAGGATGTAACTAGTTGATTAATTGGGGATACAGCAGGTATTAGGAAATACAATAACACAGTTTCTGTTATGTGGTAGGTTATAAAAATGTACAGAATTCTCTCCCCCTTCCTATAGCCTTGCCTTTACAATGGACTTTTTTACCCCCTGCCATCAAGAGATAGTCTATTCTGAACAATAGAATTTGACCTTGTACAGTTCCAAGAAGCTTTACAACCTTCCTCATACTCTCTCAAGCCCTGCCATCATCATGTGAGCAAGCCCAGGCCAGCCTTCTGGAAACTGAGAAAGCACGTATCGTAGAGATAAGCCACCTGAGCTGAAGTTACTCCTTAATTAACCAGACCCCAGCTAGCCTGGCAGCTGACTGTTCATCCAGGACCAGAAGAACTTCCCAACTGAACCCAACCCAAATTGCCAATCCACAAAATCACACTGATTTTTTTAAGGTAACACATTTTGAAGTGGTCGTTAGGTAGCAAAAGGTAACTGTGACACATTATGAGGACCACTACTGGTTCAGAATTAAACAAGCTAAAATCTGAAAATAGAAATGGCCAGCAGTCTTGTCTGAATGGTTGAATATTATCATAACAATGTATATGTGTATTTATCCTTACATCCTATGGTTCTTTTTGATTACTGCCTCTTGTAAACTGTGCTGCAAGCAAAAGTACAAGGTCAAGTTCAAAAGGGACCCAAAGAAAATGGAAGGTGCCAGCTTGTGTGACTATAAGGGCAAATAGGGAGACATTTGGGTTTGTTTCTGTCAGCATTGATAAATCAATTTTTCATTTTTAGTTTGCAATAACAAAATATGCCTACAGAAGTAAAAATAAGTAAGCTTTCATTATTGACATTTCTGTAGGAAAAATTACTTATTGTGGATCTAAAACTCTCTTACTCCTAACCCTCTTTTGTCACACTGAAACAATTTTTTTATAACTTAATCTTTAAAATGCAGTGTTTCTAATAGTATGATTGTTTTATATCTGAAAATACTGTAAAAAAGAAATTTACATGAGATTTTTCACAATAATGAGTGTATTCCTCTTCACTTACAAGAAAACATTATGTATAATTCTATGCTGATAAATTTGAAATCCTCAATAAAAATAAATTTTGGTCATTTATAATTTCCTAAAGAATATTTGAGAAGTTGGAAAACTCTAGCAAACCATTCATTAATCACGTAAAATATATCTTTGAAAAAAAGAGCAAGCCTACCTATGCTCTCTTATGATTACAGGTATCAGAAATCCAATTCAACCTCACCGTGGCACAAAGGGTTTAATTGGGGAGATAATGGGGTATCCCATGTAACTACAAGTATGAGAGACACTCCTGAAAGCTGAGTGTCAGAAAGAGCTGGAACCAGAAACTTGTGTCACCAGTATTCTCTTGATCATTTTTACTATTTTTCTCAGAGTATTTGATTTATTCTGTCCTTCATATGCCAAGGATCCAGTTCAGCTCTTCCTGATCCCTCACACCAAGAATCCCACAAAAGAAAGGGGAATTCTCCTGATCCCATATTTCCTAATCACAAAGCCTAGAAAAGACCCAACAAGCTATATGCAGCTGATATGACTCAATCAGCTACAGCCAGGGGGGCAGACTCACAGAGTGCCCTGAGCCACCAGGAGCCCACCAGTGCCTGCCTACAGGAGACATTCCCGGAAAAGGGAAAACTATTACACAGTTAGAATTACCTTCAGGAAAGGAGCAAAACCCAGCAATTTTACAGGTAGGTTTTGTTAAATTTTCAAATAGCAGATAATTATCATAATAAATAAACTCTTCCAGAGCATGGAAGAAAATAATGTAAAAGACCACCTCCTCAATTTTTCCAAGTTCGCAGAAGTGAATACTACAGAAGGAAGAAAAAAAAATGAAAACCTCAGGTCTACTTCACATATGTGTATAATTGCAAAAGAACTAATGAAATATTATCAAATATAAACCCAAAAGCTGAAAAACATGAGAGACATTTCTCTTCAGGAACACAGTAAAGAAGTTTGTTGTTATTTAATACTGTCCTAGAAATGCTGGTAAGGTGAGGAAAGAGAGAAAAGGAAAGGGAAGGGGGAGAGAAGAGGGGGGGTGGGGGCTGGAGAGGCAAAAAAGGAAGAAAAGAAAAAAGAATATTAAAAAATACACAAAATTAGAGTTAATGCAAATGATGCCAGTTTCTACTTAGGAAACCCAGGAGAATCAACTTTGAATTATCAGAACTAGTAAAATAGTTCATTAAATTTGGTGGTTATAGAAATACGTATAAAAAAAACTAAGTCGCGTCCCATATATAAGCCATGAAAGTAAGAAAACAGAGAGGAAGTGATCCCATTCGCAATTGCAACAAAAATATGAAATAGCAAAGAACAAATTTAATTAGCAACAAGCAAGACTCTTTTGAGGAAAAAGTCAAAACTTTACTGACACTGTAGAATAAGATCCTTCCCCCCACGGAAGAGAGAATGAGAGACTGACTATTCCTGATGCAAGATTTAATCACATAAAAATACAAATGACCTCAGACCAGTTATACATTTCAAGCAATTGATAAAATTCTAAGGGCTAGTCTAAAGTTTAACTGCTAGAATAAACATGTGACAGAAGAAAAAAAAACACTTTGGAAAAGAGGAAATACTGGCTGGAAGACTAGGAGACGGGAAATTGCCAAAAGGTAAAACATTATTATACAGAGTTTCAATTATAAAACCACTTGGGTGGAATACAAGATTAAACAGGTCAATGGGCACAATAAAAAGCCTTAGATATAAATATTTAGTGTATGATAGCAGCAGCATTTTAAATCAACAGGAAAAGGCTGTATTTAAAAAGGTTGCTCAGATTATGTAACCACCTGAAAAGGGGGGAAAAAAAGAGTAGTGCCTGTACCACCCACATGCCAAAATAAATCCCAGATGGATTCAAGATTTTTAGATGTAGGAAATGGAACTACTTAAATGTTAAATAATACATATGTAAAGATTTATAAGCTTGAGTCCTAAGCAAGCAACCAAAAGGAAGGAAAACCATCAGGTGGAAACTTGATTGATCTGATGCTATAAAAAAGTAATATTTCAATATGTCAAGAAATACTATGAAAAACATTGGAAGCCAAATGACAGATGGGAAAAATAATGGCAATGTGCATGCTAGAAAGAAGGGTTAATACCCTTAATGTTTAAAGTCCTCTCACAAATTACCAAGAAAAAGGAATGGAGTGATAGAAAATTGAATTGCAGTATAGGATGAGAAAATTCATGAAATAAGACAAATGACTGCTAAATATATGGGGAGAAAAAGTTTACCTTTTCTAGTAATCAAATCAATGAAGATTAAAACAATAGTGTGACACCATTCCTCATTCAGTAAATTGACTAAGAAATTTTATAGCCCAGTACAGTGTGGAATGCAGGACGTGGGCATTCTCAAATACTACTGATGGAGGTGCAAATCGATACATACTTTGCAGAAGGCAATTGAGTAATGCACATTAGAAGCTTTTAAATCTTCATATTCCATTCTCTCCACTTCTATAATATGTTTGAAATTTTTCATTTTCATGAAAATTAATTTTTAAGGTTCATGTGCTTTTACCTATGTTTACCTAAAGTCCATATAATTTTACTTCTAAAAGTTAATCCAAAAAATATAATAAAAGATGTGCATCAGATTAATGCAGAGACTATAGATGATGGTGGTGGTAGTGGTGGTAGTGATGAAGATGATAAGGATTTGAGATGAAATGCAACTCAAATTGTTTAAAAGCAAGGAATTTGTTTGACTTCATATAGCCACATAATCTTTGACCCTAAATGACTAAATGGAGAGACCCCCCAAAGCTTTCAAAGCTGACCTGATTTCAAGTTCCATTTGCATAGTAAAATCAATAGTTCACATATTCCTCCTCTTTAATATCTTGGAAATCTCTCCCTAAAATTTAGCATCACAGAGAAATGAGAATCAAGTTTGTTTCTTTGAGATGGTAGTAACGACCTAGTGAAGCCCTCCTCATCTCCATCCTTCTACCAAACCCTGTGTTTTGCCCTTTTACAGCTCAAAAGGGAAAAAACAAACAAACAAAAAACATCACATGGGATGGGACCATATCCCTTACTTGAGAGCCACGTGCAAACTCTGTGGTTCTGGTTTGCTATAAGCTGTAGAAGTTCACCTATTTACATTTACCCAGGTTTCTTATTGAGAAAAAGATCTGAGATTAACTCACTGCCCTGAGCACATGGGTTGATGCACAGCAAAGATAACTTGCTTATTCAAAATGGCAGATGAGGCCTCTAAAACAGAATAAATGATCACCAACCACATTATACAACATGGGCGATTTAGCCAGACTGAGTCACATTATTAGGTCTTGGCTAAGTGGAAATTTAGAAGTGATAAATATCATGAGATACGTGAAGGCTTTGTGTTGTGCTTCTAGGAAAAGGTAAAAATGAGCAAGAGCTGCCTATCTTTTAAGAATTCTTCATGGGAGAAAACCTGTCCTGGAAAGATCATTTCTTGCTTCTGGGCTCTCCCCACCTTGGCTCAGGTCCAAGAGCTTGAATAGCTGGTTCTGGGGTGGTCTCTAGGAAACCAAGTCCAGCCACTGTGCAGGGGTTTCCAGAGGGCAAAGTCTCTGCATGTTTATCAGAGTTGGCTCTGAAACCACCCTGCACCTTTAAAAACTAGTTGACTTGCCTCCAGCATGAGCCATCAGAACTGTCTGAGATGGCTCAAATTAAAACCTCTCTGGCCTTCTACAAGAGCTGAGAAAAAAATTGGTTTGGAGGGCTGCCATACTGGGGTCGTTTTGGATTTCTCCCAACAATGCCTAGATGGGGAATGGGACCCCAACAGATGGGATGGAATGCCAGATGGCCAGCCAGAAAGAAGAAAAATTTGGTCAAGCAGAACAAGACCCAGAACACCAGCCCAGTCTTCCCGACAGGCAGAGGTCTCGGTAGTGACACAGAGAGAGCAGTAACAGCCGGTCACCACAGCGCCAGCCAAGGGAGACGTTTCCTGCCTATACGTCTTCTCTCTCCCTGGACCCCAGCCCTGGAGAAGCCAGAGGAGGCTACTAGAGAGGTGGGTGCCAACCGTGGACCACCTCCTTGTCTGCAGCAGGTTTTGAGCCTGAAACAGGAATAAGCTGTGGTAAGAGAGAAGCTCGAACTTCTCTTCCCCCTCCCTGCAATTAGGATGCTGTAGGTGACCTGTATCAGCCAAGCACATGTTCTCATCTGGGACCCTGAGGCCTGAGGAAGTGACTAAAAGATGCGGATACACCTGAGAATGCATTCACAGCAGCAGAAACCAGCCGCCACGTCCCAACCAGAATACTTCTATGATCCCTGCTGCCCACCTGCCTGCCTGCTTCTCAGGCGTCCAAATTCTTGTTATGAGCTACCCACTATCCCACCAATAATTCCTTTTCTGCTTAAATTAGCCATGAATGTTTTCTATTGCTTGCAAATGAAACCACCTCTCTTACATGCCCATCTGTACTAATTTTATCTTTTACTGACTCCTGCCTCCCTGGTACCAACATCTTTCCACAGAAATAGAGTAACTTGAGACTGTAAGTCAGGCTCCCAGCATGAAGCCATGGACACTCTCATGCTGGGATAATCTGAGGAGGGTTTAGTAAAGGGACCATTTACATAGGTGTGGGCAGGTTGTAGGGAAACTACAAAGGATAGCGCAGTACTGCGGAATTACTAACTGCGGTTGTCACCCTTTCTAGGCTCAGTGATGAGGGGTGAAAGCAGACGCCAGAATCACATGAAGGGGTCCACCTTGATAGGAACACTGTCCTTCATTTGAGAGACACAGCCAGCCTGTGGCAATTCCCAGGGGGAGCAAATACCCTGACCACACTCTCCTCCCTCCCCACTCCCCATCTCCTACCAGAGGTCCCCATTGACAGGACTCGCCTGGCTGAAGTCCAAGGGCACAGGATCCACTGATCTGATCTTTAAGTCTCCCTCCTGGGAAGAGAGCAGGGTGGAGCAGGATGAAGAGGAGTTCTGGGCAGGGACACTTGCAAAGCATTTGGCTCAAATGCCTAAGGTAAGAAGGTAATCCCCATATGCCCACACATTTACCTCGCCTGGGTTCCACCACCCAGTCCTCTCCCAGACAACTCCAGGTCAAAACTCCGTCAAGACACAAGGACATACTTCCAGGCATTGGGGTAGTCTGCCTCAGCTTCCTTCATCTGTCCCAGGACTGCTTTGTAAAAGCATCTGCTCCTCCTTTATTATCTCCAGGACTTCCTTCCCTTTCCCAACCATTACGTCTCCATTACACCTACTATAGCATGGAGTCTCCTGCACAGAGCTGAGACTTTTTCAGTTGAGGACAAATCTAGAAGCTATTGTTTCTGCCAAAAAGCCAGGGACTATTAAACCATAATGGGACTCAGAGACAGCCAAAAGACATAGCCACAAATCACAGGGCACTCAGATTCAAGACATAAAATAAAGCAGTAATCTATGTAAACCATTTGCCATTTCTACAAGCAATTGTTTGTGGCCATTTGCTAACAATATTAGAAGAACATATGATCCCTTTAAAATATACTTCAGAAAAGTTCTATACTTGAAAATATGAAGATGATAAGCAATCGCAGATGGAGAGACAGAATTCTTTGAAACTACAGAAGTATGAAAGTGATTCAGGGCAACAACCCGAATCACCTAGATGACCATGAGATGCAGAGGCAGAGTGGTGAAAAACACTGACACAAGAGTCATTTATTCAACTTCCCTCAAATATTTATCAAGTATTTACTGTGGTCTAGGCACTGAGCTAGGATGATAAAAGAAGGCCAAAAAGCTAGAACAGAATGTTTGCCCTTAATGAAGCCTTTCACCATTTCCTTAGAGAAAAGGGATTGAAACAAGAGCTATCATTTCCTAGTTACATCTCTCTGCAGCCCCAGTAGGTAGACAGGTACTCTTCTTACGCCCGTTTTACAGACAGAACATAGAAGTCCAATAACTTGCAACACGTTACACAGAAAGAGATGAGCCAAAAAATAAAACCAGAACCAGGACTATTGGGTATAATATTTCACTTACTATAACACTTTACATAATAAGAGATATGTATGGGATACCCTGGAGACACGGCTGGGGGTTGGGGGGAGCACATGCTACCCATAGGCACCTTTTCAAGGGATTCAACTAGAGTTTCAGCCCAATTGATTCTCCTCTTCTGCAGTTATTTTCTCCATTAACCAGTCCTCTGCCATGGGACAGTACACTGACAATGTTTAGTCAGAGAATATTGAAGCTTGGACATTTAAATCAGTTAATGCCTCCATTTCAATCACCTCACCTGTCAAGAACACCAAGTTCTCTTGCCCAAGTAGATAAGTTGGAGAGGGGGGTAGTGCAGGAAGAAATGAAGACTATTTATATACAAAGGAGAAGTATGTATCATTTGTCAAGATAAAATGACAGATTATCTACATTCTTTTACCTAAAAAAGAGAATTGGGGAGTGCCTAATTAAATCACACCTCCTAGCTATGTGACTTTGAGAAGAGATCTTAACCTCTCTAAACCTCATAGAGATAATAATAACATCGGGTTAAGAGCTCACCTTTTCCACTGAACCGACATTCTCCATTGTCCATTAAGACATGCTGATGGGGCCCATGGCACTAGAATGTTTGGGGCTGGTATGCTTCTAACACCCACCGATTCACTTCTGCTCCTGATGGTTGGGTGGTCTACTTTTGCACGGATTCCAAGCCTGCCTATGCCAGTTACACTGTTACTACAATCACAGAATTTGATTAAATATTGGATATAAAAGTCAACATGTCTACGGAAACTATGAAAATGTGTCTACGAGTTTAAATACTTTGCGCAAGGCAAATCACTTTTAAAAAAATTCTACAGAATTAAGAGTTTGGGAAAAATTAAATTCTAGAAAGAGTCGGCCCTAAGACTTCACAACTAAAATGCTGCCTACTTCAAAGAAAACCCAACTAGGTAACTTAAAGTCAGAAAGAAGAAAGATTGACACTCAAGGGAGATGTTGGTCCCCTACATCAAAAGACTGGTGAATGTGCATACATTTCTACGTTTAGGTTAAAATTAAGTGTTTAAGATATGTCTATTTTGTATAATTTCCTGCCTTAATTGACTTTCTTCAATCTTCTGGCCAGAGACTCATTCTACATAAGAGGATTTCTCCTGTACTTACCTCAAAGAGATACAGTGAGAATTAAGTGGGGAAAATCCAGGGGTCAATACCAGACTCATATAAACCCTCTTTAGAGCATAGTACCAGTGAGACGGACATAGCAGCTCCAGGGGATGATATCAGTAAGCGCACTTAAATGTTAGTTATTGAAATGAACAGGCCGAACAGCAGTCTAGTTCTGTCACCAACCAGGGGGACATCCACCAAGTTATCTTGCCTGTCAACAGTAAATGGGCACATTTGGACTCAAATAAGTGATACTCAGACTTCAGCATCCAAATCACCCGGGGCTCTTGTTAAAATGTGGACTCAGTAGGTCTCGGTGTGGCCTGAAATGCTGCCATGGTAACAAGCTCACAGACGCTGCTGCCACCACTGCTCTGTGGTCCATACTTTGAGTATCAAGGACCCAGAATGTAATTCTCGGACTTCAGCATTCTTCAGAATCATCTGGAGGGTTTCTGATCCATTAAGTCTGGGTGGGGCCCAAGAATTTGCATTCTAACAAGTTCTCAGGGGAAACTGAGGCTGCTGGAGATCCCACTTTGAGAATTAATGTCTTAGATGATCTCTCAACACTCTTACACCTTGAAGCAGCTACTAGAAATGGCACTTAGCCATTTCAAGCCAACCAAAGGCTATTGTTGCACTATGGAAAAAAGAGACCAGGCTGGATCTGACTTTCCTAATCACCGGAAGCCACGTCTGGAATCAGAAAGATAAGGTTACACATCCTAGCTCCTACAGTCCCTGTGCAACTCACTCCACCTCTGAACTGGAATTTCCCCACCCATCAACGGGGTTCTTTTTTTCTGCTTCCTTTTTACTTTTTCCCCTTTCCTTCCCTCCTCATCCAGAAGCCCCCCAGAAAGTCTTGTGATAGGGGTGGGACCAGAACTTCAGCTCTAATCCTCGTGTCTTGACAAGCTCAAAGACGCAAACATCACTTAACATGACAAGCAAACCATGACCGCAGTGCAAAAATACTGCTAGTCAGGTAAGTAGATAATGTTCACAGAACATGCTGAGCAAATAACAACCCTTTGTGAGTCAGTATTAGCAAAATTACTGAACATCAGTAATTGCTGAAATTATGTTCACTAGGATCGTTTATAATTCTAAGTAAGAGGCTTCTTTCACGTATTCTCCCAGAAGGAAGGTGAAGGTGGTTCATTAGCTGGCATTAGACACTCAAAAAAAGCACTTGCCATCTCCCAAAAGACATCCCAAGCATAGACTCTGGATGGATTGTCATCGCCAGGCAGGCCCCAAGTCTGCCTGATATTTCCTGCCTCCACACCTTTATTCCTCCTTGTACCTTTCCTCTAGAATTTCATCTCTTCTTAGTTCAGTACATCCCACACCGCCTGATCAGTGAGACATGGTCACATATAGTACAATGTAGATGGACGTGTTTTGATTATGGCATGGATGTGCAAGGGACGCTGTATCACCTGTCCAGGTGGGACCCTTTTAGATCAGATTCAACCAGGAAGCTGCCACTTGCTACTAAATGCAGGGCCAGATAGGAGGCCTCGCCCAACTGCAGCAAAGCAAGGCACTGAATTGGTCATGAACAGAACCTTGCAGAGTATAATGATGGAGAAGGAACCTTCTTAAACCCCTGCACCACGTGCATATGCTTCATAGATGGAGCTGTACAAGCTGAGTAGAGAGACTGTATATAAAGAGGAGCCTTTAAGCAAATTAACACAGACACTGAGAAGTCATTCCCATTAGGCCCACTATGGACGGAGATGGTGGGACACAGTACGCACAGGACACCCAGAAAAGAGCCTCTCAAAGGAGAAGAGGAGCTGGGGTAGTTAAGGCAAACCAGTGCACCTTAGCAGCTTGTGACTCAGGGCCTCAAAACTACATCATGAAGCAAATAGCAACGCACCATCCCTTCAGGCAGGAGCCTGGGGATCATTCTCCTAACTCTTCTCCTCTCCCTGCTTCCCACCTCCCACCAGTACTTAAGCTATATAAGCACATTTTTGCTTATTATGTGTCCTGCTAAATCCCCAGAGCCTAAAACAGCTGAATTAATGAACTAAATGAATAAATCCACAAGTCCTAACAGCTCTACCTCCAAAAAGACCTCACAGCTATCCACCCTTCTCCATTGCCACTGCTACATCCTAGCCAAGTCTTGCCATGTCTGGTCCACTGCATAAGCCCTCAAGTTCTGCCTCCACTCTTGCCCCCTCTGAGCTATACTCCTTGCAGAAGCAAGGTAGTTACTGACGCCCAGATCAGGTGACACCCCTGACTTAATGATCCAGATTCTTCCCAAAATGTGAAAAATCATGCCAGAGTAACCTTTTACTACACTCAGACCTCTTCTAAGCTTATACCTGTGTTTGCGGAGAGCGGGGCCCATTACGTGCCAGGCAATCTTCTTTGGACTTTGCAGAGCCTATTCCCTCACAAAGCTCACTCCGATCCCACCCTTTCTGGTAGGCCCTTTAGGACAATCCCCACCCAAAGTGTCTCTCTTGACACTGAACCTCTGTCCCACACATTTAGCATTCAGCATTTACCCACTTGATATCATGGAATGACCTTTTCATGGGTATCCAAAAGTTACTAACCTATGCACTTCTATTCTCAAAGTAGTTTTATAACTAAAACACATAATAGGCTTGCTTCCCGAACACTGTGATTTTATCCCCATTTTACAGGTGAAACAGTTCCAAGGAAATGGCTCAAAATCATGTAGCTAATGAGTGGCACAGATTCAAACCCAGGACTTTGGACTCCATCCTCTGTAACATTTCCACATACCATGTGCCCCATTTGCTGGTGTATGCCTTGCCTCCTCCAACTATCCTTATATAAAACCCTCACTGCCCAGCAAAGTGACATATGAATAATAAATAGTCATTAATATTTACTGTGTGCTTATAATATTCTCCACATTTTATAAGTGGTTTACATGGGTCATTTAATTCTCACAACCCTATGACATATATCCCAGTATCATCTTAAGGTGCAAGATGAGACCTCTGAGGCTCAAGGAAGTTAAGTAACTTTCCCACAGTCACACAGCAATTAAATCATGGGGCCAGGATTTCAACCCAGGCAGTCTAGCTCCTGAGCCTGCACTTTTAGCCACTGTGCTCTGCCCCCTCCCTTCCTAATAGGCCTCCAAGGAATATTTGTGGGTTGATGGGTGACACCACAGACTGTCAGAGCTGGGAGAAGAGCCTTGGAGAGATCAAACATTTACACCATCCATAAAATATCTGTCTTAGAGTGACAGTTGGCAGTTGATAAGGTTTGACATTTTCAAATCAATTTCTATCGATTTCTTTCTCCTGGAAAAAGGACACGAGTTTGATGGATAAAGCCAGCTCTCGCTCTGCTTGGAAACTGTGAAGAAAGTAGGCCATGAGGTGGCTCTGCAAAGGATGGCAGGGAAGGCAGTGGCAGCTGCATGCTGTCTGAGAGAAAAACCCTTTCTTGGCAGACTGCTGCTCTGAGTTGTCCCAACACAGTGTCGGGTAAAGAACGCAGGCTCCATTTCACTGGCACGTGATGCTTTCTGCCGGCAGAGTGGCGGGGAAGCTGCAGCACACCGGCCTGAGCTTGGGCACGGCCATGAATTTATGAATATTTATGTGGCCGACACATAAAATCCCATTTTAACAAATACCATTTTGATGGATTTAACAAGTTAATCTAAGCCATTTCCACATTCTGGCGGATGCCTGCAAGAGATGAACGGATTGCATTTCTGTAAATTCTATTGAGCAAGGAAACCTCTGAAACAGATGGGTGCATAAGCCCTTGTTCGTTTGGTACACATATTATTTGGTGTTTCAACACTGTCAACACGTCCTGAGCCCACACTGTGTGCCCGACACTGGACATTTGTTTCTAGTGCTCAATCCTTGCAGCCACACTATGAGGTCTTAGCCGTACTGGGTCACGTGGGGTTGGGTGACAGCCGGGATCTGAGACAGGGATGGGCACCTCACTGGGGCAGAGAGCTCATGAGTGTGGTGAGGACATGTAGTGTAGGGCTGAGCCCCAGCCTAGCTGGGGATGGGGCTAGAAAACTTGACACCCAGCTAGGCAGGCAGCTGGTGGAGGTTGGGGGCTCCTGCCATCTGCCACCACAGTCCTCTCTCACCTTCTCTGCCTGCTGCCCACTAGGGACAGCTGCTCCCATTAGCTTCTTCTCTAGCTTAGGCTGGACACAGATGTCACATTTCAGCTAGCAAAGCATTTTAACCTGCCTGGTCACAAATGATCCTCCCAATAAGTAATTTTATTTTTATCCTCATTTTAGGGCTAAGGAAAATGAAGTTCAGAGAGTTTAAGGGGCTTCATCACAAACACGATTAAGAAGTTCTAGTCTGATCAAGGATATGAATACAGATCTTTTCATTCCAAACCATGTGCTGTTGCTTCTAAACCTGTTTCTTATCCTCATGTCCTCTGCTCCAGGACCTACTCTGTGGAGTGTTTGATTCCCCAAAGCTTTTCCACCTGAGGTAGATTGATTGCTGTTTCCAACTCTTCACTCCCTCCGTGGTAGAACAGCAAGCACCAAGCCCTCTGCCATGTGACTTTGCAGTTCCTGCCACTGCAGACAAAGCACATTTCCTCATGGCATTGCGTTGGGCTTGGCTGTGAGATTTGCATGAGCCAGTGTGGTTGTGGAGATTGCACAAACAGAGCTACAGATATGCCTGTAGGGTTTGGCTTGGCCTCTGGCACTTCTGGAGCCCTCCAGGAGAAGAGCCCCAGGCAGCTACCAGTCCAAGCAGGAGGTGATACAAAGCATAAACCTGGACGAAACTGTATTTGTTTCCTGTGACTGTGGTAACAAATCAACATATACCTGTTACACAGCAAAATCTGACTGATACACTGCAAAACAGTGACAGGCCTTCAGAACACATGCTCAGAAATCCTCTGCAGAACAGATTCGCATCTCTTCTTCATCGAGACAACCATGTTTTATAAATGTTCACTCTGTGCCAAGCTGCTATGACATTAATTTTGCTTTATCAGGCAGGATATTTTACAATTACTCTAATTCAACAAATTTCAACTCATTACCTTGATTGAACATACATTAAATATGAACCAGGGCAGACCATGTGGAGATAGAAGATGACTCCGTCCTCAAGATTCACAGTCTAATGATGGAAACAGAACATGAGTAACAGTAACCACAGGCCACGAGAAATAAATGCCATAACAGGGGACAGAATGGCATGTGGCAGTGGGCCGTACAGAGTCAGCATAATAAACATGACACTGGAGGTGGACCTGAAAGGGCCAGATGGAAATCAGATGGGATTTCCGAAGATGGGAGAACAGGAGTAAAAGACAATCTGGAAAAAGAACAATTGAGCAAAGGCCAGGAAACCATGCTTAGGAATATCTTTTTGCACTACTTGGCCAATGGCGAGCGTATCCAAAATGGAGTCCTAGAAGGCAGAATGTGTTAGTTCCCAACCCCAGGAATTCCCCAGGTAAAATATGAAACTAGCCCCCATACACAAAGGGCAAGAAGAGACAGTAGAAAAAGGCAGCCCTTCCAGGTGGGTAGGTGGCAGTTTTAATAAGCAAGGGAACTTACTTCCATGGCCTGTCGTAGGAAGCCACCCAATGAATAGCTCTCTGACCCCGCCTGCCAGAACCTTAACAGTTTATATAGAGGTCTTAAGGGGGTTCCGTCACATCTACCATCCAGGGGGTCTCAGGGACACATTACTCCTTTAAGGTTTCATCCTTGAAATGATTCTAGCTATGGGAATGGTGGGCAGAATGTACATGCCAAGGACAGGAGAAAGGGTGAGGAGCCTCCAACTGGCCTGGCGTCAGCTTGTGGGTCAACCAGTGGCCACGTCTTCTTGATGACCTCCTCCAGAAGAATAATGTCATGAAGAGCTTTTAATGCCAGACTGTGGAGTTTGTGTGGGATTTGATGAGCAGTGGGGAGCCATGGAAGGTTTGAGAGTAAGAGAGCAGATGTGGGGAGGTGTGACTTAGGAGATCATTATAACTAAGAGCTAGATGGAAGGATGGAGGAGATCTAGACTAGAGCTAATGGCACCAGGTAAGAGCCTGTTACAATCATTCTGCTTAGGGGGTCAGGTAATAGGGACCAGACCACCAGGCACATTAGCAAGAACTTGGTGTCTGATTGAGCATGGCAGGCAGAGCACAGCAGTACTACCCAGTTCACTCTGAGTTATGCCCACTCCCTCTCCGTTCCTCCAGGTCCCTGAGCTATTCCTGTTCCTCTTTTTCTGGGGAGCCTGTGAGGTTATTCCTGCCACACATTCTATCACTCCAGCAAAGCATTAGCAAAAGCCATCCATCCATCTGCTGACTCCACAGAAATCAGTGAGCACCAGATCCAGGGGCAGAGCAGGAGGGAGGGGACACTCTCCCAATTACAATATTTTATCCTCAAGCATTTGCCACCATCCATCAAATTTGCTAACACCACAAAAACTCAGGAACTGTAGGGAGAGGAGAGGAGGCTCTTGTCTCCCAAATGTCCTAATAAAGCTCCCCAGAAGTCTGGGCTTTGGGGGGGTTGCTGGATGTCAGGATGACAGGGTCTGGAGGAGCCAGATTTAGGGGCCCAGGTCTCTGGGGTGCCGTGGAGAAGGTGGGTGGGAAGGGGGGTGGGAAGCCAGCAGACCCAGGAGGGGGCTCCAGCTTCACTTTAACAATCACTTGAGGATGCAATATACACTTTAAAGGGGGAGCATTCGAACAATGCGCAAAGGCCTGCCATTCCCACAGACCCACATCTCCACTGCAAGCAGAGGGGCGGCCTCTGTGCTGTGTGCCCACCCCGATCCTAGGAGTCTCTCCTTCTCCCTCCCTCCTGTCCTTTCCCCACCCTCCTCCCCAACACACAGCACCCCTGGATCTCAGCCCTCATATTTGTCTTCCGTGAACCAGGAGCTGCATGTGATTTGCCTCAGCATCTTCGGCACCTCATGCAGGGTCTGCCACTGCATCAATGCCGATACCTGCTTTCCAGTGACAGCCACCAGAGCCTGGTGCCACCAGGTTTCCTGCCCAGAGGCTGCCCTTTAAGCCAGCTGGCCCAGCCCACACAGCTACACGAAGGGAGATGCCAGCACCCGCTTGCCCATGGCCTTGTTCTGGGCCGTGTCTCAACAGGCCCAACTGCTCTCTTTGCTGACTTCACACAATGAATGGCTTTGCCTTGAGCTGCTGGATTTTGAGGCTTCATGCAGCTCCGCAACAGAGACCTGGGCTCAGGCACGTGCTTCAAGTTATTTCCTGCTCAAACGGCTCTGAGCAGCACCTGTCTCCACCTTCCCTGGACCTCAGGACCCCACCCGCACCCACACCACTCACTAGTATATGCACCATGTATGCCCCACGCACACACCCCACGCAAGGGCATGCACGCCATGTGTAACCACACACACCATATATGGGCACACCCACATAAACTACACAGGTATACACACCATGTCCATGACACACACACCTACACACACACGTACACCCCTTGTACACCCCACACACATGCATACCATGTATACCATACATACATACATATATACATACCATGTAAACTACACATTCAGGCCACACATACAAATGCACATCACCTAGACACCCTACACAGGTTCACACAGCATGTGCACCACACACAGGCACACTCCCCCCCCCCCCACACACAGCATCAGTGTGGCTATAATTCTTCCAGAGTGGGCGATTCTGATTCAGCCCAGTCAGAGGTGATTGTTTTCTTTGAAGACCTCAAACCTAATCTCTGTGGCTCTTTTTAAATAAAACCCAAGACATTTTCCACTTTTTAATATATTAAAAGTGTACAGTGTGATCATCTGATATATGTATACCTGGTGAAATGATGCCCACAATCAAATTAATACATCCATCACCTCACATAGTTACCTTTTTTTAGGGTGGATATCCAGTTTTCCCAGCACCATTTATTGAAGAGATTATCCTTTCCCATGGTATATTCATGGCACCTTTGTGAACATTAGTTGACTGTATATGAATGGGTTTATTTCTGGGCACTCTATTTTGTTCCATCAGACTGTTTTTTATGCCAATATCATACTGTAAAGCCAAGATTTGTGTATAATGAGGGAATTTTTCAATGCTTTGATAAAGAGGCCAGATCAAGCCCTAGGGAAGCAGTGTGTCTGAGTCTGGCCCGCTCTGACATCTTAAGGATGGTGGTGGGGGTGGCAGCTGGAAATGGAAGGTACTGGGGAGAGGCACTGGGGCCAGCCATTGCAAGAGGGCTCAGTCCTCTTTTCATCAGGACTGGGGCTGAATTATTCAGGAACCCGCTGAGACACTGATAGAAATAGCAGTGCTAACACCAAAATTGGACCCAAGGTAATGGTGAGCCCTAGGAGCAGAGGGATGGACCAAGCCCATGGACACAGGCAAGCCAAGGTCTAGATATGGAGCAACATATACACAGAGCCCAGGATCTGGGGCCAGAAGCAGGATCCAGGTCCTCATCCCAGAGATGGACAAGAACCGAAGCAGTTCTGGAGCAAAAAAATATAGAGGAGATGGGGTGGACAGAAACTAGGGCTCTCTTTCCTGGGCCAGCAAGGATATGGGATAGAGAATGACAACGTGCCTTAAAGGATTAGGGTGGAATAGATAGAAAGGAGCTATGGAAAATAGAGGCAGAAAGCAGTTTTTAGAGTGGTCATTCATTCATTCAATAACTATTTATCAAGCTGCTTCTACATGCCAGGAACTAATGATACAATGCAATAGACATGTTTCTGTAGTCACAGAATTTACCAATTTGTTATACTTAAAAACTGAGAGAAGAGCTACAAAGAGAGTTTAATTCTGCTGAGTGGCCTCTCTGGCAAGAGTTCATTTCTGAACCTGAAGTCCTCTGACTTTAACTTTCAGCGACACCACACACGCACCCTCTCAGAAACACTCTTTTTCCCACTAGCATGCCAATCTTGTTCCTAATTTAGCCCTTAGAATAAACCAGGTTGTCAGCTTGCTATTCCTTAATCCCTTCTCACCACGGCAATTGAAACTGATGATTGCAATGTTGCTGAGTTCCTTGTTCCACAATCTATTGTGCTCCTAGTGTGGGTAATCACTGTCACAGACAGCTTATGGGAGCTCACAGAGCCAGCGCCGGGTAAACAACACCCCCTTGTCCCTGCTCAGGTCTCATCTGTTTCAACAACACCTAGAGTCCTTATAATAGGAGACTAGGACCAGCCCCCAGCCCCCAGGGACTTGTACCAGTGGGAAAGGCAGGCCCTGATGGCTTATTCAAGCGGTACTGAAGGAGGCTACCTAAAATGGATAGGGCGTGGGTGACAAGCCAGGAGCATCTTCCTGGAAGAGAGCCTGCCTGAACTGAATCTTGAAGACAAAGCAGGAAGTGAATGCCTGAAGATGTGGGAGGAGGAATCCTGGAAGCAGGGAGTACAGTCGTAGGCAGCCACAGCACAGATCAGAGCTGCTAGAGTCCAGGCCAAGTGTGGCAAGAGATGAGGCTTCAGGGGACCCCTGGAGGGTCCTGTTAGCCAGGCAAAGAGCCTGAGTTGACTGAGGAGCTGATGGAAAGCCATGGATGTTTTGCAAAGAAAGGAGGCCAGTTATGTGGCTGTTGCAATAGTTCTGGAATATTGAAGGAAGGGATGATTTAACCAGACCACCCAGATGCAACAGTTGGGCTCCTCCTAAGGACACACTGAAGCAGGATATCTGATGGCGTGCCAATCAGATTGGCAAAAACAAACTACCTTTTTATCAGCCGCCCCTGCTCTGAACGTTTAAGAGCCACTGAACAGGATTAAACAAGCCTGATAAAGGTGCCAGCCAATGTGGTGCTTGGCTTATAATGCAGGACTTTATCCATGCCCATTTCAACATAGTATATGCTAAAGGAGACCCTTAAAAGAGAACCATCCAAGATTGAAAGCTCAGGCATCGTGGCAAAGAACATACCTTTAGAGCAAAGCCTTCTGTTTCCTGTTAAACCGCATCATATTAATTACTGCAGCTTCTTGGTATGCACTTCACTTCCATGAACACCTGCAGTCAGCCCAACTAGAGGGTAAACAGAAAGGGGTGCAGAAAAGGACATGGACACTGGGGTAACTGACCCATGTTCCAATCCAATCCTACTACTGACCAGCCATGGAGGTTGGGAAAGTTGCTTAACTTCCCTGGAATTGAGTTTGGGGTGACAGCTCATCATGGTTTGCCCGGAACTTTCCAGGGTTTGGTGCTAAAAGTTCTGTATCCCAGGAAATCCCTTACCATGGGTAAACCAAAATGGTTGATCATCCTACTTCGGTGTCTTCATTTGTAAAACACAACTGCTAATACCTGCCTCCAGGGCCATTGTGATGATTTGAGGACATTTTGTAGAGTCTTCTTCAGCATCAGAAACATAGTAAGTGGCCCAAAAAGGCCAGTTCCCTGTTTTGCTTTTCTTCTTCACTCAGGCTTCCTCCCCCAGATGGCAAATAACACCGTCACATCCCAGTTGGTTGGAGGAAGCAATCAGCTTACCAAGCACTTCCATGGGTGTGATTTCACTGGGGTTCTTACACCAACCCTGCATGGGAAACAGGGCAGAAACTGTGTGCCCACTTGATAGATGGGGAAATGGAAAGTCAGACAACTAAAATGTCCTTTCCCACAACCCTTCAAGTTTCTGCCCAGGCCCTAAGGAAGGTGCTACCTATACTTTCAGCTCCCTTGCAAGGAGCAATGGCTAAGGGGATCCATGGGGGTGTGACTTTTACTGGACCTCATCCCACTGATGGGTGATGTGCCACAAGCCCCCATTCTGCCATGTTGTCCATTCTGTCGGTAGAGTTATAGATTTGTTTGGTAAAAGCAAACTCAGATTTAAGCAAAAGTGACTAGGAAACAGAAAACCTAGTAGAGCCTAGTGGCCAGAGCAACCATCTCTACCTCCACTTCTCCCAGAGGACTTTGAACTGGGATTCTGTGCACTTCCTCAATCATTTTTAAAGCTGGGACTTTATTTTATATCTAGCAACTCATCCTTTGCCAGAGGATCCAGTGGTGGGGGAAAAGGGATGAGTGGTTCCGTACAGGCCTAACAACTAGACCCCAAGCCACAAACGACAGATCCATGACTCAGCCACAAACAGGACTTGAACCCACAGCAATTGGTTCTCCCTACACTGTATAGCCACACTCCGAAATCAGCACCTCATGGGAACTCAATCAATTCTTGTTAACGCTCTCACCCAGACAAGCGGCTTTGAAAAAAAAGCTGTTTTAGGCAACACGATCAGCCTTTTGCTGTCATTCATTAAGGGTTTAGCAGTTTGGTATTGATTTCCTTGCAGCTGCCTCTGAACTTTAATTCCTGCAGCAGAAAAACAAGGCTTTTGTCTGCGACATTTCCTGTCCAAGTGGCGGGTAACAACCATTCCTGGGATGCTGATTTCCCCAGTGGTGCTGCAAGCCACGGGATGCCTGCAACGTGTCCTTTGTCTGTTCCAGAGAGTGATTGCTAGCACTGCAGGAGGTCCTTTCAAATGTGAGCTGTGTCCCACCTCCACCCTAAGTCAGCACTGCTTCTAACTCATGCTTTGGGAAATCCAGTGACCACCCGACTTGCCACAGGCTGTAAGATGCTGTCTTGTATTTATACAATGTTTGTGGCATCCAGGTTTCCCATACATGTTAATTCCTAGCGATTGGAAGAGACCTTAACAACCTTCGTTTGCAAGCACCTCTCTGATATTTTATACCCTCTACAACATCCCCACCAAGTGGCCATTCTGGCTTTGCTGAACACCTCTTGAGGACAGGAAACTCATGCTCCCCATAGGAGAGCTACTACCTTCTAGGAAAGCTCTGAGGGATAGAAAACTTCACTATGTGGAATCGGAATCTACCCTCTGATTCCAGGGTTGCAGCTAGATTCTTAGCATAGCCCAGCACCTAGAGAAGGCAGGGATCTCTGCCCACTACTGATATCACCACATTACCTCGCACATCAAAGGCACTCAATGTTTGTTAAATTAATTAACAGATTAAGTCAGTAGTTAATGAGTATCTAGCCAGAGCCATGCATTGTGCTGGAATAATGCAGCACCCTCAGATAGAAGCAAGTCCTATTACACGGCATCCGGCAGGACAATAGCTCACCTGGTTGTGCCCATTCTAATTTCCAAACTCTTGACTCTATAAAATAAATGGCTCACCTTGTCCAGGTAGACCTGAAGTGGCTGTTTAACTCTGAGTCTATAAAGACAACGGAGGGATGTGTTGAGTATCTAAGCCCACAGTGGGGTAAGAGCTGCACAGAGTTCACATTGTTGAGGACTAGTGTTGTACTGGTTAAGGCAGACCCCAATGCCACTTCATAGCTGAGTGACTTTGAGTAAGTTACTTAACCCCTCTGGGGTTCAGTTTCCTCATGTGTAAACTGGGGTGGGAATAGTAATTCCTACCTCCTAGTGTGTTGTGAGGATTGAGCTAATATAAGAAAGGTGCTTGAAATAAACATCAGCTGTTATTATTCACACCATATATGGCTCCAAAGAAACCTGTGAAGAATAGACAGTGGCTTTTCCTGCCAGATTCCTGCTGCTCATCACTGAAGACCTGGCCCAGATCCACAACACGTGGGTGGGAAGGAAGCCACCTCCACGGTGGGTCCCTCTGGAGTCGCCCTTGTGCTTGCTGTACCTGTTATCCTAAACAAGTTGGCTTGAGTGCCTACTATAGGGCATTATGCTGTATCCATGTGTGAATATTTCTCATATTTATCTCATGAGGCAAGGCTTGCTACCCTCATTTTACAGACCAAGAAACTGAGGCCCAGAGAGATTAAGTAACTTCTCGAGGATACACAGCTAATCAGTGACAGAGCTGGGATGAGTCTTGGAGTTACCTGCTGCAGAGCCTGTGTTCTCTCCACTCTTCCGTGCTTTCTAAAAGGGGGAAATGTCCTTTAAATTGTGAAGGAATAGATGAATCTGTCAGGACATGTCACACCAAAAAAAACAAATCTCTCTTGGCCACCAAGGAGGCTGCTGGAGAGCCCCACTCCCGGTGCATAGTCTCGTCTCTGCCATTAGAAAGCATGTAAGTGTTTCCAGTGCCAATGGCTTAGGAGGCTGGAGCGCATCAAGTGGTCACTCAGTGGCATCCTGCCTGGAAACAGGTCCCAAGGTGACAACTGGGGCCCGATTCTGGTTCCAGGGCACAGGCACATGAACGGCATTCTAAAAATGGAGCTTGGGGTCCTACACTCACCAGTCTAAACTCCTCACCTGTCACTAAGCAGCCACATTTGGAGCCCTACCTTCTACTTCTGGCATATATTCCAAGCATCTCTTCCAGGAGCCAAATTCCTTAAACTCTTCACAAAAGCTTGGGCTCTCCTTGCTCCCACCTGTCCCCACCTCTCATCGCCGCAGTCCTTGTTTACCTGGAATGCAAGCACTCTGAAAGTGGGTCACTGCCCTCCTGCCCTAATGGATGGGCCCAAAACCAGACTCACCACACATCACCACTACCCATTCTCGCCTCATCCACAAAGCCAGAAATATGACATGGGTGGGAGAAGGAAGACAGAAGGTAGGAAAATCAGCTGGAAAGCTTTTGCAATTGTCCATGTGAGCGAGGAAAGGGGCAACAGAGCTGGAGGGAAAGGAGCAGACAAGATATCACTGTTCTGAGAATGGATTGCAGCGACCACCAGTCCGCAGAGCATAGTAACTGTTGGGACGTTGTAGCAGGGTGCTTCTAAGACACTCACAGTAATGCTACCTGCTTGGTGTTCATGCATTTGGTATTCATGCCATCCCTCCACTTGAACTGGGCTAGACCTAGTGGCTCATTTCTGACAAACTACTCAAAAGTTACAGGATTTCATTTCCGAGATTAGGTTACAAAGATTTCCCCTTCTATCTCTCTTGCCTTCTTTTACTGCCTCACTCTGAAGGAAGGCAGGTGCCGTGATATGAGCTGCAGTAGTAGAGAGGCCCACAATGGCCAGGAACTGAGAGAAACCTGCAGCCAATACCCAGCAAGGAACTGAATCCTGCCAACAACCAAATGAGTGAACGTGGAAATGGATTTTCCTCGTGTCACGTCTAGAGATATCTGCAGCCCCAGCTGACACTTGGACTGAAGTATTATGAGAGACGTTGAGCCAGAAGACCCAGTGAAGCTGTTCCTGGATTCTTCTTCCCACAGAAACTGAGTGAATAAATGTTTTCAGCTGCTTTGTTACACTGCCGTAGATAACCAATACAGAAGGAGAAATGAACAAGGTACAGTTTTTCAACACACAAGGAGTTTTATGACCAATGAAATGGTACCCAGACTTTTATCATGAGAAATTACATAGATGAGGATGCCATTTACTGAGTCTGGGAGCTCAAATGGTGGAACAAGTTTTGAAGAAAAGAAACCAAAATGAACTTTGGCCATGTTAAGTTTAAATGCCTCTGAGATACGCGAATGGATGAACCCAGAAGGTAGGTAGACTTGCAACGCTGAAGCTCAGAAGGAAAATTCTGGCAGAGATGACAATTCGGGAGTCATCAAGCTCCTCTCTCTGGAGTCATTTGGAATAAGTTTATTTCCTCACCCACACGACAGTGTTTGAAGTATTTTAAAAGCGTTCTCATGTCTTCTATGAATCTGACAGAGGCATGTCCACCGCTTCCACTTTTTCCCAGGTAAGTTGGTTCTGAGTGCCCAGCCTGCCTCTGAACATCTCAGCTATGAATTTTATTTCATCTGCTCTACTTAATTGAATGACTGTGAGCAAGTTGCTTATTTTTGATTTCCTGTAGATTTCCTTAATTTTCTATAAATCGGGGTTGTTTTGAGGTACAAATAAATAATCCATGAAAAACATTCATCAATGTGTCTAACACATAAGTACTCTGTAAATGTTAGTTACCTTGAATAATTACAGCATCTCGAACAGCACCACCCACATTATGCAAGCAACAAATATCATTTTTAATTTGCCAGAAGCCACATTTTAAAAAGGGAACTGGAGAAGTTGGTTTTAATATTTTATTTAAACTACTATATCTAAAATGGTATCATTTCAACGTGTAATCTATATAAAAAAGAGTCAATGAAATATCTTCACATCCTTTGTCATTCTAAGTCTTTGAAATCCAGGGTGTATTTTACACTTAGAACACATCTCAGTTTAGACACTAACTTTTCACCAAAAATACCTGACCTGGGTTTAGAGTTTATAAAATGTACAGTTGAAAAAGTAGATTTGCATACCCCAATTTTTCCAAACATGGTTAAAAGTTTTCTAATAACTGGATTGGGTATCCTTTTAATTTTTAAATTAATTACAATTTAAAATTCATTTCCTCATTTGTGCTAGCCACATTTCAATAGCAGCATGTTGTTAGTGATTAGCATATTGAGCAGCCTAAATCCAGAACTTACTTTAAGACTTTATTGGTTTCTTTATTATTCCTATTAGTTAGGTCTTCAGGGATGCTGAAGCTCAAAAGTGGTATTAAACATTCAAGAATTAAAAAGCAGATGCTGAAAAGTGGTATTAAACATGCAAGATACTTATTGGGGAAATATCTATGAGGGAAATGAGAAAGGAGCTGAAAGAAGCAGGGAGAGCTGGCCTGTCATCTGTGAAGGACAGAGGGAAGGAAGGGGGTTAGGTAAGCAGAACCGTAGACTGCAGCTCTGTTCTAAGAAAGTCTCAGCAAAGCTGATGGGAGCTATACTCATTTTCTATCGCTGATGTAACAGATCACCACAAACTTAACGCCTGAAAACAGCATAAATATATTACATTACAATGCTTCAGGTCATGAGGCTGACACTGGTCTCACCAGGCTAAAATCAGGGTGTTGACAGTGGTGCATTTCTTTCTGCGGGCCCTAGAAGACAGTCTGTTTCTTTTCCTCTTCCAATGCTAGAGGCTACCTGCCTTCCTTGGATCATGGCCTATTCCTCCATCTACAAGTACTTTTCATACTACATTTCATATCCTATTTCTCTGTCCCTTCTTCCATCTTTGTATATCTCTCTTTGACCACAACTGGGAATTAGATTGGGCCCACCTGGATCATCCCCACTCCTCTCCCATTTCAAAGTTATCTGATTAGCAACCTTAATGCCATTTTGCAACCTTAGCTCCCTTTTGCCATGTAAGGTAACATAGTCACAGTTCCAAAGGTTAGGGCATGGACATCTTTAGGAGGCCATGATTCGGTCTGTCACAGAGCCCTTGAGCCAGTTACTCATTAGAGGAGTCCTATTTCTTGCAGGAATGGGCTTGCCTTAGACCCCTTCTGTGCTTGGTCATTGGCCGGGAGCAGCCATGGGGTGGGCAACTTGAGCACATACACAGTGATGGACACAGAATGGAGCAACTGGGGCCTTTGATCAGTTGTACTCCCTGAAGCAGGAGATCTGAAAGGTGCAACCACACTACTCCTCTACTTTTTTTTTAATAAGCAAAAAAAAAATTGTGAAAATAACACCTTCCTTTTATAGCCCCTTCAGAAAGCTACAGAAATTTAAAAGAAAATTCTTAGAAAGCTTGATGAAAATCCCATCAAAACTGACTGGCAGAGAAGCCCTGGGAACCCTGCCTGACTCTGAAATGACTACGATGGCTCACTAAACCTTAGCAGCTGTTACAGATAACCTTTAACACAGGTAATCACAGGTAATAAAAGTGCCCCCCCAAAAATACAGGAATTAAGAGATTTCAGAGATCGATAAAGCACACATCAAAAGCTGGAATTGTTCTCCCAATCACACTTTGGTATTGATGTTGGACACCTCATGGGAGATGAGTCCAGCCATGAGCAGATTGGGGGCACTGTCTGTTCACCTTGCAATATTCTTACTGAACAGGCTTTAGTGGTTTCCAGTCAAGGGAGGATCAGCTTGACAATTATTCCCTGAATGTCAGCTCTTAGTGCTTCCAAGAGCTAAAATGGTACTCAGAGAGCCTAAGGACCTGCCAAGAGGTGCTCTGGTATAGCAGAAAGGAGAAGGTTCTGCAGTCACAGTCCAGAGTTTGAATCTCAAGTCTGATTCTAGCTTTCCATGTGATCTTCTTTTGACACTTTGTTTCTCTGTGCTTCTGTTTTCCTCTCTGCAAGATGGAGTAACAATACTCACCTCACATTGGTTGTTGTGAGAGTTAAAATATCTGTGAAAGCAACCAGCACAGTGCCTGACACATAGCAGGTCCTTAAATATCTGATCATGTCAGAAAGCAGTTAAGCAGAGCAGAATGTGGCTAAGGAATAAGAGGACAGAGAGAGAGACATAAAGAAGATACAGCTGTGACCTCACAGTCCATCCTTGGGGAAGCTGGCCTCCAAGACACCCCCCATTGTTCCTCACTCTGCCACATTTACCAAGACTGAGCTGTGTGACCAATGGACTACAGCAGGGAAGGTGGTATGTTACTTCCAACATTGCATTATAAAAGGCTGTCTTCTGTCTCAGGCTCTCTCGTTCTCTCCCTTGATCATTTGCTCTGGGGGAGGCCAGCTGCCTTGTGTGAGGGCACTCAAGCAGCCTATGGACAGGTCTGTATGGTGAGGGACTGAGGCCCCCTGCCAACAAGTGAATTTGGAAGATGCTTTTCCAGCTTCAAGTTGACTGCAACCTCTTGAGAGACTCTGGG
Organism: Smutsia gigantea; assembly: GCA_032199065.1. NCBI lineage: Eukaryota > Metazoa > Chordata > Mammalia > Pholidota > Manidae > Smutsia > Smutsia gigantea. The sequence goes on along the minus strand of JAVSCE010015560.1, from coordinate 170,630 downwards.
CAGAGCCACCCAGCTTAAACCACTCCCAGACTGCTGACCCGCAGAAACTATGAATGGGATGATTTGCTATGCATACATGGCCTCATGAATCATCTAATAGCCCAGCAGAAAGAGAGGGGAACGAGAGTGAGGGGCAGCAAAACCTAATACATTATGGGCTCTGGTTTTGATTTTAACACTTAGCACCCAAGTAACCTAAAAGCTCAGAGTTACTCTCTTGCAAAATGAGGATAAGAAATCCATCTGACATATGTAACAAAAGCCATGAAAATAATACACGTTTATTCAAGAAATGTTGGTTATGGAATTCCAAAGTAGGGAAACAATCTGAAATGAGTGAAAACCATTATGCACAAAGATGTGCATCACAGCATTATCCAGTGGTTTAAAAAAAATGAAATAACCTGACTGTCCGATAATACAGAAATAGTTAAAAGCGTCTTGAGGTGCAGGCATGTTACACACTGTATCTTATGTAGTTGCCACTAGAGCTGCTTTACCCCATGGCAGAGATGAGGAACTGAGACAAAGAGAGGTGAAGTTATTTGCCCTACTTTTCATAACTTGACAAATCAAATAATAATTATTACCAGACCTCACACTTTTATAGTATTTACTATGTGCTAAGCACCGCTCTAAGTGCTTTGCATATCATAGCTCATTTAAATCAGATTCGTCTGACTCCCTAGTGACCAAAACTTCATTAAAAACAACTCTGTGGGCTAAACAGTATGCCACAGACTTTAGCTGCAATACCTTATAAGCTATTAACAGATCCATTTTATGGATGAGAAAAATGAGGTTCAGAGAGTAAGTTGGCTATTATATTATTTTACCTCATTAGAGGAAATATTTGAGTAGAATATAGTCCTATGTCAAAGGAGGAGGAGATCATAAGAAAGAGCTGGCAAATAGGAAATATATGTATTTATTGAACATGAACTGATGGGCTAGATATCACTAAGTGCTGTGGACACAGAGACAAAGACCTTGATCTCATGGCATAGGACTTAGAGTCTAGCAGGAGCAATAAACACACTGATATAGATATAGATGTGTGTGTGTATCTATACACTGTATATCTATATCAGCAGGTGATTGGTGCAACAGAAGAAAGACAAACAGAAAGGATAGTGCATGCTGAACATGGGACAGAGTTGCTACTACGGTACACAGGTGATCAGAGATGACCTCCCTGGGTGACATTTGAGCAGAGACCCAAAGGAAGTGTTGCAATGAGCCACACAAGCTGGGAAAAAACATTCCAGGCAAAGGGAAAGAGCAAATGCCAAGGCCCCGAGATAAGAGTGTGCTAGTGTATTGAAGGAACAACAAGGATGCTAATGGCACTAAACTGCAGTGACCTACAGGAGGAACAATAGGAGATGAGGTCAGTGGCCCAAATCGTATAGACTCTTGTACATTAGAGCAGGGTTTTTTACTTTTACTCTGAATGATATGAGAGCCAATGGGCAGTTTGATGCAGACGAGTGACAAGAGTGACTTGGGTTGTAAAAAGGAAAAAAAATCACTCTGGCTGCCACATTGAGAATACACTGCTGGGCACCAGAGCTGAAGCAGGGAGACCAGTTAAGAGGCTATTCCAGTAATCCAGTGACAGATGCTACCAGCTTACATTGGGATGCTAACAGTAGAAGTTGTGAGAAATGGTTGGATTCAGGCTATATTTTGAAGGAGAGCCAGTAGGATTTGTTGATGGATTGGATAGAGTATTGAAGAAAGACAGCCAAGGTAACTGCAAGGTTTTTAGCCAAAGCAACTGGAAAAATAGGCATGTCACTAAAACAGAGAAGACTATGGGAGGGGTAGGTTGGGAAGTAGAAACTATGAGTTGGATTTTGGTCAAGTAATGTTTGAGATGCCTATTAGACATCGAGGTAGAAATGTTGAAGAGTCAGTTGAATATGTGAATTTAGAGTTCAGAGAAATCCATGTTAGATTGATGAACTTGGGAGTCACCATCCTCTAGGTGGTACTTAAAGCCATGAGACTGGGTAAGATTGCCTTAGTAGCGAACATAGATAAAGTGTCTACGAGTCCTGGGTTACTGGACTGGAGATGAGTAGGAACCAGCAAAGGGGACTGAGAAGGAGCTACCAGGGGTGGGTTGTTCCGGAAGTTAAGAAAACACTTCAAGGAGGAAAAAGTGATCAACTGTGTAAATATTGCTAATGAGTCAAGTAAGAAGTGGCCATTGGACTTGGAAACATGGAGACAGTTGACCTTGACATGGTTGTATTGGGAATATAGGAATGTTGGGGATATTGGGAATATGGAGTAATGGGAATGAAAGCCTGATAGGATCACCTTTAAAAGAGAATAGGAGCAGAGGAAGTAGGGTGGGCTGGATATCCCTCACACTCAGTCACCTACTGTGGTCACGAATTGGTCCACCAGTGTGGCTCAGGGGGTCACTTCCCCCTTCACTGTGTGACACAGCTCAGGACAGAGGGGTAGCTTCTCATCAGCAGACATAGAGAGGCTTTTCAGAGTCAGAAAGAAACCAGAGAGGAAAGTGGCAAAAGTAGCAGGCATAGTTCCCTGTCTGGAGTGGCAGAGACAGGGAATCCATGTGGTCATTCTCAGAAAAGATCCCAGTAACTCATAAGGGATCAGGAGTATGGGATTTAGGGCAGACTGAGACAGAGATGTGTCAGTTCTTACTATGACAATTCCTTCCCCCCAACCCATGGATGTGACCCAAGAAGCAGGTTTACACATGGAAGAAAATGGATAATTTAACTTCAAGAGAAAAATCAGTATCATGATATATGAAGCATGACTGCTATGTAGACAAGTAAAATTAAATTCTGGGAGAAAGACATTAATGAAACTTAGCAAAATGTAAAACAATGTCAGTGTTAAAGTAGCTGAATCATGGGTGAGTTCTTATTTTCTCTATTTTGTATCTTGTAAGAAAGTATTTCGATAGCTTTTACAATACCAAAAAAAAAATTTAAGGGGCTAATAATGCAAGCCTTTCTCCCAGAGTTTCTATGAAGATTATAATAATGACTAATATTTGAATAGCTCACAAAGTGCTTTTCACACATGTAATCTCATTTAATCTTCACAACCAACATGCCTTCCCTAGGCACTTTGCAAAAGCCTTTATTATTGCACTTAGTAAACTGTGTTACAATGATCTGTTTATACATCTATTTCCCACCCTAGACTGAAGTACCCCAAAGATAAGAATTGTGTCTTCTCATCCTTTTCTTTGACAAGTAACCCAAACCGTGGCCCATGAGAGGACTCAGTAAATGCTTGGTAATGAGTGGATAATAGTTGGAAAGATGAGTGAGCAGATGGATAGATGGATGGATGATCCATTGATAGGGATCAAGGGATCAACAGATCGCTGCATGAACATCTGACTGTCCCCAGATCCACAGGTACCCTTAACACCTATAGACTGAGCCAACCACCTCCCTCTTACCCCCAGGCTAAATATTTTTTAAATCTCATGGCTAGTTAGCTCTCTCCATAGCTCATATTTCTGGTGTCTTGGTCAATCTCTCCTCTGTCCTATCTTCTCCCACACTTATATTCCCATGTTGCTCTGTACTTCCTTTCCCCTGCCCTAATTCCACATTGTTCTCATCTTAACCAAACCTCTCCATCTAATAAATCAGAGGTCTCTGAACCATGAAAAATGCTGCCACATGCTCAAACTATCACCTTCTGCACTAGAGTCAACCTAGCTCTCATCTGTGGCCACACTTACCCTTCTCTTGGAAGCTTCTCATTTTTTCCCACCTCTAGGACATCTTTTTAGGAAGTCTCTGAGCTAGATGTTCTTTGTGCTGCTGTAAAACCATGGGTTGGCTATGCCAGTGTATTGTGTCTTTATTTCAGCAGCTACCTTCATGTTACACAGACACTGTACATACACAGGCAGATTTCCCTGTGTAGATGCTTTAGTCTATTTCACATATTTGGGAATATCTTACAATTAGATAATTGCAAGAAACATGACATACTTAGCATGTGCCTCAGGAAAATTTCAATGGCAAGTGACAGGAAACCTGGCTTAAGTTAAAATAAAGGGAATGTATTGGCTCACGCAACTCAGAAAATCCGATGGTAGTTCTGGCATCAGATTCTCAGGGCTTTGTCTTCTTGGTGGGAATGATGAGCACCGGCAAACTCAACGCTCTATGGCCCATAGTCTAAAAAGAAGAGGTCCTTTTTCCCCAGCATTCTTCTGTCACTCACATAGAAGAGTGCTAACTGACCCTGGATTGTGTCACATTTATGATGTCCAGAGGAATGCAGTATAATGGTTGAGAGCCCCAAAAGGAGCACATGAGTTTGGGACAATGGTGGTAGGGTATCAGTCAAGATAAAACAATATGCACGCTACATTTAAGGGAGATCTATATCATCTCAAAACAAGTCAACAGTGGGTGGGTTACCCACCCACCGAATAATTGATCCTTTGACTTTTATATCTGCATCATTTTCTAACTTGCTAAGAATTTGTAGCATCTAAATGAAATTTGGTAAGGAAGGATGAAGAAGATGTCTCTGGATCAGAAATGTACATATAAAATTACTAACCATAGTTTCCTCTAGAGAGAAAAGAGGTAGTGTTAGAAGGGGTTTGATTTTTTTCCTGTGTATATCTGTATGTATTGCTTGGTGTTTCCACAAGAATTAAGAAGGAATTGAAAATCTCCCCCAAAAGGAAGTGAATGAAGATGTAGGAGTTTGGTTCAAAGCGGAACTGGAGACTAGAAGAGGCAGAAATGAAGTTTCTTAGGAGACATGCTCAGAGATGCAGGGCATCCCCCCAAGCCCTTGTTCTTGGGAAAGCTAACCCAGAATGGTGACATCTTTGGCCCTTTACAAAGCTAAAGACTGGCATAGAGCTGAGGGAAAATTGTTGTTTTCATTAGTGCTGCATTTCCTACTGTTTAAATCCACACTTTAGTGTATTAGAAATTAATTCAAACTTAGAAAATTACATTCATTTCCTTTGAATAGTATGCTGATAAAAGTTAAATTGTGTCTAAAATTTGCTCTACCTTAAAAAAAAGTCAAAAAGAAAAACTGGCCAGTATTAAAATAGGAAAAGACCAAAAAGAGAATTAATTTTTCCTTCAAATGTGAAAATTATTGAATTCCTGTGTATAAGTTCCAGTTGAATTATCAACCTTGTCTGCACAGAAGAGAATGATTTTTAAAAATAGCCTATAAGTCAAATTAGGTGAATGATGGCATACAATGTTGGTATATTTTGGAAAGGGGGAAAAGTGAGTGATATATCTGAATGTCATTAAGGCTGTCATGGATGAGAAATGAGGTCGCTAAATCTGACAGTGTGTTCATGATTTGGGAGCCAAATCACCACAGAATATAAAATTAAGAGAGAAAGGCATGGATACCTAATCCATGTGTGGGATTTGATAGGTTTCACCCAGAACACTATGACATTTTATAAAAATCACTATATTTAAAGATCGTCAATAGTGTCTATTTTGGGATATTTAGTTTGAAAAGAGTGTGAATAAATTGAAAGAAGATAGTTTTATGGAGACTACCCAATGTTAAAGCATTTTACACGACTCTGAGTGGAATTTAATTTCCTAAAGCAGAGTATTCATTCCTGTCTTGAGCCCCCGTGGATGTGGGGAATAGAAAGACAGATAAACAAGTGTTTAACATTCCTGACTAGACCAAACCTTTGTGCATTATTCAGGATGCAGCTGCTTGGAGGGAAAACTACACACATCATCTTTCCACCCAAAGAGCAAGAACGTGTGATCTTCTAACACATACACTCAGAGACTCCTCCCTGTTTTACATGGTTAACAGTAAATCTGTGCAAAGAGATTGTTATACTGGATTTATCCAAAGGACCAAGGAGAAGGGAAGGCATCCCAGGATTAAAGATTAGGAATGGTGACATTAAATTGGTGATTGAAACCAGATGTTTAAAACAAGAACTATTTTTGGGTGGGACAAGAGGGCCATTCTCCCCAGCACCCCCATTTCCAAAAGACCTCAGACAGACCTGTGCATTATCTTCAACTGATTGTATATCCAGTCACAGAGCAAACTGACAGGTGTTCATCATACAACTTTAATCTTTTATCTTATTACCAGGACCACCAACCTATAAACCATTGTGAATTAATCCTGTGATTGGGTTATAAAGAACATAATTATATTTTCTTCTTTGGGTGCGAAAAGTGTTAATTTGTTTAATGTAATCCTATTTTAAGATCTACCAATGTGTAGCCCTTTTTAGAGGGTAGTTTTTCTTTTCTTTTTTTTTTTTTGAGCCTTAAAATATAAAGAAAAGAGAAAAAACAGGGAGTTCTGTTCTCTTTCCATTTCTGAAAAGCCACAGTCACCAACTAAGTTGACTACAAAGACAGTTAACATAATCGAAAAATGTGGGATGGGTGAGAATAGGGAGTGGTAGTGAGGGCAGCAGGCTGAAGACCCTATGCCCAAGTGTCCCACTGAGAAGAAACACCAGCCTATTGTTTCCATGTGGAAATTTAGGCCCAGGGTTATTAAATCTATCAATATTTTCAAGAAAAATCATAAATCCAGATTTACACTGAAATATCCCAATTTGTAACAGCGGGCTAAATTGTTTTTATTACACTCTTCCTAGCAAACAAAATATACCTGCCCTCCAGAGTTAGCCAATGGATCACCAGTTTGGACCCATGATCTAATTAAAAGTAAAAGTCCAACTGTAAGGCATCTAAAGGCCCATGGCAACAGAGCGGTCACTCCGAGTGTAAGAGGATCAGGATGTGATCCACGGGTCCTGGTGCAAACATAAGCCAAAGCCCAGGCTTGAAGAGATGGTCCAAAGCCGTTTCTTCAGGGCGGCAGGTGCACAACTGTTGTTCCTGGGATGTGTATGCTACATATCAACTGGGGTTCCTCCCATTTTAAATGCATGAATGTTACAGGCCCCTCCCATAAACCATAGCACATGGCCATTTGCAAATCATAAACTTTGAATAACAATGCTAGCAGAAGAAAACAAATACATTGATTCTGAATTACTTAACTATAGAAATTTTTCTCAATAAATTGAGAAAAGACATATTTAGCTCAGGAACCACAAAAATGCAGATGGAGCAAAGAAATAATAACAAAAAAACACATAAGATTTAAAGGAGATGGGTATATCCATTCATTTATTCAACAAAATATTTACGGGCAACTAATAATATGTACAAGCACTGTGCTAAGGGGTATACATGCATATGTTACTTAATCTTTACGACAACCCTGTGTCTTGGTTTGGGTTCCTGAGGAAGTAGAATCTGAGACAAAAATTTGAGTGAGAGTGGTTCTTTGAGAGGTGATTGCAAAAAACACTGGTAGGGGAATGGAGGGAGGGAGGAAGGAGGGAGTGTGTTATCACAAGCAGTTACCACCACCGGGAATCAGACCTCAACACCCCAGGGAGCTCTGGGGTACTGTGTAGATGATGCACTTCAGTTACCCATTCAAGGAACAAAGGAGCTGGGATATTTATAGTCATTGGCTGAAAACCATTCTCAGGGAACATTAGTTCCTTGGCATTTCCAGCTGCCATGATTACGAGCAGAACAGCCTGGCAGCATTGAGAGAGCCCCCAGGAAAAGAAACACAGGTGCTGGCAAAGATAAGTTAGGCCAACATGCACAGAAATGGTAAGAGCCAGAGAGAAACGGGTGGAGGACAGAGTCTCTTAAGGCAGATTCTACCACTATCCCCTCATTACAAATGAGGAGACAGGGGGTTCACTCTAAGTAGAAAATATGGGCCCATATTCCCCCTTGGAAGCATGTGAGTCAGGAGCAGGCAAACAAGACTCCTTTGAGAGGCAGGGACATGGGCAGCACAAGTTGTCAGCGACTTTGACAGCCGTAAGAGAAGGTACTGGCAGTCTACACATTGGTCCCCAGGTTTGAGCATCAACAATGCCTCAGCAGGTGCCAGCACACCGAACTTTGATGCAGTGTCTGCTCTTGGATACCATCAAGGATGGGAGATATCACAATGTGCTAAGACAAGAAAGAAGGAAAGTGACAAACATCGGATGATAACCAACAGGGCCACTGTGAAGAGTGAGTGAAATGAGCTACCCACTGAGACTTTTGATACTATCTCATGAAAAAGCGAGGGTGCATATATTTCCCTAGACTGTTCCTAACACTTAAGAGTGACCCAATTTTTACCTATACATGACAAAAATTAAACACTGAAGGTACACTGGGCTTCCAGAAATACTTTCCCTTTCTCTACTGAAGGTTGTGTCAATAATTTAAGAAAACATAGATCAATTACTGAAGTATGAAATGTCAGTTAACATCTTTGGAACCTGAATACAAAATGAACCAACCAACATTGCCTTGTAATAACCCCACTGAGTATAAAAATTGGTTTAAATCCTTAATGAATGTATGAATATATAATTACCAAGTTATTGCTCTTGTAGAAGTGACTGATAATCATGTCATTGACTTTTCTGCTGTGCTACTGAGTCACTGATCTGGAATATTTCTTCCCTTTTAAGAAACAGAGACATGAGAGCTCACTCTCTCTGCCCACATGCGTGCACCAAGGAAAGGCCATGTGAGCACACAGTGAGGAGGTGGCCATCTACAAGCTAGAAAGCAAGCCCTCAACAGGAGCCAGATCTGCCAGCACCTTGATCTTGGACTTTCCAGCCTCAGAACTGTGAGAAAAATAATGTCCATTGTTGAAGCCACCCAGCCTTTGGTGTTTTGTTATAGCAAGGGACTAAGACACTCCCCTTCTAGACCCTAAAATGCTTTGGACATGGATGCTGCCATTATTCGCTCTTTATTTCTAGTACCTAAGGGAGAGCCTGGCACATAGTAGGTGCTTGTGAATGAATGAGGTAACCTACCTTTGTGGTTGAATACATTTTTTATTCTAGGATAAACTTTATTCTAGGATACAACATGAAACTGAAGATCATATTCAGAAAAGACAGATGAGTTCAAATCTCTTATTAACTGGAAAGCCATTATCAACTCACTTGACCTCTCTGAATATTAATTTTCTCAATTATAAAATGATGGTTACCTTAGCTTGGGTTCCTCAAAGTGGACTTTGGGACAAGAACTTGGTTGCAGGTAATTCTCTGTATGGATAGGGAAGTGGAGAACGTGAGACAGAGACGGGAGAAAAGCCATTAAACACGTGTTAATGAGCAAGTTACTGCTGTGGGCAGCTAGAGCTCCATCCCACAGGGGGAGCTCTGGGAAATGGTGTAAATGCCCCCAGAATCTTCACACAGGTCAGAGGCTGGGATGGATTATCTGCCAACTCTGTTCTCTCGGGGGGTGAGGGCTACCCACTGAGACCTTAACTTCTACTTTCAGGGTCTAGTATGTGCAGCACAGCAAGTTTCATGGCGCCAGACAAAACCCCCAGGCACCTGAGGCAGAGGGCTGTTTCACTGGGAGGAAACACAGCCCAGGTGAGTTCAGGTGGCCAAGGAGAGACAGGGCAGGGCATCACCAGCATTGCTGCAAGAGCACCTAACCACGACCCTCTCTGAGAAATCAGGAATATTAGATGAGAAGATGTATACAGAGCACCAGCCACACTGCCTGGTCCATGAAAAGTCACCTGTGAACTTCTGTGGTGATGACTGTCATGGTTGTGCTTATTAAATTTAGTGGTGAAGATCACAACTCATAAAGAGAAAACTTGAATTTACAAGTCAGTTCAACAGTGCCGCTGCCTGTTCTGAATCAAGGTCTTTTGCAGGTCTGTGAAGCACAGTGGGAAAGAAATTGTGAGCACTGCCCCACCCCACCCCTCCCGGAGCTCACGGTCTCTGTGGGACAGCCTGACACCAAAACAATGCTTCCCCACTCTGCCTCCCTTCAGCTCTTTGGGTCGCCCTGATCTTCCTTCCTGGTATCAAGGGAAAATGAAAAGCATCAATGCCCACACATTTTATTACTAACGAAACTAAAATACAAACTACATCATCACCTCTACAAAATCGTATACCATATACATGCCTTATATGCAACAATCACTACCTTATTTTAATGTGATGTTTTTTCCTCCTAACCACTATTACCCATCAACAGCATCTCAGTTTGTGTTTTCCCAGAAGTGGACAATAAGAAGATTGAAGGGGAAGGAGTTTATTTGGGAAGTGATATCAGGAAACTTCAACAGAGAAGTGAGAAAGTGAGACAGGGAAAAGAAGACAGGAAAAAAGGTATAATAACAACTAATTCTCACCAGGGCAACTGGATCTTAATCAGACTGGGCAACTCTGTGAGTCGGTGTAGAACACACACTTTGGAGTCATCCACCTGAGGGACGAGGGATACTGAGTATGTAACATGCCGATTCCCATTAGGCACTGGTTGAGGGCTGCTCCCAGAGGGTGTTCATTCTCTAGCTCTTCCAGCATGTTGAGTTTTGCCAGTATTGGGGGTTCTGGCTGCCAGAGAAGCCTCAGGTAGTTGGAGGTAGGGGCTCAATTGAGACCTTTCTCAAGTAGGCACATTTCCAGTAAAGCCACAGAGTGAAGATTGACTCTACAACATAAACTACAGGGGGCCAGAGACTATGTCTGTTTTCACCATGAATTCTCAGTTCCTAACACATTCCCTGGAACATAGTAATCATTCAATTAATGCTTGGATGAATAAATGGATGGGTAGATGGATGGATGGATGGCAGGGGTTTGCACTGAGTGTTGAAGGATGAGTAGGAGGTCACCAGACACTCCAGGATAAAGGAACAGCACACTTAAAAGTACAGAATTATGCAGAAATATGCTTTTGTGTTGAGGAAGCTCTCAGGACAACCCATTACTTTGCTCAAAATCTACAGCTGCTTAGAAAGTATTCCTTCTATGGAAGCACTGCCTTCCTGTAAATTCCACTCCCTCATCCTACTTTTGCCCTTTGAAACGACAAAAAGAATTCTATCTTCTCTTTCATATCACAGTCCTTCAGATACCTGATGACACACCCCTTTTCCCAAACTCCTACATCCCTCGTCTCTTGTCAATGCCCCAAACTGAAGAGCTTATTATTATTTGACCAGGTACTATTTGACCATGTAATGTTAGATTTGGGGTCCTCAGAACAAGGGTTTAGGATAGAGTGTTGTGTTGTAACTTTGGCGTCCTGCAGATCTGGATTCAAATTTTAGCACTACCAGTTGTGTGATTTGGGGTATCACTGAACCACACTCTCTTTATCTGTAGAATGAAAGTCATAATGCTTATCTCACCAGAAGCTACCATAGGTATTTATTAAAGTCCATTGTCTTCCACTGCCCTTACTAATCTTTTCTCTACCATGTGGTTACTCACCCACATCTCTCTACCCACCCTGGCCTTTGTGAGCCTTCAATCTAGAACAAGGATGAGACCAGATAAATATCCATGTCACCCAGGCCACTGCAGAGAATTGGTCCAAAGGAGGTCACTCTGGGCCTCCCTCCCCTATCTGGCAACTCAGGTGCACAACCATCTTTGCTCCTCCAGAAGCAGGAGTAAGTCATGCTCACCTGTTCACCCGCTGAGCAAAGGGACTGATTACCCAAGAAAGGGAAGTGTCGCCCACAGAAATTAATACAGATGAGGCTTTAACAAGGTTGGCTGCCTGCACAGGATTAGATATTGATCTCGCTTGTTTTCCCAGTTACGGCTCTGTCTGCCACCTGTGGAGATCACTTCTAAACTCCTCCTAATACCAAACAAGGCAAGAGAGCTCAGCCCAGAGCAGACTCAGTGCATGGTGATGGCAGAATGTGAGGGAATTCCCAGTACCTGTGTCCAGAAAACCATGAACACAAGTGGAAGAGATCCCCCCCAAACCGCATGACAGCTCAGTACTGAGGGGAGGATGAAAACAGAACAAGAGCACAGACTGAACTTGGTATGAAGCCCAATATTCACATGTGCCTCATGGGACTGAAAAGTCAGGAGGGGAGAAGTCATTTACATAAATGTCTTTGGATCATCTGGGAGGTCCTATGAATGGAAATTTAGCAGCTAAAAATAAGAACCTGGATTAAAACCTATAGGACAGGGACTTCTGGGAAGATGGCAGCGTGAGCAGGGCGGCAGAAATCTCCTCCCAACACTATATTTATCTACGAAAATACACCAAATACAACTATTTCTAAAAGAGAGACCAGAATACACAGGAAAGCGCACAGCGTGCAGCTACACCCGAGAGGACTTGGCACGCCGCAAGGTGGATAAGATACGGAGCCGCAACCCGGCAGGACCCGAGCACTCCCCCACCCCAGCGCACCGGTGGGAGGAGAGGATTCAGAGCCGGGAGGGAGTGGAAATACACCCCACGAAATAACCAGCCCCGGTGATCGGCGTGGAGACCACTGACACACATCGCGCGGTGTAACGGAGATTGGAGAGACAGAGGGGCAGGATCTGAGCGAGGAACACGCCAGGGTGCTTGCAGCCGGCTCCCGGAAAGGAAAAAAGAAAAGAAAAGCACTTGCTTTCTTCAGCGGTCTTAAAGAGACAGGAGCCCAGCGAAGGAGCAGGATCGCCCCGGCACACTCAGCCCAGCAGGCTGGGAGTCCTGGGGAGTTTCAGACCCCTTAGCTGGCGACTGGGAAAGGGTGGCCGCACATCGACCTCTCACAGATATCAACAGCTTCCCATTCGTTCCCACCCCAGCCAGACCTATAAAGGGCCCTACGGAGTGGCACGGCCATGGCTGCAGAATAGTGGGGCAACAGCGCCACCTACAGCATCCCCACCGAATCTACTCCCAGTGGGCGTTTGTTTTGTTTTGTTTTGTTTGTTTGTTTTGTTTTTCTTTTTTCTTTTCTTTCTTTTTTCTTTTCTTATTTTTTTCTTTCTTTTTTTTTTCTCTTTTTAAAGTCTTAAAGAGCCCAGCTGACATATGTAGCAACTACCAGCAACCATTTCTATAGCCATGAAAAGACAGAGGAATATGGTTCAGACTAAGATCAACCAGACAACCCCAGAGAGGGAGTCTGAAGGGATCAAAATGCACAGTCTTCCTGAAAAAGAATTCAGAAAAAAAGTAAACCATGCTGATGGATCTACAGAGAGATGTGCAAGAGCTGAGGGAGGAAGTGAGGGAAGTGAGGAAAGACAATGCAGAAATCAGATAAGCATTATTCGCATTATAGGAGTACCAGAGGAAGAAGAGAGAGAAAAAGGGATAGAAAGTGTCTTTGAAGAAATAATTCCTGAAAACTTTCCCATGCTGAGGAAGGAAATAGTTTCGCAGTCCATGGAAGCCCACAGATCTCCCAACACAAGGGACCCAAGGTAGAAAACACCAAGACACATAATAATTAAGATGGCAAAGATCAAAGATAAAGACAGAGTATTAAAGGCAGCTAGAGAGAGAAAAAAGATCACCTACTAAAGAAAACCCATCAGACTATCATCAGACTTCTCAACAGAAACCTTACAGGCCAGAAGAGAATAGCATGATATATTTAACATTATAAAACAGAAGGGCCTCGAACCAAGAATATTGTATCCAGCACGATTATCATTTAAATATGACGGAGGGATTAAACAATTTCCAGACAAATGAAAGTTGAGAGAGTTTGCCTCTCATAAACCACCACTACAGGACATCTTAAAAGGACTGCTCTAGAGGGAAGAACCCCTAAGGCTAAAAAGATGTCACCAGAGAAAATAAAATCATAGCAAAGAAAGCAGACCATCCAAATATTAACTAAAAACAAAGAATAAAACACCTACTATATGAAGAATGGAGGAGGAAGAATAACAAAGGAGAGAAATAAAGAAACATCAGGCGGTGTTTACAATAACTTAACAAGAAAGTGAAGTTAGATTGTTAGATAGTAAAGAAGCAACCCTTGAACCTTTGGTAACCATGAACCTAAAGCCAGCAATGGCAATAGGTACATATCTATCAATAATCATCCTAAATGTAAATGGACTGAATGCACCAATCAAAAGACACAGAGAAACAGAATGGATAAAAAAGCAAGACCCATCTATATGCTGCTTACAAGAGACTCACCTCAAACCCAAAGATATACACAGACTAAAAGTGAAGGGATGGAAAAAGATATTTCATGCAAACAACAAAGAGAAAAAAGCAGGTGTTGCAGTACTTGTATCAGATAAAATAGACTTCAAAACGAAGAAAATAGCAAGAGATAAAGACGGATATTATGTAATGATAAAGGGGTCAGTCCAACAAGAACATATAACCATTATAAATATATATGTACCCAACACAAGAGCGCCAGCATATGTGAAACAAATACTAACAGAATTAAAGGAGGAAATAGACAGCAATGCATTCATTTTAGGAGACTTCAACTCACCACTCACTGCAAAGGACAGATCAACCAGACAGAAAATAAGTAAAGACACAGAGGCACTGAACAACACACTAGAACAGATGGACCTAACAGACATCTACAGAACTCTGCACCCAAAAGCAGCAGGATACACATTCTTCTCAAGTGCACATGGAACATGTTCCAGAATAGACCACATACTAGGCCACAAAAAGAACCTCAGTAATTTCAAAAGTATTGAAATCCTACCAACCAACTCCTAAGATCACAAAGGTATAAAACTAGAAAGAAATTTAAAAGGCTCACAAATACATAGAGACCTAACAATATTATCCTAATCAATGGGTTAACGACCAAATCAAAACAGAAATCAAAGAATATATGGAGACTAACGACAACAACACAAAGCCACAGCTTCCCTGGGACGCAGCAAAGGCAGTTCTAAGAGGAAACTATATTGCAATCCAGGCCTATTTAAAGAAGGAAGAACATTCCCAAATAAATAGTCTAAAGACACAATTATGGAAATTGGAAAAAGAACAACAAATGAGGCCCAAAGTCACCAGAAGGAGGGACATAATAAAGATTACAGAAGAAATAAATAAAATTCAGAAGAATAAAACAATACAAAAAAATCAATGAAAACAAGAGCTGGTTCTTTGAAAAAATAAACAAAATAGATAAACCCCTAGCCAGACATTAAGAGAAAAAGAGAATCTACACACATAAACACAATCAGAAATGAGAAAGGAAAAATCACGACGGACCCCACAGAAATACAAAGAATTATAAGAGAATATTATGAGAATCTATAGGCCAACAAGCTGGAAAACCTACACGAAATGGACAACTTCTTAGAAAAATACAACCTTCCAAGACTGACCAAGCAAGAAACAGAAAAACTAAACAGACCAATCACCAGCAACGAAATTGAATCGGTAATCAAAAAACTACCCAAGAACAAAACCCCCGGACCTGATGGATTCACTTCTGAATTCTACCAGACATATAGAGAAGAAATAACACCCATTCCCCTTAAAGTTTTCCAAAAAATAGAAGAGGAGGGAATACTTCCAAACTCATTCTATGAAGCCAGCATCACTCTAATACCAAAATCGAGCAAAGACCTCACCAAAAAAGAAAATTACAGACCAAGATCCCTAATGAATGTAGATGCAAAAATGCTCAACAAAATATTAGCAAACCAAATTCAAAAATACATCAAGAGGATCATACACCATGATCAAGTAGGATTCATCCCAGGGATGCAAGCATGGTACAACATTCAAAAATCCATCAACATCATCCACCACATCAACAAAAAGAAGGACAAAAACCACATGATCATCTCCATAGATGCTGGAAAAGCATTTGACAAAATTCAGCATCCATTCATGATTAAAACTCTCAACAAAATGGGTACAGACGGCAAGTACCTCAACATCATAAAGGCCATATATGACAAACCCACAGCTAACATCATACTTAACAGCAAGAAGCTAAAAGTTTTTCACCTAAGATCGGGAACAAGACAGGGATGGCCACTCTCTCCACTGTTATTCAACATAGTACTGGAGGTCTTAGCCACAGCAATCAGACAAAACAAAGACATACAAGGCATCCAGACTGGTAAAAAAGAAGTCAAATTGTCACTATTTGCAGATGACATGATATTGTACATAAAAAACCCTAAAGACTCCACTCCAAAAGAACTAATATCTGAATTCAGCAAAGTTGCAGGATACAAAATTAACACACAGAAATCTGTTGCTTTCCTATACACTAATGATGAACTAACAGAAAGAGAAATCATAAAAACAATTCCATTCACAATTGCATCAAAAAGAATAAAATACTTAGGAATAAACCTAACGAAGGAAGTGAAAGACCTGTACTCTAAAAACTACAAGACATTCCTAAGAGAAATTACGAGGACATTAACAAATGGAAATGCATCCCTTGCTCTTGGCTAGGAAGAATAAATATTGTCAAAATGGCTATATTACCCAAAGCAATCTACAGACTCAACGCAATCCCTATCAAACTACCAACAGCTTTCTTCAATAAACTGGAACAAATAATTCTAAAATTCATACGGCACCAGAAAAGACCCCGAAAAGCCAAAGCAATCCTGAGAAGAAGGAATAAAACAGGGGGAATTACACTCCCTGACTTCAAGCTCTACTACAAAGCCACAGTAATCAAGACAATTTGGTATTGGCACAAAAACAGATCCACAGACCAGTGGAATAGAATAGAAAATCCAAACATCAACCCAAACACATACAGTCAATTAATATTTGATAAAGGAGCCTTGGATATACATTGGGGAGGTGACGGCCTCTTCAGCAGCTCGTGTTGGAAAAACTGGACAGCTACATGTAAGAGAATGAAACTGGACTACTTTCTAACCCCATACACAAAGGTAAACTCAAGGTGGATCAAAGACCTGAATGTAAGTCATGAAACCATAAAACTCTTAGAAAAAAATATAGGCAAAAAGGTCTTGGACATAAACATGAGCGACTTCTTCATGAACATATCTCCCCGGGCAAGGGAAACAAAAGCAAAAATGAACAAAAATGAACAAGTGGGACTATATCAAGCTGAAAAGCTTCTGTACAGCAAAGGACACCATCAGTAGAACAAAAAGACTCCCTACAGTATGGGAGAATATATTCATAAATGACTTATCCGCTAGGGGCTGACATCCAAAATATATAAAGAACTCACGCACCTCAACAAACAAAGAGCAAATAATCCAATTAAGAAATGGGCAGAGGACATGAATAGTCACTTCTCCAAAGAAGAAATTCAGATGGCTAACTGGCACATGAAAAGATGCTCCACATCACTAATCATCAGAGAAATGCAGATTAAAACCACAATGAGATACCACCTCACATCAGTGAGGATAGCCAACATCCAAAACACAAACAACAAATGTTGGCGAGGATGTGGAAAAAAGGGAACCCTCCTACACTGCTGGTGGGAATGTAAATTAGTCCAACCATTGTGGAAAGCAGTATGGAGGTTCCTCAAAAAACTCAAAATAGAAATACCATTTGACCCAGGAATTCCACTCCTAGGAATTTACCCTAAGAATATTGCAGCCCAGTTTGAAAAAGACAGATGCACCTCTATGTTTATTGCAGTACTATTTACAATAGCCAAGAAATGGAAGCAGCCTAAGTGTCCATCAGTAGATGAATGGATAAAGAAGTGGTAGTACATATACACAATGGAATATTATACAGCCATAAGAAGAAAACAAATCTTACCACTTGCAACAACATGGATGGAGCTAGAGGGTATTATGCCCAGTGCAGGAAGCCAATGCAAAAAAGACAAGTACCAAATGATTTCACTCATATGTGGAGTATAAGAACTAAGAAAAAAAACTGAAGGAACAAAATAGCAGCAGACTCACAGAACCGAAAAACGGACTAATAGTTACCAAAGGAAAAGGGACTGGGGAGGACGGGTGGGAAGGGAGGGACAAGGGGGAAAAAGGGGCCTTATGATTCGCAGATGTAATGTTAGGGGGGCACGGTGAGGGCTGTACAACCCAGGGAAGACAAGTAGTGACTCTATAGCATCTCTCTATGCTGATGGACAGTGAATGTAATGGCATTGGTGAGGGTGACCTGATGAAGGGGGTAGTGTAATCACCATAATATTGCTCATTTAATTGTAGATTAATGATATCAAAATAAACTTATAAAAAAATTCATATGGAACCACAAAAGACCCCGAATAGCCAAAGCAATCCTGAGAAGGAGGAATAAAACAGAGGAATTACGCTCCCTGACTTCAAGCTCTACTACAAAGCCACAGTAATCAAGACAATTTGGTATTGGCACAAAAACAGACCCACAGACCAGTGGAACAGAATAGAAAATCCAAACATATAGAGTCAATTAATATTTGATAAAGGAGCCTTGGATATACAATGGGGAGATGACAGCCTCTTCAGCAGCTGGTATTGGAAAAACTGGACAGCTACATGTAAGAGAATGAAACTGGACTACTGTCTAACCCCATACACAAAGGTAAACTCAAGGTGGATCAAAGACCTGAATGTAAGTCATGAAACCATAAAACTCTTAGAAAAAAACATAGGCAAAAATCTCTGGACATAAACATGAGCAACTTCTTCATGAACATATCTCCCCGGGCAAGGGAAACAAAAGCAAAAATGAACAAGTGGGACTATATCAAGCTGAAAAGCTTCTGTACAGCAAAGGACACCATCAGTAGGACAAAAAGACATCCTACAGTATGGGAGAATATATTCATAAATAACGTATCTGATAAAGGGTTGACATCCAAAATATATTAAGAACTCACGTACCTTAACAAACAAAAAGCAAATAATCCAATTAAGAAATGGCCAGAGGACATGAATAGACACTTCTGTAAAGAAGAAATTCAGATGGCCAACAGGCACATGAAAAAATGCTCCACATCGCTAATCAGCAGAGAAATGCAGATTAAAACCACAATGAGATATCACCTCACACCAGTGAGGATGGCCAACATCCAAAACACAACAACAAATGTTGGCAAGGATGTGGAGAAAAGGGAACCCTCCTACACTGCTGGTCGGACTGCAAATTAGTTCAGTCATTGTGGAAAGCAGTATGGAGGTTCCTCAAAAAACTCAAAATAGAAATACCATTTGACCTAGGAATTCTACTTCTAGGAATTTACCCTAAGAATGCAGCAGCACAGTTTGAAAAAGACAGATGCACCCCTGTTTATTGCAGCGCTATTTACAATAGCCAAGATTTGGAAGCAACCTAAGTGTCCATCAGTAGATGAATGGATAAAGAAGAGGTGGTAAATATACACAATGGAATATTATATAGCCATAAGAAGAAAACAAATCCTACCATTTGCAACACCATGGATGGAGCTAGAGGGTATTATGCTCAGTGAAATAAGCCAATGCGAAAAAGACAAGTACCAAATGATTTCACTCATATGTGGAGTATAAGAACAAAGAAAAAAACTGAAGGAACAAAACAGCAGCAGACTCACAGAACCCAAGAATGGGCTAATAGTTACCAAAGGGGTAGGGACTGGGGAACATAGGTGGGAAGGGAGGTATAAGAGGGAAAAAGGGTCATTACGATTAGAAGATGTAATGTTGGGGGGGCACTGGGAGGGCAGTACAACTCAGAGAAGACAAGTAGTGATTCTATAGCATCTCACTACGCTGATGGGCAGTGACTGTAATGGGGTTGGTGGGTGGGACCTGATGAAGGGATAGTTTAATAACCATAATATTGCACATGTAATAGATTAATGATACCAAAATGAATTATATAAAAATAAAAATAAATAAAAGCCTGTAAAAAAAAAACCTATAGGACTTAGTAAGGAAACTGTAAGAGAACATTTTTTTGCCTACCACACTGGAAATGTTTTTTTTCTAATTATAATATTGAGTGATAGCAACGCGTTCAAGGAAATGGAAGGAGTAAATAACTTTCCCAGAGGGCAGCTTGGCAATACATTTCAAAAGCTATAAAATTCATCATACACTTTGAATCAGTAATTCCATTTCTAGGAATTGACCTGAAAATGTAATTAAGAGTGTGTGCAAGGCTTTGCTGTGAGTTGAAAGGCACGTGACCCTTCCTGGGACACAGATTAGGGGTGGAAGGAAGGCTGGTTGTGAAGCCCAGGCTTGGCTGGGATGCTACAGTAAACAGTTCCAGGATGCTGTGTAGCGGAGGGTCCACAGAGAAACCCATACCAAGACCAAGAGATCCTTGGCTAGTCAACAAACATGTTGTCATCACTGTTAGGGATGTGAAAAAGATGCCATCCTTGCCCTAGAGATGTTCACTTATACAAGGGGACAAAGGCAGTGAAATGGAAAATTGCAGTCTGTTATAGGAGCAACCATGGAAAATCAAAGTGGTTGGATGCCAAGAGCAAGGAGTTAATGCTACGTGACAGGTCAGTAAGCCTCCATCAGCATATGACTCATGAACTGAGTCTCCAGAGTGAGTGGGATTTAGGAAAGGAAACAAATGAAGGAAGAAAATGTATAAGAAAACACTTGTGGAAGTGCATGTGTATAGGGAAGAGACAAGAGGTGCATTTGGAGAGCACAAAGGAATAAGATCGCGGGGACCCTTATGAACAAAAGCGAGAGCCCTCGGTCACAATGACCCAAAGTAGGATTCCAGTGCAGGGAGACATGAAAGCCAAAACAGTGGCTCATGGTTACTTTTGACTCAAGTATGCTTTCTGACTGTCTCCTTTATAACATTCTCTTACAAAATAAAATTTATTTAAAAGCTTAAATTCTGAAAAACTCTTGGGGAATATCTCTTGCTTCCAGGACCATTTGAGACTGCTCTGATTAGAAATCTCCGTTACCAATCTGCTTTACTTTTATCATCCCTGCAGGGACAAGCACCCCCACCCCCTTATCTTTGCAGGCCAATATTCTTTGAGACATAATCACTGAGCCCATTTATTCTACTATTGACTATTGGTATATGCTCTTTAACATTCTTGTACAGTAATCTTGTAAAAAACCTTATAGAGACATCTGGTAAAAGGACATATGACTGAAGTTTTCACTGCCCATTCCTCTGTAGATATAAATTGGTCATGAGCTACATAAGATCAGTATTCATCCCCACTTATTTATGCTTATGCAAAATCAGTCCCTAAAGCTGATATGAGAGTTATGGTCAATAAAAAGAGCCTTGACAGGAAGGATTGCAATTTTCTGTGGGGAACAAACCAGGATATTTCCTAGCCATCTTTCTCTTAACTTGTATTTAAGCAATTCAAATTCTGCCTTTGGGTGAGATACACCTGTATCTGCCAGCTACAGAGGGCAAAAAAAAGATCAACATTCTCTTATAAGTTGATAATATGGTTTTATTGTCATATATTAGAACAGTCTTTACAATATAATTGTCCCTGCTATGAAATCACTGGCAGAAATGACTTAAGATCAACTGCTCTCAAACCAAAGCCAGTCTTTTAGTAACTGCTTCCCAATAATACCTACCAATAGCTGTAATCATTCAAGCAAGTAATCATAATTTTTTCCCTCCTTATGTCCATATCCTTTTTAAGTGTGACTTTGAAGCCCTGCCATCAAGAGGTAGAGTCCATTCTTCCACTCTTTTGAATATAGGTTGGCCTTGTAACTTGCACTGCTCAAAATAATATGGTGTCAATGAAGTCTTAGTGGGAATATAGACATCTACCCCCACCTACTACTC
This sequence comes from Smutsia gigantea, assembly GCA_032199065.1. Lineage (NCBI taxonomy): Eukaryota > Metazoa > Chordata > Mammalia > Pholidota > Manidae > Smutsia > Smutsia gigantea. Next base: position 149,034 of record JAVSCE010015560.1, on the reverse strand, counting down.
ATAAGACAGCATCCTCCTCCCCCTGATGGAGTGGTATCAGAGAAAACCAGTTAAAATTGAGAGCCAAATAAGATCAGAGTCTCATAATATCTAAAATGTCCCAATTGCAACACAAAATAGCTCATCATATCAAAAACCTGGACTCTTTCTAACTAAATGAAAGAGAGACAATAGATGCCAATGAGACAGAGATATGAGAATTATATGCTAAGAATTTTAAAGCAACATTCATAAAAATGCCTCAGTGAGCAATTATGAGCATTCTTAAAACAAAAAAATAGAAGTCTCAGCAAAAATAAGATAAATAAAAATTAACCAAAGGAAATTTTACCACTGAAAAATGCAATAACTGAAGTTGTAAAAACTCAATATATGGTCTCAACAGCAGAATAGAAGGAAGAAAAGAATTAATAAAATGAAAGACATAAAAATAGAAATCACCCAATAAATAGACAAATAAATTGGGGGAAAAATGGAGCCTCAGAGTCTTTGGGAACTATAACAAAAGATCTAACATTCATGTTATTTGAGTCCAGAAAAGAAAGGAGAGAGAGCAGGGCTGAAAAAATACTCAAAGAAATAATAGCTGAAAACTTTCCAAATATGGCAAAATACATAAACCTACAGAGTCAAGAAGCTGAGCAAACCCCAAACAATTAGAATGATAGTGGATTTCTTATTAGAAACAATGGAAACCAAGAGGAAGTGGCATACCATTTTTCAAGCACTGAAAGATTTTTATCTAGTGAAAATACACTTCAAGAATGAAAGAGACATTAAGACTTCTTAGATGAAGGAAAACTAAGAACTTCTCACCAGTAGACCTACCCAAAAATAAAGCTGAAGAAAGTTCTGTAAATAGAAATAAAAAAGAGGGAATATTGGAACATCAGCAAGGAAGAAAGTACATGATTACATACAATAGACTTTCTTTATCCTGTTCAATTTTCTAATTCTGTTTGACGGGTTAAGGAAAAATTACAACAAAACATGAACATAACTTGCATGACAAAAACAACAAATCCCTGATGAAGGAAATCAAAGAAGACATAAATGGAAAGAAAAATAATATTACATTGGAAGACTCAACACAGTAAAGATGTTAATTCTCCCCAAACTGATATGCAGGATTAATCCAATTCCTATCAAAATCCCAGCAATACTTTTTGAGTATATATAGACAAGATCATTCTAAAATTTATATGAAAATGCAAAGGCATAATAACAAATCTGAAAAAGAATAAAGTAGGATGAGTCAGTGTTCCCAATTTCAAGACTTGAAGACAGTTACAGTCATCAAGACAGCATGGTAGTGGCAGAGGAATAGACAGCACAGACCAGAGGATGGAACCAAGAACCCAAAAACAGACTCACACAAATATGCCCAACTGATTTTTGACAAAATGCAAAAGCAATTCAGGAAAGAAATACAGCCTTCCAAAAAATAATTCTGGAACAACTAGACATCCATAAGCAAAATAAACATGAATCTTCACCTAATTATCACAACTTACATGAAAATATATTTATATGGAGATCAGACTTAAATATAAAACTATAGAACTTTTAGAAAAGAATGGAAGGAAATTTTCAGGATCCACAGCTAGGCAGAGTTCTTAGACTTGACATGAAAAGCATGATCCATAAAAGGAAAAACTGGTAAGTTGGACTTCATCAAAATTAGAAACTTTTTCTCTGTGAAAGGCTATGTGAAGAGGATAAAAAACACAGGGTACAGGATGGGAGAAAATATTTGCAAACCATGTATCTGACAGAGGACTAGTGTCTAGAATGTATACAAAGAATTATTTTAAAATCAACAGTAAAATTTAAAAAGCAATGCAATTAGGAAATGGGCAAAGGACACGAAGAGACATTTCACCTAGGAGATTATAAATGGTTATAAACCCATAAAAGGTGTTCAACATCATTAGCCATAGGACAATCACAATAAGGTATCACTACCTAGCTATTGGAATGGCTCAAAAAGCGACACCCACCAAATTCTGAGGAGAATGGAAAGAAACTGGATCACTCATGCATTGCTGGTGGGAATGTAAACTGATCCAGCCACTCTGAAAAAAAATTGGCAGTTTCTTTAAAAAAAAAAACTGAACATGTAACCGCCATATGATTATACTCATATACAAATATACTCACATATAAATACACCCAGCCCAGCAATTATACTCATGGACGTTTATCCAAGACAAATGAAAACTTACATTCACATGAAAGTATATACACAAATGTTCATGAGGTTTTATTTATAATAGCAAAACATTGGAAGCAACCCTGATGATCTTCAGTGGGTCCATCATTACATAAACTGTGATACATCCATACCAAGGACTACTATTCAACAACAACAAAGAACAAACTATGAACTCATGCAAGCTAGATGAATCTCCAGAGAATTATGCTGAGTGAAAAAGTCAATCCTAGTGGGTTACTGAATTTATGGTTCCATTTAAATAACATTCTTAAAGGGACAAAATTATAGAAATGGAAACAGACAAGGGGTTGTCAGGGATTAAGCTGCTGGTGAGGAAAGGGGAGAAGTGGATATGGTTACGAAGCAGATGGATCTTTGCAGTGATGGATATATTCTATATATGTACTATATCAATGTCAGTATCCTGGGTGTGGCCCTATACTACAGCTTTGTAGGATATTACTGTTGGAGGAAACTAGGTCAGGGGTATACAGTATCGCTCTGTACTGTTTCCTGCAACTTCTTGCAAACCTACAGTTATCTCAAAATAAACATTTTGCTTTTTAAAAGTAAAACAAAAGAATGTGGCAGAGTGAATTTTGTGCCATCTCCAAGCCAAGCTTTCAAGAAGTCTTCACAGGTTTTATTTGGAAATCCCTACCCAGACACCATGGGAACAAGCCTAGGTGAGTGTGCTGGAAGACAGAAAACCACATGAAATATGACAAACCATCCCCACTGAAGCCATTCTACACCCACCAACTCCCAGCCAACCTTCAGTCAACAGCAGACACATGACAGAGCCCAGCAGAAACTAGGAGGAATACTCAACAGGGCCCTGCATGCCTGCAAATTGTGAGCTAAGTAAATAGCTGTTGACTTAAGACCCTAAAGTATTAGATGGTTTGTTATATAATAAAAGCTAACTGATACAAGTCAACACATTTACATAAATAGAAACCAATTTATCTTGGAAGGTTCCCTAGGAAGTTATTCTGTTTAAAATTAGATGCTTTGCAAAATCCCTGATTTGATTTTGTACCCCTATGTTTATTGCCATACTATTTGCAGTAGCCAAGATATGGAAGCAACCTAAGTGTCTATCAACAGGTGAATGGATAAAGAAGAGGTGGTACATATACACAATGGAATGCTATACAGCCATAAGAAAGAAACAAATCCTACCATTTGCAACGACATGGATGGAGCTGGAGGATATTATGCTCAGTGAAATAAGCGAGGCAGAAAAAGACAAATACCATATGATTTCAGTTATTTGTAGAATATAAAAACAAAGCAAAACAGAAGGAACAGAATAGCATTAAACTCATAGACACAAGTGGTGTCTATGAGAAGTGACTAGTGGTTACCAAGAGGAAGGGGATGGTCAAGGCAGTTGTGGGAGGAAGATAAAAGGGCACAATAATTCACAATCACAATATAAGTTGATCACAGGGACTGTTGAACCATTGTGATACACCTCTGAGACCTACATAAGATTGTATATTAATGATATTTTAGTAAAAAACATTTTTTAACTTAGATGTTTTGAAATATTTTGTGTTTGAGTTGGACATTTAACAAGCCCCATTTTCAAATTGTCCAGGTTTTAATTAAAATGGCTATACAGGACCCTTGGTCCTGTTCACCGGTGTGCCCTAGGCTTGGGGGTGGGGTGGTCTTGTATGCAGGTAGGGGTCCTTGATAAGACCATCCACATTCATTAGAGCTCAGCTGTGCCGCTCCAGCCCAGTAGAGAGTTGAAAGCACACATCTCTGTCCTTAAGCTTCACGGAATAGCTGCCTCCTAAGACACTGACCTCCAACTCACTGCCACTCAGTCCTTAACCAGAGCTCAGTATTTACGGAGGATAGCCTGAAGGCCACAGCACCCGCCCATCCCTCTGGGTATTCTGAGCGTGTCCTTGAGGTAGGCCGTGCCATCAGAGAATGAAAGGATCACATTGTTTTGGCCCTCAGAGAATTGCTTTTATTGACCTGCACTTTGGCATTCTGCCACTTACCCATCCAACGGGGCTTAAAGCCCACAAAACCCAAGATTGTCCTTGCTCTGGTAATGGGGCTAAGAACCTGCGCACAATGAAAGCCTGTTTTGATTACCTGGACCATCAGTATAACTCTCCTAAGTGGCTGGTTTGTGTTTCCTACACGGCCCCTGTGAATCACATAGCTGACATGCCTTCCCACTTACCTGGGCAGCTCGGAGCCAAACTGAGCAGCTGAGACTCCTGTGGAGCAGCATGTGACTCCATCTAGGCCTCATCAGACTCCAGTCTCAGCCCTGTCACCTGCAGCTTCTCTGCCTGCCATTCACACCAGAGCTGAGCTGATGGCCTGGCCCAGGGGATCTTCTCGGTGGCCCTGCAGCCTGGCAGAGTCATTAGAAATCACATGAGCCTAAGCTTATAAGTTCAGTCCGTGTTCTCCAGGTGAATTAACCACCAAGCAAGTCAGCCAAGGGCAGCCATACCTGGAGGAAGAGGAGGGGGAATTGGGAAATCTGGCAAAGGTAAAGCCCCTCAACGTGTCAGGAACTATGTATGTGTATGCTTTTTATTCTCAAAACAATCCTGAGAGATGTAAGTTATCTGCATTATCCAGGTTTGGAAAATGAGGGTTGGAGAAACAGTGACTCGCCTAGAAATTGCACAATTGTCAGCAGCAAAGCCAGGATGCAAACCTAAGTTTAATTCTGAAGCCCATGTTTTCCCCTCTAGACAAGGGTGGGCAACTATGACCCACGGGCCCAACGCAGCCTGCCACCTGACTTTGTAAAGTCTTACTGGAGCCCAGCCACCCCCATTTGTTTACACACTCCCTGTGGCTGCTTTCCTGCTACAACTACAGAGTATTTCCAGTGACCACATGGCCCACAGTGCCCCAAATCGTTATTATCTGTTCCTTCACAGAAAAGGTTTGCCAGCACCTGCTCTAAACAAAGAGCAAAGAGCTCTAGCCAAATGACACCTCTGTGTTAAAGAGTGGTCATCAGAGTCACCTGCAGGGGAGGGAGGAGGGGACAGAGGGTGAGAAGGGGGAGAGAGAGAGGGAGAGGGAGAGAGAGAGAGAGAGAGAAAGAGAAAGAGAGAGAGAGAGAGCACTTCTTAGAAATGCAGATTTCTAGGCCCCTCTCATGTCCACCAAGTTAGACTCTTCCAAGTTGGAGGCCCGAATCTGCATTTTTAGCCCACACTCCCCACCACCACCACAGTCACATGCTTCTGACAGTCCCTGAAGGTCCTGAGCTACAGCCCAACCCATGGACTTAATATCCCCAAACCCCTCAACCTGACTATTGGTTTACAAACTCAGGAGCCTGTGTTTGTACCCAGAAGCAGGCAGAGGCCGAAGAGACAGGCGACCCTAAATTGGTAGGTGGGAGGCTGATAAGCAAGGGAACCTACACACCATCTCGGCACTGGCCTACTGGAGTCTTAACAGTTCACACAGAGGCCTGAACAGGGCTCAGTCATGTTCTCCGTCCAGATGGTTTCAACAGCACAGCTCTCTCAAGGCTACGACCTTGAGGTGGCTCCCACTGTGGGCACAGCAGCCAGAATGCACATGCCAAGGACAGGGGAGCCTCTGATCGCCCAGGCCCAGCTCAAGGGTCGACCTGCAGCCACGTGCTCTTGACGACCCCCCCTCCACCACTGATGGGTATTGAGAGATATCAGCCAGGGCTCACTTGTGCCCTGGGTAGGGTAACAGTGAGGCCTGTTCTATACCAGCCCCCAGATTTCCAGAAGTGGAAACTTTCTCAAGCATTCACCCTTTACTGCCCTCCTTCCACTCCCTGTCCCACCACTTCTCCCCTACTGGTGCTTCCTGGGGTCACCTCCTAAATCCACTACCTGCCCTCAAATTCTTGTCTCAGGGTCTGCTCCTGGGCACCCCTCAAAACAGACGAAAGCCAGAGACATTGAGAGAGTGATAAAATTGAGACACTGAGATATTAAAATGCTATGCATAAATAGACAATAATTACAGCATTCCTGCAGGGATTACATTCTGTGCTGGACCCAGAAAGGGCACAGGAGGAACAAGCTGCAGAGATGTCCCCTGCCTCGGACACAGCTGACAATTTAGGTGGGAGCAGGGGAGCTGGATAAGGCAGAATGAGGCAGAGACACAGAGGCAGGGAAAGCAGGAAACAATTATGCATCAAGCATGAATACACTGTACACCTGAAACCAATACAGTATTGCTTATCACCTGTACTTCAACAGCAAAGAATGCATCAGGCCGGCCCTGGTTCCCCAGATCAGGCACCTGGATTCACAGCAAGGGCAGGGCCACCACCTGCCACCATTTGGTAAAGTGGAGACTCACCAAGCCTCCCAAGGCTGAAGGCAGCAAAGTTTTTAAGGTATTTTCACAGCTCTCATTGCTTTTCACTGGCCCGCCAGCCTTGTAGGGAAATGGGAAGAATACCATTACCAGTCAGGCATTTTTCACGTAAGGGAGCACAGTGGCCCACATTTGTACCAGTCCAAACAGAACCAGCTCACATCACACAAGTCCTTCCACTGCTCTGTGTTGCTGGAACCTGATTCTGCTAAGAGTTTCCTTGGCTAAGCTAAACTGAGGATTTCTAAGGGAATACAAGACACTGGTCCTAGCCAACTCTGAAGCCCAGAGAGTGGAGTGTCTCGAAAAGGAGGCGTTCCTGGGGCTCCATTCTGAGCCGAGCTGAGAATGAGGACTCAGTCCCACCTCAGGAAGTGGGATTTTCCCAGGCCACCTCCTAACCTCACCACCTTGGGAGCCAGAGGCATAACAGAGTCTGGTTCCCATAGCAACACAGCCAGGTTCACAAAGCAACAAGGTCGACTTTGCAGTCAGCTCTGCGGCCAAGGCAATTTCAAGTCAGCCCACAAGGTTAATTCATCTGCAGCCTCCTCTGCCAGAAGCCCACAGCATGCAAGAACAGCGAGTCATCACCCCGGCACCATCAGGCCAGGACCCAGTGCAGTGGTCCTGAGTTTCCCCACTCAAACCTGAGGAGGCCAGCTCAGGTAAACCGAGGTTACATGGAAACTTCCAGCATTAGCCAGCATGTGCCAATGTGCACTACTGCAGGGTCTGGTGCAAGGCAAGCCCTCTCTCTCAGCCCAGCCCCTGGGTTCCAGCAAGGCAGACAGACAGGGAGACACAGACGGCAGCTCCAAAGAGGGTCCCAGGGAGGAGGACCTGCTTGGTGGCTGGTTGTTGGAAACATTGGTCCCTGTGTTCAACTCGCAGTGTAGAGGGCATTTGGAAAAACTCCTTGAGAGCTGCGGGAACCCAGTTCTGACAAGGAACAGGAGGACCTGGCCTGCACCCGCTCACACTTCCGCACAGGTGTCCCTTACACTGAGCCAGAACTGTGCATGGCCAAGGAGGGCCTCTTGCTGCCTGAGACATGATTAGGCTTCATCTCTGGTGCTGGCCCTGCATGGAGGCTCTGGGGATGCTGGCTGCGCTGCTGCTCTGCAGCTGAAGCCTGTGACACCTGCAGGTGTGATGCCCCCTAAGGAGGGGGGCCTGGTGCCGATCCCCCCCATGTTCAGGCAAGTGCATGCTTACTGTGCCAGGGGGTGGGCAGGTCATTTACTGCCAGCCGGGATAAGGTGTGGCATCCAGCATAATTTTTAACCATTGTATTTGGACAACATTAAAATGCTTACTGTGTGGATAGCACATTCCAACACCTTGATGGGAGCAAGAGGACTGAAAAAGGAGAGGGAATGGCAACTGTTACCACTCAGGTGAGCCCTCGTGTGTGCCAAGCACTGTGTCGGGCACATTATGGTATTATGTTATCTAATCCTCACCACAATCCTACTAAGTAGGACTATTTTTTATAGGGAAGGAAATAAGGTTCAGAACAATGAAGCAACTCACCCAGGGTCACACAGCCAGTGAGCGGTGCTGCTAGAACTTGAACCCAGAACTGTGACTCCAAAGCCCCTCGTGTTTGTACTGTTTCTTGCCTCCTAAACCTGGAGGGGAAAGTGAAAGGCAATTCCACAGGCAGCAGCCGTGCACAGCCACCCAGCTGTGAAGGAGACGGCGACAGGAAAAGGTGGCAAGTTCGCAATGAACAGGGCCACCCTAGAACCTGTCTCACCGAGGTGGAGTTTTCTAGTGTAAGACTATGGCCAGGAAAGTTCAGGATGGGGAGGGGAGAAGCAGACTGTACTGTTACCTGTCAAACTGAAGTTACACCTGGAACTTCTGTGGTTGGCAACGTCGGGAGCTTCCTGGGTAACATCTGAAACCAGCCCCCTTCCCCGGAGGGCAGAGATGGACAGCAGAAGGAGGCAGGCCACTCCAGAAGGGTAGGCAGAGGTTTGATAAGCAAGGGATCTTAGGAGGCTCGTCCTGGGCAGCTTCAGGATGAGATTTCCGCACAGCTCTCCAGAATCTTAATATTTCACAGAGCCTTAACAGCTTTGGTCACATCTTGGAATCTTCCAGAGGGTCCCAACACCACCTTACACTCTCAAGGCAGCGTCCTCCAAAATGGCTCTGGCCTGGGAATGGTGGGCAAAGCATGCCTTCCAGGACAGGGCAGGGGGTAGGAGACTCCCACTTCCCAGGGCCAGCTCTCAGGTCAACCGGAGGTCATGTCCTCTCTATGACCTCCTCCAAACCCATAGGACTCCTTAACTGCCCACAGGTGTTATGTGAGGGAAAAAAAAAAAACTAGTAGTAACAGCGATGAGGCTCGGAGTCGGCGTGGGGGCTGGCTTAGCCCGCACTGCCACAGACAGACTGGGGTGCGGGCTTGCCTTGCCTGTGGGACTGTGGGGAGCTTCGTGGGGGGAGCTTGTCCAGCAAGACCCCAGTGAAATGGGGAGGACATAGCACGAGGCTGACAGCTATGTAGGGGTCAAGGCAAGGGAGCCAGTGTGCGTCATCAGGAGGCTGGTTACATACAAGGCGATGAAGGAGCCAGCAGATGGAGCATAACAGAAGCCAGCTTTCTCACTGCCAGAGAGGACGCATACAAACATGGAAAGGATGGAGGCTAGGACTTAGATGGGAATTGGCGACATCGTATACCATACACAGATACTGTGTAGCCAGAATGTAATTATGAAGAAAATCAGAGAAGAAAAACATTCTAGAAAGTATCTGGCCTGTACTCCTCAAAAATGTCAGTCATCAAAGAATGAAAAAACTGGGGGACTGTTCTAGATTGAAGAGGATTCAAGAGATGACAACTAAATGCAATGCAGGGTCCTGGATGAACCCTGGACCAGAAAAACAAGGGCACTTATAAAGAACATTTAGTGAGGTAACTGGCAAATATGAATGAATTTGTGGATTAGATAGTATTACTAGATCCTTGTTAATGCCCTTATTTTTATTGTACTGAGCTTATGGAAAAAGGTGTCTTTGTTTTGGGAAAATATATTCTGAAGTATTTAGAGGTAATTAGCCCTGATATCTTCAGCTTACTATCAAATGGTTCCAAAAAAGTATAGAGACTGAGACAGAAAGACAGAGACAGAGAAAGTATAATAAAGTACACATGGTAAAATGTTAACAACTGGAGAATCTGAGTTAAGAGTATTCAGGAATCCTTTGTTGAATTCCTGCACTTTTTCTATAAATTTAAAATTATTTAAAAAAATTTTAGAACACATTCTATTGTGTTCCATATTTGGCTGTTGCTTGCAGCCTAGCCCACCCTAACTAAAATAGTATGTACTATTTTTTTCCAAGTAGGAGTAAGAATGTATCATTAACATAAATATTTATGGAGAGCCTGCTATGTGCCAGGCACCATGCTAGGTTTATAGGATTGAAGAAGACAGGCAATGTCTCTGCCCACAAGGAGCTTCCAGTGAGATATGGTAGATATTAAACAAATTACATAATTATAATCACAATTATGGAAAATGCTGGGGAAAGGGTTCATAACAGGGTGAGCTAATCTCATCTGGGAGTGTCAAGGAGGGTTCCTCCAAAGAAATGGTGTTTAACAGTTAAAGAAAGCTATCCCAGGTAAAAGATACAAATTGCAATCAAAATGAGAGTGTTTAAGTTTTCAATATCCTATCGTGATATTTTCAAGGTCCTGGACCTCCCCAACAGATTATGATTTTCTTGAGAAAAATATTAAGAACTTGCCAATGTGTATATGAGTCCCCCCAAGGATTGCCATTGCCATCTGAATAATTTTAAGTTCCCTGATTCTAACCTTGCCACATGGTAACTCATTATTTATATTGCAACCAGGGAATTCTTTTGAAAACACTGAATAGACCCTTAAAACCTTCCAATGACTTTCCATCTGTATGTTATCTATTGCCTCAATAATACTGGATAGCAAATAACCACGGAACCCTAGGAGTATATGACCATGACTGTAGGGGTTCTATTGGTTGGGTTCGGCTCACTCAATATACCAGGGGATCAGCTGCATATTGTTTGATTTAGGATGGCCTCCGCTGGCATAATGTGGATTGTGTCAGCACTGTTCCACAGTCCCACCTTCTAGCTGACCAGCCCAGGCAAGTTCCCATGGCCCAGGCACAGGGGCAAAAGTGAGTAAGCCCAGTCATACAGGGGTTTCTTAAGACTCCACTTGAATCCTGTTTGCTAACGGACCACTGGTCAAAGCAAGTAACATGGCTGAACCCAGAACCAGATAGAAAGGCAGTGCTGAGTTACATGGCAACAGTCATGGAAGGAGTGAAGGATTGGGGTCATTAATACAATCAGCCAACCACAACATCTCACATGGAATAAAACCCAAGTGTCTCACCACAGCCTACATGATCTAGCGCTGTTGACCTCTCAAATGCCATTTTGCTTTATTGATTGCTAACTTCCAGGGCTTAGCATGGAGCCTGGCACATAACAAGTGCCCAATAACTATTTCTTCATCGACTGAGTGAATGAAGAAAATGAATGAATGAATGAATATAATATTGTCTTCTTCCCTTGGTATGTGCTGATAAATTATGTTAGTTTGTCTCCAAAAAATTCAACATGATTGGATTTATTTTACTTATTTTCAATTTCAGTATATATCATAGATGCTTCCAGTGAGCTTCCAGTGAGGTATGGTGGATATTAAACAAATATCTCCTCCACCAAAAGTTTTTAAAAAGTCAGAAACTTAAGAAATGTTTGTCATTGTAGTAACAGATACCATTATGAGTTGGGCTTTATTTTAAGGTGTTATTTTAATATATCCCCCATAAGGTTCCTGGAAGGGTAATAATACAGTGGTGCTTTCAGGTTTAGAGAAGGAAGGGGACTCAGACTGCAGACCAATCAGGAAAAGATTAGATTTCCTCAAACCATGGAAATACCTCTAACAGAATGGCTGACTTAGTTGCTGGTCTCCCTGGGGATGTTCTGGGTATTCAGGATGAATTTTAGGAGTCTTGCACAGGTGAGAAGTTTTGATAGATCCTATACTCCAATTTGTTTCTTTGGGAGCATGTCAAAGAGTGACTATTAATTATAGAGTCCACACTGTTACCTCCACATATGTGTTTGTTCACTGTGCATTCCCGGCACCTAGCTCAGTGGGCAGGAAATAAATCTTTGTGGAGTGAATAAATGGTCCACGTAAAATGAATTAAGATATTGAGAATGGAGAGAATATGAAAAGTGACAGCCGAGAAATGCGAGAACTTGGGAACTGATTTGATATTAGAACAGGGGCAGGTAAGCCGTCAAAGAGGACCTCTGGGTTCTTTGGAATTTGGGGTCCAGGAGCCAAATTTGCAGGGTTCTGCAGGAGTCCAGATGGTATAACCAAATTTCCTCATGCTCTGACCAAATCTGCAGATCCCCTACCCCTTGTATGCACACCAGCATCACTTCCAGTGGGCACACCTACATCTTTGTCAGAGGTCTGCCTTCAGGCTTTACACTGTACCCTTCTATCTGGTGCCTGAAAGTTGGCATTTCCCCAGTGGGCATGGAGGTGTAATTTTCCCAGGTCCCTCACCCTTTGGGATAAGTCTGAGGTGTGTGTTTTTCAATGTTTTCCACCATGGATTCATCTCCAGTTGCCCCCTGTGGTAGCCAGACTAGTAACTCCACCTTGATCCTCTGTCTTTCCTTCCTTAGATTACCTCCCTTCTTGTCTGCTCATATTCCTTGCACCTTCCAATAAATGCTTGCACTCTAATTCTCAGGGTCCACTCTTGGGAAACCCACAATATGACGGATCGGTTGTAAGCAAAGCAATCCTAAGACAAGAATGACACTCCAGCAAGACGCATCTTGCAACCCACACGGGAGAACAGGAAGGCTCCCTCCTTCTGCCCTCCCACCTGCATAAGCCAGGACTTCCATATCCCATTGATTACGGGCCTCAGCTCTGAGGATTTCAAAGCACACTAAATGTGCAGCTTTGCTATTTATTTCACAGGATGCAGAATCCGTTTTTGCCTTATCTCTTTCCAGACAGTTGGGTTGTTTTAATGGACTTCTCTTCCGCCTGTGCATAATTCTTCTCTAAATTAAATTCTCTTCTCAGCCCCACGTAATACACACCGGGCTGTCAGCTCATTACTTTTACATCCTCCCTTGTTCTGTTTACGCAAAGGTTTAATTAACTATGAATTGCTGTGTAGGCAACAGGAAAAAGCCCACCCCCTCCAGACGGCTGTGTGGTTCAACTCTGTGAGGAAAGACAGCATCTATAGAGTGGTACGAGAAAGGGCCCGAAGGTGAGATGAGAGCATAAAGATTTTAATCTTCTCAAGCCAACCACTTGTAGCGATTCATTTATTCACTAAATGTTTATTAAGTTGCTGCTGTGTGCTTGGCATTGTTCTAGGTGTGAGTGATGAATCAGAGAGGCATGACCACTGCCCTCACAGAGTTTACAGTCGACCAGGGGAAGTGGACATATAATGTGTTTGCTATATATTGCTGCATAACAACTTGCTTCAAACAATAAACATTTATTATATCTCACATTTCCAATTCTAATATCTCAAGTGGGATCTCACATGGGCCAGGAACTCAGGAGCAGCTTGACTGAGTAGTGCTGGCTGAAGGTCTCCTATAAGATTGCAGTTAGAGCCACCCAGGCTTCAGTCACCTGAAGGCTTGACTGGGTTGATGGATCTTCTCCCAAGATGGCTCATTCACATGGCTGGCAAGCCAGTGCTGGTTGTTAGTATGAGGTCCCACTTACTCTTCAGGTGGACCTCTCCATGAGATGCCTGAGTGTCCCCATGGCAAGTCAGCTGGCTTCCCTAACCAGGGCAGCACTGTGCCCTTTATGACCCAGTCTTGGAAGTCACATGTCATCATTTCTGCTACACTCTATTCGTCACATAGACACAAGCATGATTAATTGTGGGAAGAGAATACACAGCGTCATAAATACTGGGAGGATTGCTGGGTGCCATCTTGGGGGCTTCTACCATAATAATCAAGCAAAGAAGGCAATGTCACACTGACACTATGATCAGTGATGCTAAGAAAATAGAGAAATGTTGATAGTGACTGGCAGGGGACCGCAGGTTACACAGTGAAGGTGGTCAGGGAAGGCCCCTTTCTAGCTGTATAAACCATCAAAAATTCCCCAGCAATTTTTAGACCTCAGCATGCTCATATATAAAAGGGGAACAATAATGGTTCTCCAGAAGCATAAAAGTTCAGTTGTTATTTTGGTTTCTGCATTTAAGTGGCTACTTCTCCGCTGCCAAAGGACGAAAAACCTTAACTTGGTCAGGTGAGTGGCCCCAGCATTTCCAGGTTCTGAAGGGAAGTCCTAAAAACATTTGGGTGGAGACCAGAGTTACGAGGACCCAGCTGAGCTACACAGCCAGCCAAAGAGCAACTTGATTTTTCTCCAGCTTCCAGATAAGAAGAAAACACATTTGGTTGAAAAATATTTGTCAAGCTCTGTGTCCTGGATGAAGCACAGACATTGGCCGGTTGATATCTTTTGGCAGGGATATCTCCTCAGAAGAAGGACATATCTTTCACAAAAGTTTCAGTTGGTGCTGGACAGAGTGAAAGAATTCTAGAATTCATAATTCTGGTTGGGAAACAGGTGCAGCCGGATTTTGTCATTTCTTCGCCCTCTGTCTTGGGAAATGAGAGCTGGGATCACTCCCCTGGAACTCTTTGCTTTATTTTACCAACTGCTGTGCCTCTCCGAGCTTCTCTCCGCAAAAGGAGGTAGTCTGACCATCAACAAAGATAAAATTATGGTACACGATGCTCAAGATGGTACAGATATGGGCAATGTTCTACAGGACTGAAGGGAGTAAAGACTGGTTTGACCCCTCTGGGTGGGAGCAAACTGAATATCGTGACAATAATTTGGAAGCCTTTTTAAAGAGGAATTTGAAGGAGCAATCCCACACATGGAATTTATCCTGATAAGAAAATTATAGGTGTCACATGTGTTCACATGGAAGTATTTCCATAATAGATTCTTATATTTTTTAAAAGACATTTGCAAGATGATATGATCCAGCTTTTTTTTGGAAAAAGATATAGTTTAATCAACATTGTGGTGAGAGTTCATGTTTTAAATTTGGACAACAGAGACTATAGTCTTCTTTTGGCCCACATCAAAAATTTACCAAAACTGATCATGTAGTAGATCACAAAGATAGTCTTAATAAATTTCAAAGAATTGATATCATATGTCCATGTTATAACAATAGAATTCAACTGGAAATCAACAAAATGCCTACTGAAAAGGACATCATTTGGTGACTTAAAGAACATCTTAAGGGAGATATAGATATCACATGGAAAACTACAAAATATTTAGAACTGAGAAGCAATGAAAATATTGCATGCCAGTTTTGTAGGCTAGAGCTGAAGTAGGACATTAAAGAAAATGTACAGGCTTAATAAATTATCAAAGAAACAAATGTGGCTTAGACAATTAATTGTACCTTAATATCTATTCTCCCTCTCTTCTATAATAATAAAACCTCTGGTTTCTAGCTAAGCACACGGATGCTCAGAATAATGACCAATTTCCCAGCCTCTCATATTGTTAAAATAACCAGTGTTGAGGTTCTGGCCAATGGACTGTGAAAAGAAGAAATAAGTGCAGTTTTCTGATCATGTCCTCAAAGTGACTTTTTAACACTTCTCACCTGCTGCCTGGAATCTAGACATGGTAGCAGTAGGATGGCTATGGTATAATAAATAATTTGTCTGGTCTTTGTCCCAGGTTCCTGACATGGAGCTTCAAAAACCCTCGGTATTTCCTAAATGATAGGAGCATCTCCATTATGCTAATGAAATGACTCATAGTGAGGCTGTAGGTAGCTTCAGGATAGGGGCTTTTCACCTTTAACACAAGCCCATGATAGAGGGCTCAAACTTTGAGGTGCTCAACCTCTGGAGAGAAAGGGTGGCTGGGTGTTGAATTTAATCATGTGGCCAATGATTTAAGCAATCATGCTTATGTAATGAAGCCCCAATAAAAACCCTGGACATCAAAGCTCGGAGAAGCTTCCCAATTGGCACACACGTTGCTGTGCTGGATGGGTGATGCACCCTGACTCTGCAGGCAAAGGGCATCAGAAGCTCTGCATGTGGGACCCTCCCAGAACTCTCCCTGTGGGAATCCTTTATGGTAAAACTGCAGTCCTACGTATAAGCTCTTTCAATTCCGTGGATCTGTGTTCTGCGGATCATTATAGCAAATTATCAAACCTGAGGGGGGTTGTGGGAACCTTCTGGGTTGGTAGCCAGTTGGTCAGAAATTCAGGTGGCCTGTGGACCCCACTTGCAGCTGGTATCTGAGGTGGGGACCTTCTTATGAAAGAATGAGCCCTTAACTTGTGCAATCTGAGGCTAATTCTGGGGGTTGGCACCAGAATTGTGTCACAGTACACCCAGTGGGGGTGGAAACAGTCACGGCTAACTTTACCAGTTTGCCCAGCACTGAGGGGTTTCCAGGACATGGGGCTTTCAGTGCTAACACCAGGGACGTCCCAGGCAAACCAGCACCTCTGTCTTGGTGCTTCCAGGGTCATAAGGACAAGGTTAACACCTTAAGGATTGGTGGAGCAAAAGACAAAAAGACCATGAGTCTCTAAGGATTTCATGGAACAGAACCTCCTCCTCATAGGCCTGGACTGCCTACTCTATAGTGTTTTATACAATAAGTAAATGTTAATGCCACTGTTACTGTTAAACGCAGACACCTAATTTGGGTACCTTAAAGTGGAGCGCTGAACATGGCAGAGACAAACATATATGTGGCATTAGAATACCAGCTGGACCCTGGGTATGTTGACTCAGATATTGCAGGTTGGAAAGTCAGCAATCCTTTATATGTACTGAGGGAATATATGTATTTATACACATACATATATACATATATACACATTTTATATATATTAGAGAATGTTGGTCTGCATTGTTGCTTCTTGTAGCTTCCAGCAAATTCCTAAAGAAGAGATACAAATCCAAGATAAAGCAAGCCAGTATGCTAACAGAAATGGAAGAAAATACGGCACTGAAGCACTCTCTGCCTGTGGTTTATAATCAACAGGCCGGTACTTTGGTTATTTGGGGCTTTTCAGCAGAATTGAAAAAGCCAATTACTTCTATAGCTCCCAAATGAAGCTATTCAGAGTGATAGCTCTGTAGTGCCAGACTTAGCAGGAGATAATGCCATGGTCCCAAAACCTTATCAAGACCTTCTTTTGAAGGATGCTTTGCCAGAACATTGGAGCCAGCATGGAGGAAATGATTAGATTCATGGCACTGTCTTTCCAGACCAAGTCTTTGTTTTACATGCAACTAGTTAGCCGCCACTAAGTCAAGAGAAAAATGAACAAAGCATCAAAGGATATTTTTTTAAGTAACACAAGAATCGGCAGGTTTAAAAACTTACTTCCAAACAAGAGGGTGCTTGAGAGAGGCTGTGGATGCTTGACAAAGACTTGATATGTACCAGCAAGAAGTAGGCTCCCAAAGCTTTTTAGTCCAGCCAGGAGTGCCTACTCAGCAAGGCCCAGCTCAGAAGCAGTCAGGAAGAATGAGGGACAAGAAGGAACACCCAGAGGGTAGTACCAGGAGACATCAAGGACGGTGAACTTAAGACTTCCTCCAAGAGGGTGACTCAGAGGCTACTAGATGGGCAGAGGGATGCGGTCACTGCTAGGCAGCATGTGCTGTTGTGTGTTTCACCTTCTCCTCCGTCTAAACGGGTTTTTTTTGTTATTTTCCTGATCTTACTTCATCATTTTACACTGGCTGCATGAGAGGCAGATCATTTATCTTGTACTTTTTCAGTCTCTGCACCATGAGGAGCCACATTTGGACCTGGTAGAAAGAACTGTGCTTTACCCCAAGATCCTAGACTTTGAGTTGGATTCAATAACTACAAGGAACTTGAGAATTATCTCCTTTGGTGTAGGGATGGTTGGGAAGATGGATACACATGGATGTTTGGGTAACAAAGGGAAGCACTGTGGCAGAGATTACTAGGTATTCCCAGTTTTCATTATACTTTTCCCCCATAGTAATAGATTCTATCATTTTTCATTGGACATCTGGCTTCTCAGGATAAAAATCAATTTGCCAGTCTCTCTCATGTGGCCCTAAGACTGAGTTCTTGCCAGTGGGATCTAAGCATATGTGGTGGGTATAACTTCCAGGTCATATCTTCGAAGGCAAGAATCCTGCCTTACCCCCTTCCTCCTTCATACTTCCTGGAACGTGGGCACAGAGATGAATTACACTATATCAGGTGAGCAAGAACAATGCCCTACAGACACAAACACAAGTCGCCTGAGTCCCTAAGGCTTCTGGAAAGCACAGCTACCATGCCAGCCCTGTGCATCCTATCTTCCAAATTTTCATGTGTGAGAAAAATAAACTTTTGTCTTATTTAAGCTGTTATTTTGCATCTCTGCCTTATGCAGCCAACTCCATTATGCTAACTCATATAAGAAATACTGAGAATAAGTGAATTGTGCATTCACTTTTAAAGCTAGAAAGAAAACTCAAAATTAGAAAGAAAGAAAGAAAAATAAGGGCAGAAATGAATGAAATAGGAAAAAGCAGAAGCTTTGACAAGAAGTTTTTGGCAAAATTTGACAAGAAGTGTTTGTCAAAATTTGACAAGAAGTTTTGACAAAGAACAAGCTGGTTTTCTGAAAATATTATGTAGACAGATTGATCAAGATAAAAGAGATAAGGTACAAATAATATTCTCATTAGAGCACAATTAAAATACAGAAAAACATTTTTTTTTAATCCTCAGAGACTGTTACGAACAACTTTATGTTGACATACAACATAGATACAGGAGACTTTTTCTATAAAAATATAAAATCCCAAAATGAACACAAAGAAAAAAAATAGAACACCTGACTATATCCATAACAATTTTTAATTGAATAATTTATCAAAACTCTTCTACACCTAAAAATCTATACCAGGCCCAGTTTTATAATCAAATTTTACCAAACATTCAAGGAACAGAATATTTCTGCTTTATAAAAATTCTTTCAGGAAGAGGAAAGATATTGGCCCATTTTATAAGGCTGGGTAAACCCTGATTCTAAAACCATATGTGGATAATTAGTCAGTTTTACTACAGTGGCAACCCCAAAATCTCCATGGCTTACAAAAACGAAGACTTCTTCCCCATTCATATTGTATGGCGGCTCGGGGTCAGCGGAGGTCGTGATCCATGCTGCATCTCTGCTCCATGTGTTTTTGCATTCTGGGACCCAGGCACATTCCTATGTGGAACATGCTCATTTTGGAGCCAGAGAAAAAGTGCCAGATGAGTAGTAAATAATTTAATGCCTCTTTAAATCTCTTCGTTTAATCTTGGGACTGACACAGAGTCCCTTCCACACTTCCTGATCCAAGTCTGTCATAGGATAAAACCTGAGAGAGGCAGGGAAGTATACTCCAGCTACAGAAATGCAATACATGTCATACTGAGAACATATGATCCTCTTACAGAGAAGGTAGAATTAAATAATTGTGAACAATAATATAATCCTCCACAGATAGAAGAAAAGGAAACTATAGACCAATTTCACTTATAAATATTAATATGAATATCTTTTAACAGTCAATTGAACCCAATTTTTTAAAATTATAAAATATGATCAAATAAGCTTTATGCCAGGAATTTATGGGAGGAGAGTTAAAAGTCAGAAAATTTGACAATCTGATGCACCACTGGCAAGTTACAAGATAAAAACCGATTATTATCTCAATAGTTGCAGGGAAAGTATTCAGTAAAACTCAACAGCCATTCCTACAAGTTTAGCAAATGAGAAATAGGTTTTCTAACCTAAAAATGTATCTAAAGTATTGATAATAAAAGCTATAGTAAACATAAAAATTTCATAGTTAAATTTCAAGGGAATTCCCATTAAAATTAGAGTCAGCAGACACACACCTGTTATTTTCTGCTTTTGTTCTTCTGAAGATCCCACTCAATTCAACACGCAAAAAAAAAATTCTTGTGGTACAAGGATTGAAAAGTAAAAAACAGAATTGTTCATTATTTGCCTACAGTTTGCTACCCTAGAAAACCCAGAGAATCTAAAAATCAGAGAAAATGGACATATTTTAGTTCAGGTGCTTAATTTAAGTTTAAAATCTTTAAAATCCCAAGTTATTTTTATACACCAAACACAGCCAAATTAAAAAATATGAAGAGAATTTAAAAAACAGTATTCACATTAGTCAAAAATCATAAGGTAACTGTGTGACACTTCAAGAAGAAAATTACAGAACATACTGAAACACTTTGAAAGCCTTTGAAATACTTTGAAACACTTTATGTTTACTATAGTGTGTGCGTCAGATTGTCAAATTTTCTGACTTTCCAAGTTATATTATGGAAAGCAAAGAAGATACAAGAATGCCAATTCTCCACAAATTAACTTATAAATTCTATATGATTCTAATCAAAATGCAAATAGAGCTTTTCATGGAACTTGTACTACTTCCAAAATTCACAAGGAAGAGTGAAAATCCAAGAATAGCGAAAGAAATTCTAGAAAAGAAAAACAAGGGAGGGGGGTAGATTACCTGAAAAGATAGGAAAGCTATGATTAAGCTATAGTAATGGGCAATAATGGTATTAGTGTATAAATAAAACCATAGTCCACTGGAATAAGAATAGAGAGCATAAAAACAGATCCTATTATGTATATGAGTGAAGTATATGAGAGCATTACATATCAATATAGCCATGCAACAGTTTGGGAATAACTCAATTTCCATATGCAAAAATAATGATGAATTATACCTTTGCTTTATGCCACATATAATTTTAAAATGCAGATGAATAGGAGACCAAAATGTGAAAAACAATTTTTAGAAAAAAACGTAAACGTTCTTTGTGAACTCATGATTGGGAAGAATTTCTTAAGCAAGAGATTAAAATACACAAACCCATAAAGGAAAAGATTGACACAATTAAAACCTTCTCTATGAAAAAAAGATACTGTAAACAAAGCGAAAGACGAGAGTGAGATCAACTGTTTGTAATGCATATAGTCAACCAAGAATTAATTCCCAGAGTATATAAAGAACATCTACAAATCAATAAAAAAAAATACAGAATCTTCAAATATGATCCCTAAATTAAAAGTTACAATTACAGGTGCCCAAAATTGCAAGTGCCAAAAATTGATTTTTGTCCAAGCTGTTTCTTATTTCAGCACCTTTACACTCCAGCACAATGAAGCTCACTTTGCTGGAAGCTGATAAATGCCCACATCAATCAGAAGTGGACAGAAGTTTGTGATAAGATTTGAAATGGAGTAATTTGGTGTTGCTGGAGGACAGGGTGAGATTGAACAAGTAGATATGGGAAATGAGAAAGCAGTGAGGAGGGCATGGTTAAAATAAATAAACAAACAAGGAAACTCAGACTCCAGGGAAAAATGAAAGAGTAGGCTTATTGACACAGGGACATGAGGATCAGTAAGTTTTTCAGGGCTATCTCTGCTCCGACCCTAGATGGGGAAACTGGCTTAGCACTAGCGCTGTAAGAAGAAACTCCAGAGTTTGCATCAAGAGAAATGTCAGCATGAACCAACAGCGGGATGTCATTATCAAACAGGCTAAAGCCACCTTGGGCCACATCATTAGGAGTAGCAAGTCCATAAGAAAGGTGAGAGCTATTGTCTTCTCCTCAGTAATTACAGCACTTGTAAATGTGCTCCATTTTAGGTTCCCACTATGGAAAGGACACCTAGGAAAATTTACCTTCCATCAACAAAAGGCTAAAAGCCATTCCCATTGAGTAAACATATATTGTAAACCTGCTGTTTGTTCATCAGAGTATCAATAAATCATCTGTTTACAATGATATCAAGACATGTATAGTCTCTACCCTTACAAGCTGGGTTGCAGTAGATGAAGGCAAATGAGGGGGAAAGTTAAACAACACTTCATTGGCATGTGTGCCATTTTATGACAGGAATCTACAAGGTGCTATGGGAGCAGGAGAGGCATTGTATCAATCAACTTCGACTATATTTTGCTATAGTAACAAACAGTTCCTAGATTCTAATTGCTTATAACAACAAATGTTTAGTTCCTACTCTCACTGATGTCCATTGTGGGTCATCTGTGGCTCTGCTCCATCTGCTCTTCATTCCAGGACCCAGAAGGGAGGACCAGTCCCTATGCCAATCTCTCATCAGAGGGAAAAGCATAATGGCAGAACCATGCAATGGTTCTTAAGGCTTCTGATCAGAAGTGACATACATCCTTTTCCAACACATTTCATTGGACAAAGCAAGCCACAGGGTGAGCCCTTGTGGCAATTGGGAGGAAAGTAAAATCCTCTTGCAAGGATAGGTCCAATGGGGAAAAGCTCAGAGGGAAGAGGGAGCAAATATTTTGGGGGGAAAAAGCTGCTCAGTATAAGAAATTTAAAATAATATGTATAGTCTTATATATTAATACATATTTTCTTATACACAGCCTAAGAAAAAAATGCAAATGTTCAGCAAAATGTTCATGCCAGCAATATTCATAATAGACAAAAACTGGAAACATCCAAAATGCCCCTAAGAGTAGAATGGGTCAAAAAACTATGGTATATTTATACAATGGGTCATACAGTGGAATAACACACAGGAAAGACAAAGGAATGAGCTACTGTCACATGCAACAACATACATGAGTGCGAGGAGCCACATACAAAAAGTGAATACAGCATGAGTCCATTTATATCAAGTTTAAAAGAGCAACATTAATCTATAGTGATAGAAGTCAGAACTGCAGTTACTTCTGAGAAGTCTCTACTAAAGGAAAGATGAGGGAGGCTTTGGGGTACTGGAGATATTTTGTCTCTGGAGTAATTGTATACTCAAAATGGGTCTACTTAAGAGTATGTGAGTTATCTTAGTTTAAAAAAAGGGGAAGAAAAAGAAATAAATCTTTACCATAGACCCCTAACTGGAGAGGTGGGTCCCCTCCGTGAAGCCTTGCCAGAGGAAGTCGCTTACACACTCAGACCTGAGAGGCAGGCAAAGTTTTACAGGAGGATCAGAGGGGCATATTACAGGTAGAGTAGTCACCCATGTGACTACTGGGGAACCACAGACGTCATGGCACAATCAAGATGCTTAAATACTTTCTCAGTGGCTAGCATTTCCTCTGCCAAGGGACGTGCTGAGGGCTACGGTTGGAAAGGGCCATATGTTGCAAACCTAGAGAGGCATGTTAAGGATTTGCATCTTTATGTGAAGATCCCAGACATCCACTGGATGGGTTTAAACAGGGGAATCGTATGGTCATGTTTTCATTTTGGAAGAATCGCTCTGCCTACAGTAAAATGAAGCTGAAATGGTAAAAAGGTCACTGGGCGACCAGCTAGGAGACCAGGCATTTGTCTAAGCCAGAGAAGAGGGAGATCCAAAATAGAGTAACTGATTCCTACGACCACATGGCTTTTTGTTTTATTTTCTATGCTAATTAATTATGGAGGTGGAGAGAAAAAAAACTGATAACACTGTAGGATGTCATTTGATGAACAGCTAAAGAAACCAGGGTTCGTTCATTCCAAAGGGGAATATGCAAAGTACCAGCCCAAGGATGAAGGAGGGTTGCTATGTGGAAGAAACAGGAATGCTTGGGTAAAACCAGAGTCAATGGACAAAGCTGAGAGGAAGCACCTTCTCCTGCCTGTACCCTCCAGTCAGGAGACAGACCCTCACCAGATGCAGCCAAGAAGAGCTTGGATGTTTACTGTGCAGAGATTCTGTGCAGAGGAGCCACATCAAGGTTGGCCCAGCTGACATCCAAGGCCCTAGGATGCCAAAAGTCCTGTGAACAACAGTCAATTCATTTTTCTCCTCTAAAGCTAAATCTTATGACCCTCAGGTCTGGTCTCTGATGATTATTTGCCACAACTTGCCTATTGTGATCTGGGTTCTCTCTGCCCAAAATATGCCCATCACCCAACCTGGCTTAATTCCTATATTTCTATGAATTTGTCAGGATACATTTTAATTATCCTCTTCTATGTTCCTTAGCCCCCATGAGACTGGGAAGTATACCACATCAGGAATCACGTCTGACTCATTTTTATTCCCAAGAACCTATCATATAGCCAGGTACTATCAAACGGATGAGCAGGCTCACCCACTTTGTTTTCAGTTGCATAGTATTCCATCATATGGCTGTAACCAGCATGGACCCGTCTGCCCCAGCAGTTCAGGTAGGATGAGAGGATGTAATACAGAGTATCACAAGAACCTGCTACTTTTATCATATTTCTTTTTTTTCTTTTTTTGGTGAAAGGTGTCTATCAGAAAGAACCATTACTTGAATGACTCCTAAAAAGCAATACATACTTATGGACAGAAACTGAGAAATGTCTTTAAAAAGTGTGAAGTAGGATTGAGCTCTTGGTAGGAAATGGAGGTTTTTAATATTCAACACCTCAGTGGGAAAAATAGGTCTCAGTTCCTCTGACTGACAGCTCCTAATAACAGCAATAAACCAAGGTGCCCCCATTGGGCCAAACACTGCCCCAGTTGCTATCGCTTCTGTGCTTTCTAATTGCTGAACCCTGTTTAAAGGCCTGAGCTGGCATTATGAATGCACTTTATCACCAAAGAAATGGATATACATACAACAGGAGCGTGTAGCCTGATTAAATCAAAAGGAGGATATTATCAACGTGCAGATGAAAGTAGGTAGAAGTTCTGACTGCTTCACTCAAATACTTCAGAGCAATTTCAGAATGAACTGGAGTGGAGGGAGGTGGTGAGCCAAAAAAAGAGAAATGTAGTAATTAAAGTTAATTACACTTGTTGCTATGGTAGCAACCCAGAACAAGCAAAATTAGACACACCTTCAAGGTGAATCCCAAACAGGACCATGTGCTTTCCTTCACAGAGAAGCTAGGGGCAGACAGTTGACAGGTTTAAATTCCATTGTTAACCCACTTTACTCCAAAGACAATCTTCCTCCGTGATCAATTCTTAGCTATTATAGCACAAGTGTTATCTAAATCCTCACATCGCTTAGCCCTCTTTACACTGGCCATTCTTTCAGGATGGTCAATTAGATGTTTTCTTGGTTGGAGTCCCCTAGAAGCTGACCCTGAGATAAGGACTCAAATGCAAGAAGCTTACTTGGGAGGTGGGAAGGGAGTGACCCCAGAAAGTACAGTAGGTGAGTGGAGAAGACAGGAAGGGAACTAACAGAGTGGGTGTCTTAAAGCAAGTTTCCACTCTGAGCAACTAGAACATAGTGCCACTTGAGAACTCTGCGAGTTAGTTTGGAACATGTGTTCAAAGTTATCCTGCCCAAGGAGGGAAGGAGCTGGGGTATTTACCTACCAGCTATCAGTATGCTCCCAGAAGGTGTTCATTCCCTGGCACTTCCTCACTTGCATTCTAGCCAATGAAATGGGATCAAGAGTGATACACATCCAACTCTGACTCATGAAATCCTCTCATGCCCTATTCTCCATACACTCCGTAGCCCTTTCTGGATATCTACAATGGAAGTAACTCTGGGTGACCACAGAAGCTATGAGTTGAAGAAGAAAGAACCCCAAAATGAAAGGAAGCTGGGCCCCTGAATCTTGGAGAAGAACTAACCCCCTCATTGGGAATGTCCGTTTTGGTCTTTGAGAAAGAGAACTGTAACTAATTACTAAGCCACTAGAGATTTTTGGTGTTACAGCAGGAGAATTACTTTAATCAACACATTGTTTTTAATATTTGCCAATCAGACATGCAAACATCTCACTCTTGCTTTAACTTGAATCCTGTTATTACTAGTAAGGTTATATTATTTCATATATCATTCAAATAGCCTCCAGTTCTTGCCTATATTTAAAGGGAATAAAAGAGGTCATGTATCAGTGAAATAAGAATCCCACTGCTCTCACCTGTGAGATGTCTGCACCCCCACCCCACCCCACGCACACTCCTTGATATTCCTCCCACTCTCTCAAACTCCCCAGGGTGTATCTCACAAAAGGTCCATGTCATCCTAGATTCCTACCTGACCCTCCCCTCCCCTAGGACTCTAATCTGGGTGGCTGACCTGAACATCCCTCAGGTCACAGCCAATCTGTGCTGACACTACTCTGGACTTCCTTGATGTCTAGAGTTTCATGTGCCCCCCTTCTCCAGCCCCTCCCCTTCTTTATTTCCTCTTCTTGCAGGGGGAATCCTACAGCAGAGTGGCTGGTCCTTAGGAATAGCATTCTTCTAGGTATTTTTCACACACAGAGCCTCTCCTCTTACAGAAAACATACATGCTCACAGAATGATTGGGTGAAGACAGGAGCCAAGTTAGACCTGGTGTCTTGCCTGGGAGTTTTAGCCCTGGGCAAGTTCACTAGGGATCCAGTGAGACCCAGAAATGATTACAGAATATTCTTGGGGTAAAAGGGTTTACACCTGACTTTATTCTCATGGTGGTAGGTCAAGCACCAGAATCATGTCTGCATCCAGTAGTCTGCAGTCCATAATCCACCTCCGTTTCTGACTCTGCCCGGAGCACTGGGTGGAGCTCTTTATATAGTGACTCGGTCAGTAATGGCTTATTGGCTAGGGTGTAGAAGCCTTAGCCTAGCAGCAGTCCAGTTACACTATCAAGTAGTTTAGAGTCAGGTGAGGATCCTGGCCATTGAACTTTCATTTTCCCTAGTCATATATTGTATGCTCCTTTTATATAAAATATCCAGGATAGGAAAATCTATAGGGAGAGAAAGCAGATTAGTGGTTACCAGGTGATAGGGATGGGGGAAATGGGGTGTGACTACTTAGTGGGTACAGAGTGTTGTTTTGGGGAGATGAAAGAGCTTCAAAACTAAAGAGGGGTAGTGTTTGCACAACACTGTGAATGCACTAAGTGCTGCTGAATTTGTACACTTTAAAATGGCTAATTGTATGTTATGTGGAATTCAATTTTTAAAAGGTTAAGAAGGAAAAAGGATAGAAAGACACCCAGAAACTAGCAATAATAGGAACTGTTGCTGACGGAGGCCTGAAGAAACCAAGGAAGCTTCTAGGTATTATGATAGTGAAGTCCAGCAAGAAATGGAGCCACAGGGGAAGGATCACCCAACAGCCAGGAGACATGGTGGAGGACGTGGTACCAATGTAGAGGGAGGGAATAAAGCCCCAAGTCTCTCCCTTCCCGGCCTCTGATCTCCTCTCATTGGTCAAATCCAAGCAGAAGCCCAAGGTAAGGGAGCCCAGGGAGTGCAATCCATAGATCACATGGCCTAACATGGCACCGAGCAGAATGGAAACCTGTGCAAAATGGGTCTGGGTGCAGGGTGGGAGCAGTGAGCCAGAGTAACAGCAGATCCAGGCTGGGGCGGTCTGACCACATTTTAGCCCACTCCCTTCAAAAGTTGAGTAAATCTCCCTTTCAAAGCTTATAATGGAAGATGTGCTTAAAAGGAAACATTTCTCATATCCGGCCAAGACTGAGAGTCCTAACAAGCTAGAGGACAGAATTCCTGGAAGCTGACCTCTTAGCCACTGCAACCCAGCACAGACAGCTTTAATTAAAAGCAGTCTTTCCCATGCTTCAAGCAGTCCTTTGGTCTCCGGTGGCCTCTCTGAGTCAGAGTCCCTTCTACCCATAGAGAAACAAAGAGCAACTATTGCCACATGGTACCTGGAGGCCTCTGTTCCCCACCCTCCTGTCCCTTGGAGGGGGTGAAAAAGAACATCCATGAGCAACTCAAGGTTGTACACATCGCCCTGTGGTAACCCGCAGATGCATGGATCATTTCCCCACTGCTTTGGCCTGATTTCACCCAGGAGGCATCTTTGAAACTGGACCTTCCCACACATGCGTACAGAAGCAGCACCAACCTGGCCAGGACCGTCATGGTCCGTCTGGTCCACAACCCTGATGCCACACAACCCCATGTCATCAGAAGCTGCAGGTGGAGGTGAAATCGCACTGCTGAGCCTAATGCTCCCACTGCTACTGCTGGCACCTCCCTGGGCGCCCTATCAAAAGGGACTGCAGGGGGTGCTTTCCCAGATCATTGCCTCTCACTGGTTCTCAGTCGCCAAGAAAACACAGAAAAGCACATTGATCAGGAAAGGGAACCTTGGACTGAAACATTGCAGGAATCACTGCAAAGTAGGCCCCAGTGAAAAGGCCTTCCCTCCAGCAAATCAAGTGGAACCATGTCAACCCAAAGCCTGGATGCTCTCCCTTTGACTGGTTTTTCAATTTCTGGTTTAAGAGATTTGATTTATTGAAGGTTTTAAACTTTAACCTCATAGATGAATTTCTCAGCCAACATTGATGAATTTCTCTCATCCATCAACATGCTCTAATGTGACGTGGCTCTTGCAGAGCACTTACACCTCCAACTTTGTACAAAAATAAGTAGAAAGGAATGAAGAGGAGATCCTCAGAATTTTGTTATCTCACACACCATCCCCACCCCCATACACAAAACTAATATCTTCTAAGACTGAGCCACCTGCTATCAGGGATGAAGGTGACGGGAGCAAATGCAAAATTATAGGAATATCCTGTCTTCCCCTGCTTGTTTCACGTGGAAAAACTCTTATTCATCCTTCAAAACTACCATTCCTTTGTGTTCTTCGATAACCATTCTGATTCTGAGTCTATTGTTGCATTTTTCATGCAACTGTAACTTTTAACCAACCACATCTGTCTCTTCTAAACTCTGCAGAATCTGATTTTGTCACCTTACACTCCCAGAACCTAACATGGTATCTGGCACACAGAAGGCACTAAATAAATGTTGGCTGAATTAAATTGAATCAGGGGACTTAAGTTCTACTTCTTGCTCTTTAGTCTTAAATAACTTTGCCTCTGGCCATCTCAGTTTCCTTGGGTACAAGATGAGGTCGACCATTTCCTACCCTGCTATCTTAGCTTGGAAAACTATAACAAAATACCAGAGACTGTACAACTTCAGCAGTTGTTTATTTCTCACAGTTCTAAAGGCTGAAAATTCCAAGGCCAAGATGCTGGCAGATTCAGATCCTGGTGAGGACTTTCTTTCTAGCTGGTAAATGACTGTCTTCTCATTGTGTGCTCATGTGCCTTTCCTGAGTGCACACACATGGAAAGCACAGATCTGTCTTCCTTTTCTTATAAGGGCACCGGTGCCATCATGGGGGCCCCACCCTGATGACCTCATTCAACCCATTTACCTCCCAAAGGTCCAACTTCCAAACACCATTGCACTGGGAGTTAAGAGTTCAACATATGAATTTTGAGAACACACAACAGCCCTTAACCCCTGCCAACTTCCTAAGGTCATTGTTAGGGTCAAATAAGGTGCGTTGGAATACATGTGACTGAGAACCTTGGAACTCTGTTCAGATGTGAAGGATGATTTAGGGATAACCACTGAGCAATGGCAAGACCGATGTGTAGTCTGGTGTCTCCCCATCTTGCTTCCCCATTGACCTTCAGGGCTGGAAAATCAGTAACATCAGTCAAGTCAGACTATGCCACTTCACCTGTCATAAAAGGTTACAAAGTCAAGCAAACTTCATTTGATTGATGAGGAAAAGAGAACTTAATTTTTCTTCTAAAGTGTTTGCAGTTCCCTGGAATCCCCTAGCTTGACAAACTGCTGGTGGG
Source organism: Smutsia gigantea (assembly GCA_032199065.1). NCBI lineage: Eukaryota > Metazoa > Chordata > Mammalia > Pholidota > Manidae > Smutsia > Smutsia gigantea. Next base: position 119,732 of record JAVSCE010015560.1, on the reverse strand, counting down.
GAAATTATCTTTTGGCAATAGAGTGTTCCATAGAACTCTTTTCCCAAGATATGCCAACAGATCATTCATGAAAAAATGTAAGACATAATAGATGGATCTGTAGTCCAAAAAGTTTGGAAAACACTAGGTTAAACAAAGGTCAATGACTTCCGGGAAGATGGCGGTGTGAGCAGGGCGGCAGAAATCTCCTCCCAACACTATATTTATCTAGGAAAACACAGAAAATACATCTATTCCTAAAAGAGAGACGAGAATACACAGGAAAGCGCACAGCGTGCAGCTACACCCGAGAGGACTCGGCACCCCAAGTGGCGGGTAAGATACGGAGCCGCGACCCGGTGGGACCCGAGCCCTCCCCCACCCCAGCGCACCGGTGGGAGGAGAGGATTCAGGGCCGGGAGGGAGTGGAAGTGCACCCCGTGAAGTAGCCAGCCCCGGGGATCTGCGCGGGGAGCGCTGACCCACATTGCGCAGTGCAGCGGAGATTGGAGAGACAGAGGGGCAGGATCTGAGCGGGGAACGCGCCAGGGTGCTTGCAGCCGGCAACTGGGAAGGAAAAAAAAAAAGTGCGCGCTTTCTTCAGCGGTCTTAAAGAGACAGGAGACCAGCGGAGGAGCCGGATCGCCCCAGCACACTCAGCCCAGCAGGCTGGGAGTCCTGGGGAGTTTCGGACCCCTTAGCTGGCGACTGAGTAAGCGTAGCCATACTTAACACTTCTCACTGAGAAAAACAGCCTCCTATTCGTTTCCACCCCTGCCAGAGCGATAAAGGGCCCTGCGGAGCAGCACAGTCACAGCTGTGGAATAGTGGGGCAATAGCGCCACCTAGAGCATTCCCACAGAATCTACGTCTGGTGGGCATTTTGTTTTGTTTTGTTTTGTTTCTTGTTTTGTTTTTGTTTTTTCTTTTCTTTCTTTTTATTCTTGTTTTCTTTCTTTTTTTTCTTTTTTTCTTTTTTTCTCTTTTTTTTTCTCTTTTCTTTTTCTTCTCTTTTTAAAGTCTTAAAGAGCCCAGCTGACATACGTGGCAACTATCAGTGACCAAATTATACAGCCATGAAAAGACAGAGGAATATGGTTCAGACCAAAATCAACCAGACAACCCCAGAGAGGGAGTCTGAAGGGATGGAAATGCACAGCCTCCCTGAAAAAGAATTCAGAATAAAAGTCATAACCATGCTGATGGACCTACAGAGAAATGTGCAAGAGCTGAGGGAGGAAGTGAGGGAACTGAGGAAAGACAATACAGAAATCAGACAAGCGATCGACGGGCTTAACAGCAGAATGGATGAGATGCGAGAGACTGTTAATGGAATAGAAAACAGAGAACAGGAGTACAGAGCAGCTGAGGCAGAGAGAGATAAAAGGATTTCTAGGAATGAAAGAATATTAAGAGAACTGTGTGACCAATCCAAACGGAACAATATTCGCATTATAGGAGTACCAGAGGAAGAAGAGAGAGAAAAAGGGATAGAAAGTGTCTTTGAAGAAATAATTGCTGAAAACTTTCCCTCGCTGGGGAAGGAAGTAGTCTCGCAGTCCACCGAAGCTCATAGATCTCCCAACACAAGGGACCCAAGGAAGACAACACCAAGACACATAATAATTAAGATGGCAAAGATCAAAGATAAAGACAGGGTATTAAAGGCAGCTAGAGAGAGAAAAAAGATCACCTACAAAGGAAAACCCATCAGACTATCATCAGACTTCTCAACAGAAACCTTACAGGCCAGAAGAGAATGGCATGATATATTTAACGTTATGAAACAGAAGGGCCTCGAACCAAGAATATTGTATCCAGCACGATTATCATTTAAATATGATGGAGGGATTAAACAATTTCCAGATAAACGAAAGTTGAGAGAGTTTGCCTCTCATAAACCACCACTACAGGATATCTTAAATGGACTGCTCTAGATGGAAGCACACCTAAGGCTAAAAAGATGTCACCAGAGAAAATAAAATCATAGCAAAGAAAGCAGACCATCCAAATACTAACTAAAGGCAAAGAATAAAACACCTATTATAGAAAGAATGGAGGAGGAGGAATAAGAAGGGAGAGAAAGAAAGAAACATCAGACTGTGTTTACAATAACTTAACAAGAAAGTTAAGTTAGATTGTTAGATAGTAAAGAAGCAACCCTTGAACCCTTGGTAACCACGAATCTAAAGCCAGCAATGGCAATAAGTACATACCTATCAATAATCACCCTAAATGTAAATGGACTGAATGCACCAATCAAAAGACACAGAGTAACAGAATGGATAAAAAAGCAAGACCCATCTATATGCTGCCTACAAGAAACTCACCTCAAATCCAAAGATATACACAGACTAAAAGTGAAGGGATGGAAAAAGATATTTCATGCAAACAACAAAGAGAAAAAAGCAGGTGTTGCAGTACTTGTATCAGACAAAATAGACTTCAAAACGAAGAAAGTAGCAAAAGATAAAGAAGGACATTACATAATGATAAAGGGGTCAGTCCAACAAGAAGATATAACCATTATAAATGTATATGCACCCAACACAGGAATGCCAGCATATGTGAGACAAATACTAACAGAATTAAAGGAGGAAATAGACAGCAATGCATTCATCTTAGGAGACTTCAACACACCACTCACTCCAGAGGACAGATCAACCAGACAGAAAATAAGTAAAGACACAGAGGCACTGAACAACACACTAGAACAGATGGACCTAACAGACATCTACAGAACTCTACACCCAAAAGCAACAGGATACACATTCTTCTCAAGTGCACATGGAACATTTTCCAGAATAGACCACATACTAGGCCACAAAAAGAACCTCAGTAATTTCAAAAATATTGAAATCCTACCAACCAACTTCTCAGATCACCAAGGTATAAAACTAGAAATAAATTTTAGAAAGAAATCAAAAAGGCTCACAAATACATGGAGACTTAACAACACTCTCCTAATTAATCAATGGGTTAACGACCAAATCAAAACAGAAATCAAAGAATATATGGAGACTAATGACAACAACAACACAAAGCCACAACTTCTGTGGGACGCAGCAAAGGCAGTTCTAAGAGGAAAGTATATTGCAATCCAGGCCTATTTAAAGAAAGGAAGAACATTCCCAAATGAATAGTCTAAAGACACAATTACTGAAATTGGAAAAAGAAGAACAAATGAGGCCCAAAGTCACCAGAAGGAGGGACATAATAAAGATTAGAGAAGAAATAAATAAAATTGAGAAGAATAAAACAATAGAAAAAATCAATAAAACCAAGAGCTGGTTCTTTGAAAAAATAAACAAAATAGATAAACCCCTAGCCAGACTCATTAAGAGAAAAAGAGAATCTACACACATAAACACAATCAGAAATGAGAAAGGAAAAATCACGACGGACCCCACAGAAATACAAAGAATCATAAGAGAATATTATGAGAATCTATATGCTAACAAGCTGGAAAACATAGAAGAAATGGACAACTTCTTAGAAAAATACAACCTTCCAAGACTGACCAAGCAAGAAACAGAAAAACTAAACAGACCAATCACCAGTGACGAAATCGAATTGGTAATCAAAAAACTACCCAAGAACAAAACCCCTGGGCCTGATGGATTCACCTCTGAATTCTACCAGACATATAGAGAAGAAATAACACCGATTCTCCTTAAAGTTTTCCAAAAAATAGAAGAGGAGGGAATACTTCCAAACTCATTCTATGAAGCCAGCATCACTCTAATACCAAAACCGGGCAAAGACCTCACCAAAAAAGAAAATTACAGACCAATATCCCTGATGAACGTAGATGCAAAAATACTCAACAAAATATTAGCAAACCGAATTCAAAAATACATCAAGAGGATCATACACCATGATCAAGTGGGATTCATCCCAGGGATGCAAGGATGGTACAACATTCGAAAATCCATCAACATCATCCACCACATCAACAAAAAGAAGAACAAAAACCACATGATCATCTCCATAGATGCTGAAAAAGCATTTGACAAAATTCAGCATCCATTCCTGATTAAAACTCTCAACAAAATGGGTATAGAGGGCAAGTACCTCAACATCATAAAGGCTATATATGACAAACCCACAGCTAACATCATACTTAACGGCGAGACGCTGAAAGCTTTTCATCTAAGATCGGGAACAAGACAAGGATGCCCACTCTCTCCACTGTTATTCAACATAGTACTGGAGGTCCTAGCCACAGCAATCAGACAAAACAAAGACATACAAGGCATCCAGATTGGTAAAGAAGAAGTCAAATTGTCACTATTTGCAGATGACATGATACTGTACATAAAAAACCCTAAAGACTCCACTCCAAAACTACTAGAACTAATATCTGAATTCAGCAAAGTTGCAGGATACAAAATTAACACACAGAAATCTGTTGCTTTCCTATACACTAATGATGAACTAACAGAAAGAGAAATCAGAAAAACAATTCCATTCACAATTGCATCAAAAAGAATAAAATACCTAGGAATAAACCTAACGAAGGAAGTGAAAGACCTGTACTCTGAAAACTACAAGACACTCCTAAGAGAAATTAAAGAGGACACTAACAAATGGAAATGCATCCCATGCTCTTGGCTAGGAAGAATAAATATTGTCAAAATGGCTATACTACCTAAAGCAATCTACAGATTCAATGCAATCCCTATCAAACTACCAACAGCTTTCTTCAATGAACTGGAACAAATAATTCTAAAATTCATATGGAACCACAAAAGACCCCGAATAGCCAAAGCAATCCTGAGAAGGAGGAATAAAACAGGGGGAATTACACTCCCTGACTTCAAGCTCTACTACAAAGCCACAGTAATCAAGACAATTTGGTATTGGCACAAAAACAGACCCACAGACCAGTGGAACAGAATAGAAAATCCAAACATTAACCCAAACATATACAGTCAATTAATATTTGATAAAGGAGCCTTGGATATACAATGGGGAGATGACAGCCTCTTCAGCAGCTGGTGTTGGAAAAACTGGACAGCTACATGTAAGAGAATGAAACTGGACTACTGTCTAGCCCCATACACAAAGGTAAACTCAAGGTGGATCAAAGACTTGAATGTAAGTCATGAAACCATAAAACTCTTAGAAAAAAACATAGGCAAAAATCTCTTGGACATAAACATGAGCAACTTCTTCATGAACATATCTCCCCGGGCAAGGGAAACAAAAGCAAAAATGAACAAGTGGGACTATATCAAGCTGAAAAGCTTCTGTACAGCAAAGGACACCATCAGTAGAACAAAAAGACATCCTACAGTATGGGAGAATATATTCATAAAAAACGTATCTGATAAAGGGTTGACATCCAAAATATATAAAGAACTCATGCACCTTAACAAACAGAAAGCAAATAATCCAATTAAGAAATGGGCAGAGGACATGAATAGACACTTCTCCAAAGAAGAAATTCAGATGGCCAACAGGCACATGAAAAGATGCTCCACATCGCTAATCATCAGAGAAATGCAGATTAAAACCACAATGAGATATCACCTCACACCAGTGAGGATGGCCAACATCCAAAACACAAACAACAACAAATGTTGGCGAGGATGTGGAGAAAAGGGAACCCTCCTACACTGCTGGTGGGACTGCAAATTAGTTCAACCATTGTGGAAAGCAGTATGGAGGTTCCTCAAAAAACTCAAAATAGAAATACCATTTGACCCAGGAATTCCACTCCTAGGAATTTACCCTAAGAATGCAGCAGCCCAATTTGAAAAGGACAGATGCACCCCTATGTTTATTGCAGCACTATTTACAATAGCCAAGAAATGGAAGCAACCTAAGTGTCCATCAGTAGATGAATGGATAAAGAAGATGTGGTACATATACACAATGGAATATTATTCAGCCATAAGAAGAAAACAAATCCTACCATTTGCAACAACATGGATGGAGCTAGAGGGTATTATGCTCAGTGAAATAAGCCAAGCCGAAAAAGACAAGTATCAAATGATTTCACTCATATGTGGAGTATAAGAACAAAGAAAAAAACTGAAGGAACAAAACAGCAGCAGACTCACAGAACCGAAGAATGGACTAATAGTTACCAAAGGGAAAGGGACTGGGGAAAATGGGCGGGAAGGGAGGGATAAGAGGGAAAAAGGGGCATTAAGATTAGCAGATGTAATGTTGGGGGGGCACGGGGAGGGCAGTACAACTCAGAGAAGACAAGTAGTGATTCTATAGCATCTCACTACGCTGATGGACAGTGACTGTAATGGGGTTGGTGGGGGGGACCTGATGAAGGGGTAGTTTAATAATCGTAATATTGCACATGTAATTGTAAATTAATGATAATAAAATATATTATATTAAAAAAAAAAGTATTTTATGAAAAGGCAGGAGTTCTCAGTGAGCCCCAGATTTTGTTCTGTTTTACATGAGTCTTTCCAGACTATGGAGTGGAGACCCTGCACTCACGGGGTCCTGTGAGCACATGTGGCTGAAAAAAGCTCCTAACTGGTGGACCCATGTCATCCCAGGACCTAAAGTTTAATAGTCTCTCCATTCTCTTTCTTGTCACCCCATCCCCCTTTGCAGAACAAAGGGCTTTTTTTTTTGAAGCTATGGTGACAAGGACAGGAGGAAGATGCCCTGATTGGCATTAGAATTCAGGAAAGCTGGTGCTGAAAGAAGGAGACTTGCCATATACCCTTTGAACCTTTCCCATGATTTAGGAGTGGCTCCAGACAATGCTCTGAGCTCTTGTTTTTTATGTATTTTTGGTGACTCTGATACCCATCTTGGCCATGGCCCCTACCCTTCCGACACTTTCCTTTGGCATCCTCTCATTTCAGCCTTCCATGGTCTTGATGCATTGCTACGCATGACTGCATTGTGCTCCCCACTGCTGAGTGCATATGTTGAAGCCCCAGCTTCCCATGTGCCTGTATTTGAGATGGGGCCTGTCTGGAGGTGAAGAAGGTTGAATGAAGCCATAAATGTGAGGCCCTAATGAGGTAGACTCTGTGCTTTCTGTCCATCCTGTGAGGACACAGTGCTTGCCAGCCAGGAAGAGAGCTCTCATCAGACACCACCCAGGCTGGCATCCTGACCTTAGATGTGCAGCCCCCAGATCTGTGGCCTGTGGTGTTTGGCCATAGTGGCCATGGCTAAGTAGGACACTGCCTATTCACCTGGCAGTCCTGGAAGGAAGTTAGGCCTGGATATTTGGGGCTTTGGGACGGGAATTTATCTCCCGCCAATTCTGCACTCTCTCCCCAGACATCCACATTGATGTGATGAGACACATTGGTGGCTTCAAACACCACCAGCTCGAGCCAGACGTTGTTGCCTGCCCTCTGTCTCACTGTGAAAATGGTTTCAAACTGTGTAGAAGGCTCCACAGTTAAGAATGAAAATTCTTTTCTTCTTTCAGAGTGCAGATCACTTAGGGCCATTTCAGAATCTTAAAAAATTCTTCCAGCCTGAAGACCCATTCCCTTTCTGGGTTTCCACGTGAGCTGCTTGTAACTCTATCCAATGCACTTTGCTTTTACTTCTGTGATGGTTCTGATCGTGTCAATCTAATAATGTGTGGGTGTGCTTGTACAGTTCCCATACTGTAGGTGCCTTGAGGATGGGGACCAGTACTGTTCATTGTCGCCCTGTAATCCTGGTGCTCAGCACCCTGGCCTGGTCAGGGAGTAAGCTCCATGCAAGTTTGCTGAACAAGGAGCAGGAAGAACAGTGTTTTTCAGGAATGTGTCCTGTGGCACGTGGGAGGGAGGTCTGTTGGCCCCAACTGGTCCTGGCAGCTGTACATATAGCACCGAGGAAAGGGCCTGATATCTGAGTAATTCATTCTGCTGTCATTTTCACATAGACCCTGAGCCACAAGCAGCAGGACAGCAGGTGAAGCCAAGGGGTCCAAGAGCAGGCCGCTCAGCTCGTGCATTTCTGGGGTCAGTGGCTAAAGGGGGGGTGGCTGCCTTTTAGCAGCATTTGAAATCTGACTTCCAGTTTCCTCTTACTGCTTTGGCATCTGTGGGTGTGGGTTGCATGTCGCATCCTTCATACGACTTCTCCTTCCTGGCTGCACGGCCTGACTGTGTTCCCATGGTTGTGTGCCTCGTCTCAGAGAACGGGTGAATGGTCACTGCGGTGAAAACACACAAGAATGGGTGACCGTGTCCCTACCTCTGGCGATGTGGTTTCACCTCCGTGAGAGCTGTCTGGAGGCAGGCCCGTGTTATGACTATCGTGAGCCCTGGGTACCCTTGCTTTCAAAATGAGCTCTTCCTCCATTAAGAAAAATTAAAAATTATACTTTACAATTGTGACAGTACAATGATGAATTTAATCCAGGCTGGATCCATTATTACATATTCATTTTCATATTCCTTTTTACACTCATTTGAAAAGAGCTTAAAGTTAAAGCATTTTCATGGACCCTTAAAAGTATCGAGGGCCCGCAGCACTGTCCCTGCTGTATGTGGAGATACACTGGCCCTGCGTGTCATACCCCTGGATGACAGAGCAGAGAATTTTGTCACTGGGATGGGCAGCTAAGGGGCTGCTCTGGGTGAAGTGGTGTCCTGGGTAGCTGCTGAAAGCAGAACCAGAGGGGCAGATTCCTAAGGTAAGCCTTTTATTGTCCCCATGAAGAACCTCCTTTAGCCTGGGGACCTCTGCATGTCTTCAGCTTGCATGAACGAGCCAGGAACTCATCCCAAAATAGTGGTGGCCACTGGTAGGGCACACGTTTATGGCCTGAGTGTCCATATGCACAGAATTCCTCAGTTTCACTGGCCAGTGACCATTGGGTGTAAAAGGTGTCAGAGCAAAGCTCAAGGGAAAAGACAGGGGCAGCCAAACATTTTAGCGTATTGCCACATGGGGGCATTGACGTGCCTGGTTTTGCACATCAGGATCTCTGAGTGTGCTCAGTCTGGCCACACAGGTCTACTGGGGCTTGCCTAGCTGCCTGAGGCCTGGACCAGAGTAGAGCATTTATCTAGAAGGCCCCTCTGTCCCTGCCTCCATCAATAAGCCCCAAAACTCTGGGGCCACTGAAGGCAACTCAGTGCCAGGAAAACACTGATCAGAAGGTGGAGCTGAGATGCTACCACTAAGCTGTTTGTCCCTGGGGAAGGAGAATCACCTCCCTGGGCCTGGGAGCTTCTTATCTGAAACACTTCAGTGTGGACTATACAGATCTCTAAGGCCATGGGCGTCTCAAATTCTAATTCAGCAGGAAATACAGCAAGGCTGAAGTGCATGCTACACGCTGCTGAGGGCCAGGAGAGCTGGTTTCTTGTTTCTGCTCAGCTGTTCCTTTGGCTGGGCGACCTTAGACAAGCCACTTTCCCTCTCTGGTTCTCATTTGCTTCATCTGTAACAAAGAGGCCTTTCAGTTGGTTATCAGCCTGTTGGGAGTGTCCCTGGGGCCCACGTGACCATTGCCATCTCCCTCCTGGATGCTGCCTGAGAAACAGCTGGTGGGGGCCATCTTAGAAGAGGGGGCCAGCTGGATACAGGCCCCAGGCCATCCTGAACCTGGAAACCAGACCCTTTCCCCTTCCTACTGCTGAATCCCTGGGGAACTGATGAATTCTGGAGGTGCGGAGAAAGGCAGGGCACCAGAGCCTCAGGTTCTATCCTCTTGTCCAACACAGGCCTTCAACCAGAGCTCTCCCTGCTGCCCAGATGCCACTGCCTGAGTAACATCAGTGGGTGGCTTATTTGAAGTGCCTCCACAGTGCCTGGAATTCTCTTGTTTTAAACATCTTGGGGCTGTCAGCACTCCCATGAGCAGTGGTGCAGAAGAGTTAGCTGGGGAGCTGATTCAAAATACAGAGCTGCAGACTCTGGCCCTGAGATTGGTTTCTTAGGTCTGGGGTAGGCCCAGAAATCAGCATTCTTTTAACAAACTGCCCAGGTGAAATAATGCCATAGAAATGTTGAAAGAACAAATAATTTTCCTTAGTAGGTGTTATTTTTTTCTAGCCCTTATTTTTTGTTTTGTGTCATATCTCAGTACGTGGGACTTCTGAAAAAAGGGGTATAAAAATAGCCCTTTTGCAGAACCAGCCTTTCTTGCCTCCTGTTTAGTCTGCACATTGCTCTCACCACTCCCTGGCCATGGACACTGCTGAATGCTGGTGGCAGCGCACATCCTTGCCCCCTGGCCCTCAGCCCTCAGAGCCTGGCAGGGCCTCCACCAGGACCCCCGGAGGTGTCTGGGGAGGCCGGCCTCATATCCCCCATTACCCATGGGCAGGGAGAAGCACCTGGCTCGCACAGATGAGGGGTATCTGTGTTGTGCTCAGTGCATCTAAGACACAACTGCCAAGTACTTCAAGTGGGGCTCCTTCCTGGGTGGTGTGGTAGTGTCCAGTGCACTTTCCCCTTCCCACCACTTGACCCACCTCCTGGGCCCCAGACCACCTCCAGGTGGTGATGACACTAGGGGCCCCACCTGCCCTTCGGGTTAGAGCCCTCCCTCCCAGGGCACCCGTGAGACCCCCAGCCTCCATGGGGAAGGTCCTCTCAGCTGCCCTCCCTTGTCGGGGCTGCCACCCAGCCCCCTAGCCAGTGCTCCTCCAACCCCTGCAAGCTGGCTCCAAAACCAGTCATAACAACTTCACAAAAGAGGAAAGCGGGAAAAATAAAAATGTATCTTGGCCTGAAAATCCAGAACTGATTCCTTCCAAACCACTTCAACACAGTGATGAGGCCCCTACATGTGTCTGGGTCTCTGTACGGGGGCCTGCCTCCCAGGGAATGTGCTCTCTGCTGGTCCTGCAGAGCACAGCCAGTGGGCTGCGGAGAGGAATTGGCTATCTGCCCGGTGACTGCCAGGCCTGCTCTGCCCCTGCACTGCAGCTGGCCCCGCCTCTCTAGAGCAACCCTGTAGCACGTGGGTCCTTCTACTGCTTCAGTGTGTCTGCCCGGCCTGCACCAACCAGGCTTTCCTCCCTACCCAGGGCCTCAGCTGCAGCCCCAACTGCTGGAAAGGAGCACCCTCTCTTTGCTCACCCTCTCCAGGAGGCAGGGGCTTAGAGAGACTCTCCCCACACAAAGTGCCCTGGCTGCCGGGGTGCAGTGCACAGGTAAGGCCTGCGGGATCCTGGCGGGAGGAAGGGGCCCCGGCTGCCCCTTGCCATTTCTGAGGTGGGAGAACTGCGTGCTCGCCAGGGCAGGTCCTGTTAGCACCGAGCGGGAGAGCCCACGAGAAGGTACGGCTACTAGAAGATGCGGACCGGCTGCTCACTTGGCTGGAAGGCCAGTATTTACTGTCAGAGCACTGACTCAGTTCCAGGCTTGCTCTTGGCTGGACAGACCAGGCTCTGGGTTTGGCCCTGCTGGCACCTTTGCCGGTTACAAAACCTTGACCCTGCAAGCCAGGAGCCAGAGCCTTGATGCTTGGCCAGTGACACCAGCAACACAGCTGTGATAAGGGGCCTGCATGAGAGCTGGCCTGCCTGGGGCTGGGTGTGCTTGGATGCCTCCCCGACCCATGAAGTGCAGGCCTGTGGGGTTCTGCAGCAGCCAGGTCCCTGCACCACAGTGGCCTCCTCTAATTATGGCCCCTGAGCCCTCCAGCTCGCTGAGAAGGAACCCACAGAAGGGGGACTTGCCGTACACAAGCCAAGGGCTGACCAAAGGTCCCCAATCCCAAATGACTGTACTCCCAAAAGGTGAGCATCTCCTGCTACGAAAACCTACCTTCTCCTTTCCCTCTCCAGGTTCCTACAACTAGACAGTGAGTGAATGCATAATAAGGGAAAAAGCAAAGCAAGAGATGTTCCCCAAGACCTTAAACATCTTTTATTAGAGCTCTTTGAGGGATTAAATAACTGGTGGGGCCACACAATCTTAGCCTTGGGCTCATGTGCTCAGACTGCACCTGGTCCCCGGAGGAGAGACTCCCAATTGCACCACCAGCATCAATGGGCGAGCAAATGGAAATTTGGCTGGAGTGCCCAGCTGCTATTTGTGGTGAAGAAAGCTGAGGTGTGAGCAGAAATGGCTGAAAGGAGAAACTGCTTCCAAGAAACTACAGAGGGTCTCCTTCCAAGAGGCCTGGATCTCTGCAGACATGATCTCATTGCCTCTCTCCGCAGGGCCTCCCAGGGGACTGGGGCCAGGGGTCTCTGCCCAGCCCTGAGGGCAGAGAATACTCAACGTCTGGCTTTCCTGATGGGGCCTAGACCTGGTATTTGCTCCCCGACAGCAGAGGGACCAGAAAATTCCCCCACAGCTGATATGGCAGAAGTCTCCTCAAGACTGAAATAAAGCAGTTATTCAAAGGAAATTGTTTCAGTCTGTACGGAGGGGTTGACTGTCCCCTTCTGCTCTGGTGAGGAGAGTGAATAGGATCCAGTGGCATTAGGGTTTTTAGGAGAAACAGAGCCAGTAGGACAAACAGGCATCAGAAAGGGGTTTACCAGGCAGAATGGGCTCACACAATTATGGAGGCTGAGGAGCCCCACCACCTGCCATGTGCAGTCTGCAGACCCAGGAGAGCTGGTGGTGTTCTGGCCCAAACCGGATGACTGGAGAACCAGAGTCCAGGGCAGGAGGAGAGAGATGTCTCAGCTTAGAAAGCAAATACTGCTTTCTTTGCCTTTTGTTCGACTCATGCCTCAGAGCTAGATGAGACCCTCCCGTCTCCTCCAGAAATACCCTCATAAACATACCCGGAAATAACTTCTTCCCAGTCTCTGGGTGACCCTGAGCCCAGTCAGCTGACACACAGAACCAGCCGTCACACTGGCTGCCTCGGAGGGTAAGGGCTCAGTGCTGGGGGTAATCATTTTGGGAATCCACTAAGCACAGTTTTGGGCTCTTGTAGCACTTTGCTAGATGCCGGAGGATACAAAGATGAGCCTGTCATCTGTGTCACCAGGGGTGGGGTGTGGGTGTCGGGTGCTTAGTAAGTGTCCGAGTTAGCTCAGAAGACGTCTTGTGGCCATGGATGCTGAGCAGGCCTTCATGGGCTGTCATTCTAGCTAGCCCCATCTATCGGGCACCGACTGGGTGCCAGCACTGTGCCACGAGATCTTGACACGCCACTCTGTTTACTCCAAACCCAGCCGTGGGAGGGCGGGGGCGGGGGGACCCTAGCACGTCCCACTCACAGCCTGGGGCCCAGTGCCAGGCACTTCCTACCAATGTTTGTGAGTGAATGGTGGATCACGATGCCCGTTGTAAAACAAGGAGACTGAAGCCACAGGAGAAAGTAACTTACCACTAGGTGCTGAGTATATGAACAAGGGAATCAAAGTCAGACCCCTGGAAGAGTCCAGGCAGACAGCCCTGCCTGGACTGGGCTGTGCCTTCCAGTGGCCTTGCAACCTTGCTTGGGGGGTCGGGTGGGGTGGGGGGGTCAGGGATGCTGCCTGTGTTGATTTGAATGTGGAGATAATATTTATTTCAGAGGACTGTTGGAAAGATTTAAAAAATAATATATAAACTTGCTCAGCACAAGACTGGCCTATAGTAATCAATCAATCAGTTATTTTATGAACCTCACTTCACTCCAGTGCTCAGTCTATGAAAGCCTCTTAGTCTTGCTTCGTCTCCTGAGACCCTGTTTTATCATCCCTCCCTTGGTCCCACTTTGTCCTAAAACTTTGGGCTAGGTTTTCAAAGTCTTCCCATGCCAATATGAAACGACATGTGTGAGAACCTGTCTAAGGTTTTTAGCCCAGACACTTTTCTTAAGGGCTTTTTTGAGAGAAAACAGGCCTATTTAAGTGGCAGACATAATTTTTTTAATATAATTTATTTTATCATTAATCTACAATTACATGTGCAATATGGTTATTAAACTACCCCTTCATCAGGTCCCCCCCACCAACCCCATTACAGTCACTGTCCATCAGAGTAGTGAGATGCTATAGAATCACTACTTGTCTTCTCTGAGTAGTGGCAGACATAATTTAAGCTAGAGCCTGGATAGACCTTGCTGATCGTAGTCATTGAATAACACTAAAATAAGTGACTAAAGGCTTTTAGGAACTCACCTTATCTAAACACTTTGAAAAATAATGATGTTAGGGCTAAAGATTGAAAAAGAGAAAGAGCTACCGGACCACAACCATGAAGAATGAAAACCCATTGCTAATCGGGCTCTTCTTTGAGTCTCAGTTATGATAGCATTTGTTAACAAAGATTCTGTAGCTTGCGTTGGTTTCTTACAGGAGTACTGATAGAATCTGAGTCTCGGCTGTGAAACCTGGGCTCTGGGAAACCCCAGCACTTTATCTTCTGTGGGTATAATGAACGCACAGCCATCTCTGAGCCCTGCCTGGTGAGCCAGGCCCCAACTCCAGCATCTGTTAGTGGCTGTCCTTGCCACCCCTCTTTGGGGATGGCTGGCGGAAAGGGAAGGAGCCGGAGGCTCTGTGGTCTGAGTGGATGTAAGAACATGACATTTTCCAGCACAGCAGTGCCTGTTCCCCTTGCTGCCAACCTAAAGAAACTTGAGTAGTCTTGGCAGCTGGGACAGGGAGGCGCCTTGGCTAAAATGCAGGTGGAGATGGGTGTCAGCCCAACAGAGAGAAAGACTCCCTTTTCCAACACCCAGTGCTTATTTTGGCTCCGGGAAGCTGACCCTTCTGGGGAGAGAGGCTCCTAGTGGAACAGGGTGGAGAGGATGCATTTGAAACTGCAGGGTTTGCAAAATCGAAACATCCAGTTTAGGGTGTGTCAGGCACAGTGCATTTTGGGACTATTCCATGACTGTCGAGGGCAGTGTGCAGAGGTAAACACCCAGATTCCTGATTCCTGGCAGACCTCCATTTCCACAGAGTTTTAACTAAATGGCCATGATAAATTCTCCCTGTCCCCCATAGTCATGACAAACCCCGAGCAGAGCACAGGAGGTTAGTGAGGTCCCAGGGGTTTCCCAAAGTCCACAGAGGTGTGTTCACCTTCCCACCCAATGAGGGCTCTCTGCGCTTGTGAGCCCAAGTTCCTCACGGCCACAGCACAGATGGAGCCTGTGTCCTTCTCCAGCACCCTGGGGTGCCACTCAAGCTGCCTGATGGGCTGGAGCTGTGGATCCATCACCTCCGACTACAAAACTCCCGGGAGTTCTAAGGATGGAGGAAACCCTGTGGCCATCATCCCCTGGGCTGCGGCTTTCGACCTGTCCTTGTGAACATGCCCCATTCTGGCTGCAGGGAGGAGGTGGGCTGGAGAACTGAATGGCTACCAGGCTCAATCCTGGGGGCCTGGGGCGGGAGAAGCACGGTTCCAGGTGGGAGGGACTGGACAGTAAGGACTGTCCCTCGAAGTTGTCTTGGCCTGCTACTGTTACTCTCAACTGTGGCTTCCCACACATTTCATGGATTGCCTGTTTGTCAGCATGATGTTTCCTGATTAAGCAGGGCTATCGGGGTCTCCCTGCCCCTTGGCTTACCAGGCCTCTCAACCCCCTGTTCATGCCCTTGGGTTTTGGGATCCTTAGGACCTTGACTGGCTCAAAGGTCAACAGTTACCCTCTGTTGATTCCAAGCTGCCCCCACATCCCTCTCCCATCAAACAAAACAAAAAGCCTTCCAATTGCTCAGACCTTGTTTGCTTAGGAGGAAAATTCTGGCTGGGCCAATGGAAAAGCTGCCAGATTCAAGGGGATTGTCACAGGCCTGCTCTTTGCTTCCTGACTATGAATGTCATCCCATGAGATGTTTGTGGAGTTTAATAAGGAGCAGACAAAAATGCAGGACTAAGTAAGACTGGGTTCAGGACGTTTGCAGACCTCACCTCATTCCTTCTCTGCTTTTGTGAAAAGGTGTCATATTTTCAGTTCCATTAGGAGGTCTGGTTGTGCAAGACCAACCACAGAAAGGCCAACTCTTAGGCTTGAGAGAGTCACTTCTGTGTGACCAGTGCTATGAGGTCCAGAAAAGGAGCCACACATATCATGTTAACACAGTGGAACCGCTTGGGATGCTGAAGCCTCACAGGCTGCATTGCCTTCAGGTTTCCAAGTAAGACCCAAAACAGGAAGACTTTCATTGATTGCCAACTCTTAGAATGGCTCACCTGTGAGAAGTGGTTAGGACTCAGCTTCCCTTTGCCCTCCCTGCAGCATTCAATGGGACATGGAGCAAACTTTACTCCTGGCTGGTCTCAGATTAACCTTAGGGGCAGGCACGATGCCTTATCCAGCTTTGTATCCTCAGGGCCTCACATAAAGTCTCGCACAGAGTAGGCTCCTAAAATGTTGAGTGCAGGGCAGGAAATGACAGAGGGAGAGGAGGAGGAGGAAGGGCAGAGAAGTTACCTGCAGAGCCAGAGGGTGGGGAAATGGAGCCAGGAAGCTGAGGTTGGCAATGGGATATGAGGGTAGAGAACCCATTTTTTCTCAGACTTCTGATGCTGCCTGAACCCTCACTGTTTCCCCTCCTGCAGCCTCTCCAAAGAGAGAAGGAATCACCCAGAGAAAACACGATTCTCTTCTCAGTGGCCATGAGTCAAACAGAAGGCTGCAAGCAGGGGTGGGGCACCAGCCCCAGTGACTGGCCTTCAGATAGGCACTCAGTCCTTGTTCATTATGAGACCCAGTCTTTGGAAGCTCCATGCAGGCCCGTGTGGAGCAGCGAGTCATTCATTCTTTCTGGCATGGCTGTCACCGTCCAGGAAATGGTGCTGGGCACATGCACATAGCTGCTCATATCCAAGGCATATGCATGAGCATGGCTCCAGAATACAGCTAGTGCCACAGGACATGCCTGCAGCTTCCTACTGCTCACTGGCCCAGCAGCTAGTGGGGAGTCTGGAAGGGGAGGGCCAGACTGCCAGGAGTTTGCTGAGACCCTTCTTCTCTTTTGTGGGGCTCACACGACCGGGATAAAGACTGGCCGCTGGGAGCTCCTCCACTGAGGGGCAGGCGTGAAGCAGATGTGAGTGTCCTCATTTTAATGACTGGTACACCGGAGAGACTTCAAACAAGACTGAGGACCCAGGCTCAAATGGGCCTGTTCTTTTATGGCTACTGATGATAACGCCCCAGCACCTCAGAGGGAACCTGAGAAGTCATTGTTCAGATAACCCATTGTCCCTTGGCTGTTGGACCCTCACTCTGCCTTGGCCAGTGTCACAGGCACAGGGGCGTGTGTAGAGAATTTAGGAGGTGCATCTCAGGTTCTCCGTGCAAACCTAGGGCCCACTGCTATGGGGAGGCCTTCCAGCGGGGGAGCGGCGCGCACTCAGGATTCGCTGTCATTCAGACAGTGAGGAGCTGCCAGGCCAGGCAAGGCCTGCTGCCTCCCAGGACAGGCAGTGGGGATCCTGGCACGGGGTGCTGGGCTTGGCTTTCAGCTCTACCTCTGATGGCCGTTTGGGGAGGGGACACTGGTTTTCCTCTCCTGGACCTTGGTTGTCTCCTTTTTAGAAAGGATGTACCAGCTTGCTGTTTTCCCTTCTCTTGCCTGTCCGAGGGTAAATTCTGAAGTTGAACGGGAAACCCAGCTCCCCAGAGGAAAACCGGGGTCAAGACGAAACTCAGTGTCCTCAGCTGCACCTGTGAAGCATTAACTGCGCAAGAGCCTCCTTCCAGCCTCGCCTTCTCCAGGCCACGCACTCCTGCGCTGCAGACCGCAGCCCGCAGCCCTGCCCTTGCCTGACAGGTGCTGCCAAGGCTGCCCCATGGCTCCGAGGACCCAGGGAGACTGCTGAGGCCGTGGCTGTGGAACTCGTGCTTGCGAGTGCTCAGTAAATAAAGTGTGCATTGCGGGTGCAGGTGCGTAGCACACCTACCTGCCGCTCGCGGTCCTGGAGCACCTCAGTGACCAATTGCTCAGAGTGAACCGGGTAGTTGCTGGGTGGGAGCCCAGGTGCTCCAAAGGCAGGGCCTCTGACTAACCATCACCAAAGAGAAGACAGACCCAGGGTGACTGGCAGCATGTACTGAGCCCCACAGAAGAGGAGGCACCCCTTCCCCAGCCCCTTCAGCAGCCAGCAGAGAACTTGAGGTCTTGGGTCTCAGCCTCTCCTCCAGGCTCTCTGGGCCGACTGTGAACAGGGCTGCATGATGCTACGTTCTTAATCTGTCCAGGCTCCTCAAGCCCGGAGGTAGTGGGCCCAACGATCTGCTGTCCAAATCAGTCCCCTGACAGAGTGCAGGGGGTGCAAAGTACAGTGCTGGGCAGTAGGGACGTGGACTCTGGCAGGACTGAGGCTCCAAGCATGGCACAGCCCCGAGGCTGCTCTGTCTGGGCTTAGATGCCCCACCTGTCCAGGGCTGTTATCCCAATGGGACACTTTCTGCCTTCAGTTCCCTAACAAAGCTCACAGTAGTCTAACTCATTTGACGGGTTGGGGGGGTCTACTTCACTCATTCTAGAATAATCTCTTGAAGTGGGGAGCACCTTAGCTGAACTGACCTTTAAAAGAGCCAAGCAGCGTGGCCAATATGCCAGCACTGATATCTGCCCCACAGCCATTGGGTCTTAAACATGAACCATGGGGGACTGCTTCTCATCTCTCTCTTGGCTTCTGTTAGCTGAGCAGTGACTTCTCATGCTCTCCCTCCTATAGATCCCCCACTTACCACTCCAACTCCTATCCCACCCTGCCCACAAGACAAACCCGAAACCAGTTAAATGACCTGAGACCAAGAGAGAGCCTTCTGGATTCTGTCTCTGTCGCCATCATTGTTCCTTTAGCCAAATCTTCAACTTCATCCTCGTGGCGCACACCCCTCCACATTTTGCCCATTTTCTTTGTGTGTCACCAAGCTCTGAGCAGCTTAGAGTCACTGCTGGCCCCTTCATCCCTCTGGCTCGCTCAGGCTATTTCTCCTTGTACTTGTCTCTCACATTCCCCCTTTCCTATCCTTTCAGCCTCCATTTGGCCTTCTCAGGACTTCATGCTTCTCCTGCCTCCCAGCTGGTTTTCCTGCTTCTCAGTGTCATCTGCCTGATGCTGTCAGACAGTCTTCCCAGAGCCCTGCCTTTAAAAAAAAAAATTAAGTAATGTTTATTTACTCACTCATTCCAAATATATAAATGGAGCTGCCATGTGCCAGGTCATAGTGGAGGTGTGGAGAAGTGGTAAGTTACAGCACTATGGAACCTCTGTGCTCATGGGGTTCACATTATTGGTTGGGGAGAAGGCAGTAAAAAATTAAAGGAAATCTGTACCAGATGGCAGATCCCTTAGAGAAAAATAATAGTGTTGGAAATAGGAGTAGGGAGTGATGAAGGGGTTGGGGAGGGATGCTTGGGGTAGTCCTCACTGAGGTAATGACACTGGGCTTAAAAACATGAGGGCGTTGCAGGTGCAAAGGCCCTGATCAGGGGTCTCCCAGGGCGACCGAGATACAACAAAGGGGGTTGGTGAGGCTGGAGCAGATGGTGTGCAGAGGAGTATGAGGTGAGTCCTGGTAGGAGGTCCCAGAGTTGGTAGGAGGCTCTGCTGACAACTGCACAGCCTTAGGTTTTCATCCTGAATAAAACAAGAAGCCACTGGGGTGCTCTGAGTGGAGGAGGGATGTGACTAAACACAGATTTTGCAAGTTCCTTGGCTGTTGGAAAGAGTAAAGGGTTCAGTGCAGAGCAGGAATATAGTCAGGGGCTGCTATAGTAATCCAGGGAAGAAATGAAGGTGGTATGGGCCAGGTGGCAGGGGCTGATGGTGAGAAGGGGTCAGATTCTGGCCTGTTTGATGATGATTTGGACGTGGAGTGTGAGAGAAAGAAAGGAGTTGAGGATGATGGGAGCATTCCTCTGGCCCAGCCAGTAGAAGAATGGTGGGGCCCTGGACTGGGACTGGGAAGCTGAGGCCAGAGCAGGCCTTAGGAAGGAGAGAAACTGGGAGCCCGGGCTGTGGGGGTCTCAGGTAGGAGGCTGGATTGTGAGTCTGGAGGTCGGGAGGAGTCTGGGGTCTGGAGGTCTTGGGGGTTCTGGGACTGCAGGCAGTCCCCTTGGGAGGAAGCCCACAGAGCGAGTGGCCTGAGGACAGGCCCTGCCACTGCACGCAGAGGAGGAGGAGAGCTGGAGGACATCACTTTGTGCGTGCTGCTCAGGAAACTGTAATCTCAGGATACTGGGCAGACTAGTGGGGATGTTAGACGGGGCCTGGGGAGGCGCCCCCCAGAGGCTCCGGAGTATCTGCGTGGGAGGCCTTGTGCGGCAGCCTGGCTGGAAGGGAGGGACCAGGACTCGCCTTGGAGCAGGCGCAGTTTGCTCTTCCTTTCTAGTGACACGCATACAAATAGTAAAGGTTTCTACAGGTGATTTCGCCAGACTGCTTCATGGCTCAATAAGGGCAAGCCCACACCCAACTGGAGTAAACTGGGCACTCGTCAGCCTCCACGACAGAAACACCCAGACGCAGGGTGTGCTTCTTTCAAGTTATTTGCTTGGAAGTGCTCAGCCTGTCAGGACTGCAGGTCGCTTTATCTGTAACTCTCCCAGCCTTGCCTCTTTGAGATTGAACAGGGAAAGGCAACAAGGGGCATGCTTTTGTAAAATCTACTTGGCCTGAAAAAAAATCTTATTCATTAATTTAATCTATATGCTGTTCTTTTCTTCCAGGCCCTTAATCAACTGTAACTTTATAACCAGGACAAAAGACAGATCTCTGAGGTATAAACGAACCTATGTGGTTAAAGAATGCTGAGATCTGGATCAACACAGTCACCTGAATAACCGATTCTTAAGACAAACCTTCAAAGAAATTATTAACCATCAATATAAGCCATGCCTTATACCTACCTTTACCCAAAACACCCCATAAAACCCCAAACCTAAAACCCTTAAAGCGTGCCTCCTGTCTGAGGTCGCTCGCACTCCTGCCTGGGTGTGCACTGTCTTATCAATGAGCTTTCCTGCTGCATAAGCCTGTTGCACTTCATCTCTAAATTCTTTTTCACGATAAAGACAAGAATTTGCCAACCTCCATCTGCCGTGGTAAGTGTCATTGTCACTTTGCTATTTCATTCAGCTTTCTAGTCTTTAAACACAAAACTGTTTTTCTCTCTGTTTTATTTCAGACCGATAGGGAAGCGGCTGTGGGAACCTCTGAGTAGGGAGGGCTTCTTCAGGAGCGCTCCCCCTTCCTGGTTTCACCTAGTGTGGGGAGAGGCTTCCTAAGATAGCTTTGCCCAGCAACACTTCCACAGGGCAGTGTGTCCTCAGGCAGGCTTCCCTCTTGGTGATGGCACGGCTGCCACACCTCCCCAGGCATGTGCTTCCTTGTTTACTTCTAGGACTGGGGAGAGGGTGCCTGATTTCCAGAAAGAAGAACAAAGCCTCTGCGTTTCGCTCTGAATGCATGGATTGAGTTTTCAGTCCATCTCTGAACCATGCCTGTGACAAGATACTTTATTGGAGCCTGGGGTTAGGTCAGTCCTAGGCACACGTGTACATGGGTGGGAGACAGAAATCCACATCCATGACTAGCAAGGGGCAGCTTGAGTGGGGGCAGCTGATGGGGACTGTGTGTGAGTGTGGGGTGCTGAAGCCCCCTCTTATGCGTGGCCCCCGAGAGCTGGGCTTCTCAATATGAAAGCACTGGTCCTGGCAAGATGGGTGCATTTGAGAAATAGTTGGGGATGGGATTCTCTGAGAAAACCACCTTTTCTTGGAAAAAGGAGAAATGGAGTTTCTAGAAAGATCTCCACTTGGAGTCAGGCTAGAGTCCAAGCAGGGTACCTGGGAACACACTGTGTCTACGGAAAAGAAAGGAGAGGGATGCAGGAGCAGAGACACCTCCGTATGCCAGTCCTGGGATCCCGTCCATTGCTGCCCAGCACATCTGCCTTCCAGATCGGAATCATCTTCCTCCGCTTGTGCACACCTCCACCTCTTTCTTGGTACCTTTAGAGAGGGAGAATTTTCGTCTACCCCTCGAGGTTATTCTAGCTGATCTAAGAATAAGGTTGATGTGAGATAGTTTAAGAGGAGAGAACACCAAAGTTTAATTGCATATGTCTAGGAATCCATGGACATGAGATTGCAGACAGGCAGGGACAGTGAGGTATATCTGTCATCCTGAACTAAGGAGAAGGGGCAGGGGTCTGGGACTTCAAAGGAAAAGGGAATCAATTCACAGGAATATGAGAGTAAATGTTTGTCAAATGTTTGCTGGGCCACACAGGCACAAGGGGCACAGAGAGGAATTTTAACAGATGGAGGTGCATCCTTCCTCATCTACCACATCTAGGTCATGTTACAATGTTGCCATCTATGGTGACAGCTCTCCTCCTGGAGCAGGTGCTCCCTCTGAATTCTTTTCATGATTTCAGGTTGGGTGGGGCGGGAGGCCAAAGTTTCTTGCTGAGTCTTTTGGGCCTCGACTGTTTTTGGTCCAACATCATCTACATGTTGAAGTGGCCTACCTGAGGCAGTCTGCCCTTGGCCCTTACTGCACCTGTGGAAATTTGAAATTAGCCTTTTGCACAGCACACTTCCACCCAGCCCAGTGCAGTGTGGCCACAGAATAGGTGAAGAAAAAACAAAACGAAAACACCCACATGCCTCAGTTTCCCTAGTGAAGCAGCAGAGATGAGTCAGCAGGAAACCATGAGAGAGGCTTCTGGTTATTAGCTTTAACTGCGAGTGCCAAACTGATACATGGTTTCCTCAGAACTGGGTATCAGAGCTTTCTGTTTCTTTTATGGCAGGAAGTCCGGAAGGCCCTGCCCACCCAGTTCACAATGACATGCGACCTCCCGTGCTTCCTTTGGATAGGAAACAACATGCAGCATGTTGCTTTACTCTGAGTCCAGCCCAACACTGTTTCCTATGCTGGAAAATGAATCTAACTGTCAGTGAAGGAAGGTGCCAGGGCCCCCAGGATGCCACACTGGGGCTCACTGCTCTTCTGCATATGCCTGCCCTTGGCTGGCATTTGCTGCGCAGATGGCTACCTTGTGGAGGGGGCTTCTGCACATGCTCTCAGCCGCCGACTTGTGTCACACAGTGGCTGTGCAGAGCCACTGGGTTTGGGGGCCCCACATTTCACAGCAGTGATCCCCTGGTCTGACCCCCTGAGCCATAGGAGGCTGGGGATACCAGCAGACACCATTGCTAAGGGTGGCCTAGAGCCCAAGTAGAATAACCCGGAAGGACTGAATCAGGCACTGGAGACCCAGCAGGGACCTCAGAGATCTCCTGGTGCCCTCTGAGCTGATATAGGAGACTGAGGTCTGGGGTAAGGCATGAGATTTACCCCAGAATTAAGCATAAGAAAGCAATGGGATTAGGACCTGAACGCTTGGCCTACTGCTTCCTGATCTCCATTCCTGGGCTTGTTATTACAAAACATCACTTAAGTGGATATACCTCATGTTTTAAAGAATTTGTGTATTGAATAATGTGCACGTTAAATCTTTTAAGACCTAAGAGCAAACTTTAAGGCAGCTAGGGAATCCTACTGCTTCCTGGTCTGGCCTTTTGGTCCCAGTGGCCATCAGAAAGGCAGGCAGGCAGGTCTCTCCATTTCAGGGTTCTAGGATAAATCGTCACACTCTCCACAGAAGCAGTTCAGAGCACACAGCCACGGACAGGAGTGAATTGGCATGGGAGCGACCTCCCCACCTTGTGCTGAATCTCTCAGGGCATCCTGCCCCAGACGCCTTAGGAAGTGTGACAGGACGTGAGAGGGACAGCGAAATGAAGCTCCAACAGGTGCCATGGAGGCAGCTCTCGTGGCATCTGAAGTCATCAGGACTTTTGCGGGGTACATGGTGGCGCAGAAGGGGACCCAAGAGAACAAAAACCAGATTATACTTTCCGGTGGAGATAGACTTCACTTATGAGGTTTTATGAGGAGTGGAGCTCAGCTTGGCTCTGGTTCTGGAAATTAATGTGGTGTTTGCAACCGAGCTCTGGGAGTTAAGCTGCCTGAGGAACTTCACTGGGGTCACATGCTGGTCCTGGGCAGTCCCCCTAGCACCTCAGTTTCCACCTCCCATTCTAGGTCAACCTCAGAAGAATCTTGTGATGAAGCATGTGGCGATCCTGGAAGACAAGGCCCGTGGGACCTCTCCTGAGATGGCAAGGAGGGCACACCTGTGTCTGGGCAGAGCCCATGGAGGCCACCTGCCCAGGGCCCGTGTAGGCACAGTCACGGCACGTTCTCTCTCCTTTCTGGCTCCACATCCGGGAGCCAACGATCACACTGGGCTTCTGGCTCACTTTTAGGTGGCTGGGTGCTGAGGGACACGGTTGTGAGCTTCCCCACTCCCTTCTGAGGGAGGAGAGCAGGTTCTTTCTCATTTGGGACCTGAGACATCACGGTCACTTTCATGAGAGGTGGGAGGGAAGTCATCCCCGGGAAGGAGTCAAGCCGGCTTGGAAGTCTGCAAAAAGTCCCACATTTGAAGAGCTCTTTGGTTGTGAGGTGTCCTCATCTCTCTAACGTCACTGAATGTACTTACAGAAAAAGACACAGGCCATAAGCATTCAGCTAGTGGAGATTTCATAAACTGAGCACACCCGTGAACTCAGCACCCAGCTCTAGAAACAACACAGTGCTGGCCTCTGAGGCCCTTGTTGTCCTGCCCCTTCCCCTGCCCCATCCCCCAAGGAGAGCCACCGTACTAACTGCTGACCGCAAGGTTGGTTGGCCTGTCCTCAGACACGTATAAATGGAAGCACACGTTACCCATTAAGTGTCTGGCTTCCTCTGCTTGATGTTGTTTGTCCCACCCTTTTTGAGGGATCTGAAAACAAAGCAGTGTTATCAGGATGTCAGTGTGAAAGGCAGCTTCCTAACAGGACTGTGTGAGGGAAGGCGGGGAGAGTTCAGTCCAGGAACCTCTGTGCAAAGCCAGAGAATGAGGCTGCTCTGAAGCTGGTTTCCCTGACATAGTTCAGAGAGGTGGCCGGCTGTCCAGAGCACTCGGACTATCTCCAGCTGAGGCAGGCTTCCCTGTCCTTGGGGTCTGAGAAGGTGCCCTGACGGAACAGCTTTGCGGCCCACAGCTACTACATCACCCTCATGCCTGCTCTCCTGGGAATGGGAAGCTTGCCGTGGCTTTTCCAAGATCTAAGGGAACTCTTGACCCAGTGATTTAGAAAAGTGACAACATGTATTCTATGGATGATTGTGCAGCAAGAGTGGTGTGGTGTTTGCTAGCGTGAAAAAAGCTCATGTGCCTCTTAGGAAATTTTTAAAGCAGCTTAAATATCATGAAAGCCTTGAAATAATTTTCTTCTGTTGCACCTCATGCCACTAATTAGGAGGGAGATTTTTATCTTTCACCCTATTTTACAAAAGAGGGAAATAAGGGACAGAAAATGAGGTCAAGTCAGGCAGATGGCGCAGTTTCCCTTCGGAGGCATGAGTGCAGGCCACATGCACAGGCGAGGGTCAATCCTGTGTGATGTGCTGCCAGCTGTACGTACGTGCTCATCTTTCCTCCTGGGATGCAGCCATTCCCTCTCCTGCCAGATCCCCAGGTGAGCACCCCCAAAACCCTCACTACGCAGAGATACTCCAGAAACCCCTCAGGCCTTCAGCAAACCCACACACGATTGGAACGGTACTGAGAAGCCTCATGTGTGCAAGGACAGCACGAGCACTTTTATCTGCCTACCCCTGCAGCAGTGTTCAACCATGCTGCATCCCCTTTTCCGCCCCTGGCCAGAGCTGGACAAGTTCCCCTGCTTTCTGGACACTCTTGGTAATTAAAATATAGCCTGTCTAGTTTAAAACTTCAATTTATGGCCCAATTCAAAGCTCTGTACCTCTCTTTTGTGCCCTTCTCAGGCTGTAGCTACTTGTATCAGTCAGCTAGTGCTGCTGTAACAAAATGCCACACCCTGGGCAGCTGGAACAACAGAAATGCATTGTCTTGCAGTCTTGGAGCCAGACGTCCACAATCCAGGTGTGGGCAGGGCTGGTTCCCAAAGGGCGAGGGAGCATCTGAGGCTCTGGCCAGGCTTTGGGGCTTTGCTGGCCGTCTCTGGCTCCCTAGCCTTGTGGAAGCATTGCTCTGGTCTCTGCCTCCTTGCTCACATGGTTTTTCCCTCTGTGTGTGTCTGTGTCCACACTGCCCTTTTGTAAGGATGCTGGCATGTTGGATTGGGGCCCACCTACTCTGGTATGACCTCACCTTAATCAATCCCATCTTCAGTGGCCCTATTTCCAAGTGAGGCCACATTCTGTGGGACTGTGACAAGGTGAGGACATCCACATGTAATTTTGGGAGGACACGGTTCAACCCATGACACTCCCCATATTTCAAGATGGCAAGAGAGGGAAAAAATTAAGAAATGGCTTTAGCTGAAGCCAGGCAAAACTTAATGGGCAGTGTCGGAAGTCAGGGTCACAGAGCTCATTGGGAGGAGGGAGGGTTAGATGGAGCAGGCCTGCAGGAGGATTCTAGGGGCCTGGCTATGTTCTACCTCCCGCCTGCTTGTGCTACGGCCTGCAGGTGGTGGCCCCCGCCTTGTATGTGGAAGCCCGAATCTGTATGTAGGGCGTCCTGAGGCAGGGCCTCTGGGGGTGATCAGGGCTAGATGAGGCCATGAAGGTGACGCCTTGTGAATGGGCTTGTGCCTGATCAGGGTCATGGGAAAGCCGGCTTCCCCGCTCCACCTTCCGCTGTGAGATGCAGTGAGAAGGTGGCTGACGGCAGCGTGGAGGAGGGCTCTTGCCAGAGCCCGCCATGCTGACCCCAGGTCCAGGACTTCAGCATCCAGAGCTGTGAGAAATACCGTTCTGTTGTTTTAGCCCCCCAGTCTTTAGCGTTCTGTCACAGCAGCAAACAGATTAAGCAAATGATTGTTTGCTTCATGATACTCATTGTCTAAACACTTATGGTGTATGCACTTTTCTCTGTGTGTGTTAAACCTCACAACTTCTTAAAAGTAGAAAAAGGGGGGGCATAGGAAGAAGTTTTGCTTACCTGATGAGGTTGCAGCTGGTGGTGGGAGGGGGCCCGATCTCAGTCTGGTTCCGTGGGCACCAGGGCCTTGGCTCATAGGTACTGTGTAGATGGTGGGTCTGCTGTGTGCGTGTGTGTGCACATGTGTGCATGTGTGTACGTGTGTGTGCATGCATGTGTATATGTGCCTGTGTGTGTGTGTGTGTGTGTGGTGGTTCCAGGCTCCTTTGGTGGCTGGTGGTTCTCTGGGATGAGCTGCTTTTTCCGCAGGGGCCCCTTCAACAGACTCGTTGCATCTCTTTCTTGAGTCGGGGTGTCCCCTGCTCTCGACTCTCCTCTGCCCCCTCTGCTCCTTGGAGGACATGGGAGCCTCTGAGTCCCTTGCTGACTTCCCGGAACTTTGTGGAGCAAGGATGGATGGCCTCTCCTCTTCCAGGCTGGGGCCTTGTAAAGCCCCTGCCAATCCAGGCCGCTGCAGTACCTGTGCCTTTGTGCCTGCCCCAGACTGCGGGGGACCATGTCATGCACTCCTCAGAGCTCTCTCCACACTCCCCTCCTGCTCAGCAGGTACCTGGCTGGGGAAGGCGATGTTAGTGTCCCTGCTTGCTGGGAGTTGGCATCTGAATGAGCCTCACCTGACTTCAGAGAGCAGCAAGTTCTCCCATGGGGCCGGGGAAGAAAGTTTCCCCATAAGGCCCTACCTCTCCTCCTTTTCCCCTGCCCGGTCTTCCACCTAAGGTGGGGTGCAGGTAGTTGTAAGGCTGGTGTTACCATCTCTGCCCTTTGGGGGGCCCCTCTGTTAGATCCTTGACCCCCTAGAATATGAGGACATAGATTCTTTTGGCTTAAAGCACGGTGCCCTAGCTGCCCATTGGAACACTGGAAAGGGATCTACCATCATTTTGACCTTCCGACCTTGTCCTCATTCAGCAAAGGACTGGGGCTGCAAGGCTGATGGATGTCTGGTCCTGCCGTCAAGGGACTCCTGTCCAGAGGGGTACAAACTAGAAAGGCAGACAACTGAGCGGTGGTGATTAGCATACAGGCTGTGGAGTCACACTGAGGGGTTCTGACGTCAACCAGGCTGCTTGAAGACTGAGAGATGATCAGCATGTAATTTCACCCTCTGAGCTTCAGTTTCCTCATCTGCAAAATGAGAAAAAGCTTTTTGGTGATTAAATGAGACAATGCATGTAAAATACCAGTAAGATCATGAGCACTTAATAAATATTAGTTATTTCACATTACATATATTAAGTATATATAAATATATTATTTAATTATTTATATTACTTTCAGTTATTATTATTATTGGAACAGATACCTAAAATGTGATGTGCTGAGACAGAAAAAATGTACCAGATGCCATGGGTGCATGAGGAAAGAACTCTCGACTTTTCCTGAAAGCCTGAGAGGAGGGACATTGGATGACATGTGAGAGCTGAGCAGAAGGGCCAGTGAGCAAACAGAGAAGGGGCTTTCCAGATGCAGGGAAATCAGAGAAGGGGGGCATGGCTGGTTTGGAGCTAGCAACCTGCTGATGGTTGAACCAGAAGTGCAGGAGAGGAAGTAAAACAGGTAAGGGAGCCTACAGATTTAGTTTTATTCTGGAGGTGATGGGAAATCACAGTAAGGTTTAAACAGACAAATGATACAGATTTTCATTAAAAAAAAATCAGTCTGATGGAGCAATAGAGTTTGGCTTGGAAGAGGCAGAACCGGACATGGACAGAACCAGAAGTAGCCTTCCCAGAACAGACTCTGATCTGACTTCCCTCTTGAAGTTAGGCCTGGCCATGTAACTGGTTCTAGCAATGAGTTGAGTGGAAGTTCCATGAGTGTGTTAGTGATATTCTCCTGAGAGACAGAACCAATAGGAGGTGTGTATACAACACACACACACACACACACACACACACACCCAATGTATTTTAAAGAATTGGCTCCTGTGATTATGAAGGCTGGCAAGTCCAAAATCTGCAAGGTAGACTAGTAGCTTGGAGATTCAGGGAAAAGGTGATGATTCAATTCAAGGCCAAAGACCGTCTGATGCAGAATTCCTTCCTGTTCAGAGGAAGGTCAGGCTTTTCTGCTATTTAGACCTTCAACTGATTGGATGAGGCCCACCTACATTAGAGAAGGTAGTCTGCTTTATGCAAAGTCCATCGATATAAGTGTTAATCTCATCCAAAAATACCCTCATAGAGACATCCAGAATAATGTTTGACCAAAGAGGCACCATGGCCCAGCCGGCACATACAATTAGCCATCACAATGTGTTTACGTCCGGACTGAAGCACTTAGTTGCTAGGGCTCAACTTCCCAACTTCTGGCCACAGTGACCCCTGAAGCTTTGATGAGATGTCACCGTCATCATTTGGTAGAATTTCAGTGCACTTGGTGCCCTGAGTGACCCTGCCAGCCCCCACTGGGCTTGTGTCATGGACAAGTTTAAGTCAGTGAGACTTTGGGATTGTTTGTTACTGCAACCAACCTAGCCTGTCTTAACCAATGAAGTGGGATTGAAATATAGCTGTGTGGATGGAGAAAGAGAACAGCTATGGAGTAAGTTAAGGGGTAAAATCAAACGAGGACAAGGGAGGAGTCTACAGTGACTCCTGGGTTGGACGTGGGTAACATATGGACGTTTCTGTCGTCTTCATAGACAGGGAAATGGGAAGTCATGTGTCTGGGCAGAAGAAGAGAACTCACTTGGGTCCTGTCAAGGATGAGGCAGTCGTGACCTCTGGGAGGTGGCCAGAGGGCAGTCAGAGGTGGATTTTCTCCATCTGTTATCTGTGCTTTCCCTTTGAATCCCAGGTCTCAATAGCATCAGCAAATTTCTTGAGCAAATTTAGGACCTTGAAAAGTGCCCTGTAAAAGATAAAACCCAATGAAGGGAGAAAATTGCCTCATGCAATCATGGAAAGGTGTCTTGCCAATGGGTTTCAGCCCTGGGCAAGTTCACTGTGGATTCAATGTGACCAAAGAAATGAGAGTAGAATGTTCTTGGGGCGAAAGGGTTATACCCAACTTTATTTCCACAGTGGCAGGTCAGTCACTAAAATCTCATCCACTCAGAGCGAGTCTGCATGCAGCAAGCTGGTCTCTGCTTCTGGGCCTCTCTGCCCACACAGCCGTCCTCTGGGCCTCTGTCCTTGGCGCTGCCACCACTCCAGCCTCTGCTCTGCTCTCCTGCAGCCCTGCAGCTGTGCCACCGTGTTGTGCAGAGCACTGAGCGGAGCTCTTCATATAGAGTCAATAACAATGTATTGCCCACACAGGTGTAGTGAGCTAGCCAACCAGGGCCAGGTGAGAATCCTGGCCACAGAACCTTCATTTTATCCGTAGAAGGGCTTTCAGATTTCAGTATTTAAACCCTCTTTATCTGGTCCCCTCCAAGGGTCCTAGCTCCTGAAGTATCTGTTGAAGTTGTTTCACTTCCCTGGGAAGGTGGGAAGAAAGGTGTGCTGACTTCACAGACACCTCCTGTGTCCATCCGCAGGTGTTCAGTCTGTGTTGGGATGAGGTGGTAAACAGCACGGTTGGCGCTTAGAGCATAGTATGAATGCGTGTATGAGCCCTGTGCTCCCAGGGTGGAGGTGGTCTCGGGGCTTATTTGCTTAGGGCTGGATTGGCAGAGTGCATGGAGAAATGAAGAGCAAGTCCAGTGAGATCCTATGGGGGAAACTGAGTCCAGGAATCCAAAACAAAGGTCAATTCATAATGTGCCAGCAGCTGAAGTTAGGGAGTTACACCCAGATGTTCCACATTTGGAGAAGATGGAAGGGGTCTGGGGAGCAGGTTAGGAACAAATAAGGGACTTCAGGTGATGCTGGACTGCTTCCAGGATTCCAGGCCCAACTTCCTGGGTGGGTCTGGCTAGGTTAGGGCTCCAGGGTCCTCACACTGACAGCTGAGGACCTGGCCCAGGAGGAATTTCGCTGTGTGTGGTTGTTCTCCCTCTGAGATACACAGGAGTGTGATGCCGTTTCACTGGACTCACTGAAGGACACCTTGTCACCAGGCACAGAGAACAGGTCCGGGTGTCTCAGCAGCGACTGGGCTGAAGTGCCTGAATGTTGTAGCCTGGCAGATAAGGGCAGAGTGGTGGCCTGCGTCCTGTGGGGGAGGGCCTGGGGGCTGGGCCTGTGGATGGTGTTTGTGGGAACTCATCCCATTGCGATGGCACGGAGCAGCAGAGAGCCACGGCCAGCAGCCTGGGCTCTGTGAGAGGGGGCGTAATCCCAGACCCCCTCGCTCTCCCCAGCCTCCTTTCCTGAGGCCTCAGCCACCAGTCTTAAGTGGGGCCTCTCCTTTCTCCCAGCTTTCTCTTTGTTTACTGATTCTGTGGGGTTTGGGAGGGGCTGCTGTTCCTCTGTGGCTCCCCCAGATCCCGGGCCTTTCCCACTCCTGTCTGCCAGCCGAGGAATAGGAGAGCCTAGAGTCTGTTTGTCCACCAGTTCTCAGAGCTGTGGGCACAGAAGAAATTTTCCTCACTCTTCCATCTCCTTCATTCTTATTGTCTCCCTCTCCCAGCTTTCCCCAGGCTCTAAGATGATAAGACAAAAAAAAAGTAACCAGAAAGCTAAAATTAGACCTATATGACCAATGATTCTGCTTTGGGCAAGGGAAAAATAAACCATACCCCATTTCTTTTTTTCCCAGGATCCAAAAAACAACCTCGGTGATTTGGGCAGTTGGCTATTCCTGGGAACATTTTAGAAGAGCTCGTGTTTGTTTATTAGGCATTTATAACCATGTTCAAGAGCAGGCTTCCAAGTGACCCCACAAAGGAGCATGGGTTGCAGCACTGGCTGGGCCCGGGCCAGAAAGGGGGGATGGCACAGCCCTGGGGGCACAGCCTGTCCTCACTTAGCGCTTCTGCTTGTGGAGGCCGCCATGTGGGGCAGGGGTGGCTGGCAGAGAGCAAGGGTCACAGTTTTGTTTCTCCACCGAGGCTTCCCTGAAAGGGCATCAGAGCCTACACTGGATCACTTCCAGCATTCGATAGAGTGTGCAGACCCCACACACACATGCACATGTGTGCCTGCACTTTGGGCTCAGGCAGACAGTAGAGGTGGCATTTCTGGAGGCACAAAGGGATGGCAGATTCCTAAGCAGTCACTGACAGGCCTGAGCTGCCCAGGAATGCTGATGGTTCCTGGGCACTGACACCGTCTGGCTCTGTCTCTGGCTCTGGGGGGAGCCCTCTGACCCCCAGGCCTTAGGGCAATTACTTTTAGCTAGCAAACCCATCCTGCAGCATTCCCATGGTGTACTCAAGGAACCGTAATTTTGGAGGGGCCCCTTTGACTCTACTGAGCTCCCACCTCTGCCTCTGCCTATGAGGATGGAGCCCTGAGAGCCCATCTGACCAGTGCCTGCATTTGGTAGATGAGCCTGGAGAGGTCAAGTGGCTTGCAAAAAACATTAATGAAAAGAGAGGCATTATTTTACATTTTGCAAATGGTTTTAATGTCTGGCTTGATAGAAGACAGTGGGATTGCTACACCTGCTTCTGCATTTAATCAGTTGCACTAACACACATCGTGTAGTTCTCACAGTTGAGGAAAACTCAACTGTGAGAGAATAAAGGTGAAAAAAGCAATTTAATGTCTTTGGATTATTATGAAAGGATCTTGGACACCTCCAGGGGTTCCAGTACCACACTTGGAGAACCACTGGCCTATTACATATCTGAACTGGCCTCATCTATAACATTCTTCTTCTACTCCAGCTCTTATACTCATTCAGTAAACATTTTTGAAGAACTATCTAGAGTTAAGTTGGGAATTTAAAGACAAATGCAGCACATGTGAATCTCTGTCCAAAAACTCAGAAACAGAACTGACTTAATTTTTCTGTAACAATGTAATATCTGATTTCACTCCCATCCTCCGCCGGGCTGCTGAGAAACCTAACCTCAGTCCTTCTCACGTGTGAAGACTGTGGTGTACTCTTGGGGCCTTGACCACGAGCTCTGGGGGCCGTCCTGCGGCCCTTGATGCTCAGTCTCCATGCGCCGTTGAGACATCCACTGTCCAGCCTGATGACCACTCGGCCCTGCTTCCATGTTCGCCTCGGGCAGGGGCTGGTGCTCACGTTTCCATCTGCCCCTCTCTCACAGGAGCCAAGAACATGGGCCAGGTCTTCCCCTGTGCGCCCCCTGAAACCATGATCCTCTCTTGTCTCTTCTTTTCCCACTTGGTTCCTCTGCACAGGACAGACGTATCTTTTCAGAGGGAAATCCTCCCTGCGAGCTTCTTCAGGATCCCATCTCTCCAGGTCTCCCAACAAAAACCAGGAAAACATGCAGGCTGTTTCTCCTTCTCAAGCTGCCTTGTGCCTCCCTTGGGATTAAATGAGTTAATAGCAAATATACCTGAACCCACTTGGTACCCAGTAAATGTTGCTATTCATATTGTTGCTACTTTTACTTGGGAATATTGAAGCACAGAGTTTGAATAGAGAAAAAGGAAGATTTAGGAAGAGAAACAGTCCAGAGTTCACATGTCCCCATGTCCCGTGACAATACCTGGCTGCCTCAACAGTCTCTTGGTGCTGGAAGGAGGGCTGGGAAGTGTTCCCAGAACTCTTTTCCTCCTCATCTACTGTCCTCTGGCAGCTCACACCTCCTATTTCATTTACAGAGAAGCTTGCTCCTTGGCCACTCTATGGTGCCCCAGGAGTGGGGGCATCCTCATGGAGTATGAGAATTGGTGGGGGCTTTGGAAGCTCAGCCCTGCCGAGCCTATTCAGCCTATGCTCAGGCACCCCCAGCAATGGGCAACTCTGCAGAGATGCCAAGTCCTCTCCAGCCCCTCAGTCCACTTTGGGTGACAACCTGCCACCCCCAGATTTTTCAATGGCATTAGCTGTGAGCTCAGGGCCTCCATAGAAGCACCCCTGGCAGTCTGATGGGAGCTGGTGGCCAACCGGAGGCTGTTTCTGTGGCACAGGCTCACCAGGTCAGGTCCATCTTGCAGGTGGTAATAAGGCACAGATACCGGATGAGAATGGCACAGGTGGCTGTCCAGATGCATGCTAAGCGCATCCTCCCTGGGATGCAGGGGCAGCTTCCACTGCCTCTCCTAATGCAGCTGGAGCCTACAGGCTGACCTGACTCCCCTGCCCATTCCTGTGAGTGGCCTCACTAGCAGTGCGTGTGCGGGTGACATGCTACTGTGTGGCCACAGGCACAGAGCAGAGAGGAAAAGGGCACAGCTCAGTCTTCTTTCTTCCTGCTAGGCTGTCAGCTGCAGTTCCCTCCACCAAGCCTCAGGGGTAAGTCTGAAAGAAATGTGACTGGTGTAGAATTAAGCTTTTTAAGTGGAAAATACCCTGTGACATCTTGGCCGAGTGGGTGTCAAGCCAGGTGAGAACTGCAGGTGGACTCTCTGTGGCAGGCTGTGGGTCTGCTCCGGGAAACGTTGGCTGCACGCCGCGCTCCCAAGAGTCGGGGGAGCTGTATCCTATGTTCCCCTGGAGCAGAAACTGGAGAGGAGCAGGATTCCTTCCAGGCCTTGCCAAGTTAAGAGAGAGAAACAGGGTTAGGACTGGCCTGCAGGCTCCCAGAACCTCGGGGCTTGAGTCAAGAACCACAATAGATTACAGTTTAGGAAAAAGCCCGGTGTTGTCTGGTTCTGAGCAGACTCATTTGAGGCAAATCAGAGGTTAGTCAAATGCCTTTGGAGGAGGAAGTGACTTATTGGCTGGCCTTCCCTGCCCTGCATCCATCAGTCACTTGCAGAAAACAAAGGAGAGCAAGAGAGAAGAAACTTTGCAAACTTCTGGTTGCAAAGGTCCCTTTTTTTCATGATTTGGTGGAAATGCGGTTGGCGGCCCCCTTTGGGGTGGGGGCTGGGGGTGTCTTTTGGCCAAGCCGGGCCTGTTCTGTGAGGTGTAGAAGCTGCCCGAAGACAAAGGGCTATTCTCCATACTTCCTATGGACTCTTCTCTCACGGGTAACCTCGGCTCTTCTGGAGGGCTTACCTTGAAGGCAGACACGGCTGCCCAGGGCTGGAGGCCCTGCCACATCTTAAATCATCTCTTTAGAGGTCTGGTCCACTGTGTGCGATATGGTCTCCATGAGCCTGGTTACTAACAACTATATTTTTCATATGCTGTTATATTATACATAATAATAATAATGGTATATTGTTTCTCTAACTCAGGAAATTACTGTTTAAGTTGGGGGTTGAGGTCTCCTTGTCTGACACTCATAAATTAGGTTGGAATGCAGCCTAAAGTTCCCAACTCAGTGACATGCTGAGAGTGATTAACCATTCGTATTTTGGGGGATTGATTTGTCTCTGTAGCCTAGGATCTAGATTTTCTCCTCTCTGTTCTCACAGTGAATACAGGATTCCATCTCCATACAGTCTGTGAACTGTTCTGGGGCAATGAGATGGCCCTCATTTCATGTCACACCCGCCATGGGTAACACAAAGGTCTGGAATCGATGTGGTTCAGAGACCCGAGTTCAAGCAATAAAGATGAATCCCTTATGACAGTCTGTAACCACACAAAGCGATCCAGCACCTGGCTTTAATGCGAGTGGGAAATCACTAACAGATGACTGTACCCTTCACAGGGCTGTAGTCTCTGGCCTTCCAACTCAACCGGTTCTGATGGCAGCTCTCCCTCCCCACATGTGCCCCACAGACGTGGGTTATTTACAGGACGCCTGGAGGGCCTGATGCTAAATGTATGGCATGTGTGACGGCTGAGGTCATCGTTATTCATTTCAAGCTGTAAAGACATTTGGTTTTAAAACCCCAGTGACTCCACCGGGATTGGCTTTAGAGAAGAAAAGCAGCC
Organism: Smutsia gigantea; assembly: GCA_032199065.1. NCBI lineage: Eukaryota > Metazoa > Chordata > Mammalia > Pholidota > Manidae > Smutsia > Smutsia gigantea. Next base: position 84,085 of record JAVSCE010015560.1, on the reverse strand, counting down.
CCTGAGTTCTTTTCCTGTGCAAACGCTGGTGGGGTCAGCATTTACACCCCAGGCCCCACTTAACTCTTTGGGGCCAAGGAAAGTCCTGAGACCTCTAACTTGCTCTGAGCGATTTTGCCTTTTGGAGGAAGATGGTGCATTACAGTGATCTACTACAAACTCAGCAATAATGTGTCTGATGCATATGTACCCAAACCAGGAGACACAAAAACTGCTAAGAAATTTTACCAGGGCTCAGAAACAAACACTTTGGGGTTTTGCAAGAGGCATTTGAACAGTCCGCTTCTGAAACCAGTTTCCTCATCTCTAATGGAAAAATGGTGGGGGGAGAAGGGCCAGATTATTTCTCAATCCCTCTCCAGCACTTACTTTAGGCAAGCCCATAGGCATATTCAACTGTGTATTATATGATTATGTTGAATCTGTGTGCTGCTTCTCCCAAGACAGATGTTTTCTTGAGGTCAGGGGCCATGCCTGGGTGTACATGGCTATTTTTCTACATCTTCATGCCCCTGTGAGTTCACTATTTTTGAACCGAAAAGGTTAAATGAGAGGTAGGGAGGTCATTAGAAGTTATTTAAAATACGCCTCGCCCTCTACTCTGTATCACAGCCATGAGCGATAGAAGATGAAGAAGAGGGGATGGTAATTTGAGCGACTGTGTTGGGGGCTGAGGAGATGGTGGGTAGAGGGCTTTCCTCTCTTCCAGCTTGGTAATAAAGGCAAGGGATGCTGTGACAAATAATGCTCGTCATTCCGAAAGAGTAACCCTTCTCAGCCCTCCTACAAAGGAGGGGATTCATCCGTGTCCCTGAACCATCTCTGAACATGTGAAACAACAGCTCGTCTAAGAAACACACCCGAATCCATGCTGTTTAACAAATTACAGTGCACCAAACTGTGCTCATGTGGAGAAACAAGACTGCAAGGACGAAGGGTTACCACGGGTAAGAATACACGCGGTTTATATTTTCTTCTGCTTCTTCATTTGTATCTTCTAAATTTTCAACCACAAATGCAAATTATTTCAGTAATGAGAAATAAATCTTAATAGCATTTAATCGGTAATTTAGGAATGATAGAGCCAGGGCAAGCTTCTCAAAATAGGCTTCCTGTTGCCCCCAGGGACAGAACTACACCCTTGCTTTTCCTCTCTTTTCATTGGGATTTGGGCAGTTCTACACAATCCTCTTCAGAGCAGGCCAACTCTGGTTTCTGTCATTGATACTAGCACTTTCCATGGAATCCCATGATTCCATCCTTCAGATCATCCTGTCCTCCTGCCTCAGTGCTGGGATCAATGCTCCCTCCTTGGTAGCATTTGGCTTCTGTTGCATGTCCGTGAGCCCCAAACTGTATTATATCTCACGCTGTCCTTGGAATGTTTGGGGCCCTCTCCACATTTTCAAGCACGCCACTTCATTGGAGGTAATTATGCCATTTCCTTTGATGTTCTTTCTTGTGTTTTCCAGCTTTATGTGATATAATTTACATACAACATTGTGTAAGTTTGAGGTGTACAAAGTAGTGATTTTAAATATGTATATATTGCAAACGACCACCACAATCAGGTTAGTCAAATATCTGAACATAGACTGTGTCATGAATCTGTGTCATGTTTGCAAGGGGCCATGCTGATCCCTGGATTGTTCTGATTATAGCACTTGAGTTAATCCTAATAGCCTAGCTTGGTGCTTCATATATATTAAGCACTGGGAAAAAATGCAAAATGTGACTGTTTTTGAACCGAACAGATAGCATCCTGCCTAAGTTCCGATAAGAAGACTTATAAGACAAGTCCTATAAGACAAGGACTGCAAGGCATCCTAGGTGAAGTTTGCCAAATATGACAGAGAAAGAGGACAGGTTCCACACATCAGGAATATGACACCTGTGAGCAGGAATGCCCATGCAGGGAAAGGCCATGGAACCTTGGTTGTCACGGGCCACCTGATAGCATTTGCCTCCTGGGTGGCCAAGAGGCAGTTGTTGCAGGTGGAATGACCTTGACGGGAAGCACAGCTGTAGCCATGCTGCCCCCTCCTGCATGTGGTTCCTCTGGCCCTAGAGATCCACCTACCGAACAAAGGATGGGCAGCATCTGCCCCAAGGCCTAACTTGAAGGAACTCAGCCCAAGATCCTGTGACAAGAATGGTTTCAGGTTTGGAGCAGCATAAGCTCCTAGCTGTGGTTGGCACTGGGGTTTGATGTTGTGAGCTCGGCACCCAGAGGCTCCAGCCTGAGTCTCAGTCACATTCCAAGGGTATGTTTGCAAATGGCATGTGCGGGCAGGCCACCTGGGCTGGAGCTAGCCTCGCCTTTGCCTCTGGCCCAGCTCACAGCTCACTCATTTCCCACAGCTGTCAGGGCAGAGAACAGCAGGTGAAAGCCGGCCAGACTCACTGTTCCCAGGAAGCCTTTAGCTACGGCCCGCCAGCCCCTCCGCCTGGCCCACAGACCTCCAGCTTAGAGGTGTCATGCTGGGAGGCCAGCTCTCCAAGCGACTGTGACCTGGAAAGGCCTCACTGCAGACCCAGCCCTTGAAATCTCTCCATGTTTGGGCCTGGGAAGCTGCCTTGGGGCCCCTTTGGGGGTGGGGTGCAGGCACAGGTGTGCAGTCCCTGGGGGGCTCAGTGGGGCCCTGATGGCTGCAGGTCAGAGAGTGCATCCCACCTCCAGGCCTCAGCCCCCTATCACTTGAAGCGGCAGCCTGGGGTCTGTTTGTCAGCTGGCCTCCCCAAATCTTTAAGCAGGCCACTTGAAAGTGGTAATTGTGTCATCTTCCTTTTAAATTATTTCTAATTGCTTAGTTGTGTGTGTGTGTGTGTGTATACTCATATATGAAGCATCAAGAAATATATGCAAAATACAATTGTGTTTGGATGGCACTGACAGCCTCCTGCCTAAATTCTAAGAAACTCTAAGATGGAGAGATTTCAAGGCATCCTGAGTGAATTTGCCAAATATGATGGAAGGAGAAAGACTGAGCATCAGGGGACACCCGGGAGGCACTGCCTCCTCCCTCTCCTCCCCACCTTTCTTTCCCCTGCCTGCCCCTCCTCTCCCCTCATCCTCTCCCTCCCTCCTGTCCTCTCCTTTCTCCCCTCTCCTACTTCCCTGCTCCAGTTGGGACTTCCTCTAAGCCTCCAGGCCCGCACTCTGATCAGGGCCCTGGAGGCGATTTTCTCCCTTTAGTCTCTGCACCCACCTCCCGCACCCAGACAGATCCTCTGAGAGCCCCATGTGGCCTCCGGTTTTAAACCCTGGGCAGGTGCCCACTGCCCACAGGACTGACTCAGCCCCTTACCCTCAGCTTTAAGGTGGTCTCCTTTATGCCCCATCCCCATTCCTCCAATGTTGCCAGCCCCCAGGAGAGCTCTGCCCGCCACATGGTGTCTTCCTTGCACCTCACTTGTGCCCTGTGCCTGGCCCACTCCTACCTTTCACCTCTGCTTCCATGTCCCACGCTGAGGTGGTGGTTTGAGTTTAGTTCAAGCCTCAACCCCCTTTCCAGCCTGGACAACCTCAGGTACCTTGTTGTCCCCTTCCTGGAACTCGTCACCACTCTCACTGCAGCGACATCTGTTGGTTCTTAGCACTGGGTATGCTTCAACGCCTCTTGGTTTCACACATACATTCTGTCCAAGTACATGAAAATCCCACTTTGGCCCAGGACTACCTCATATGACTGAAGCTTTGGGACATCTGAATAATAGTTTTTCAGTAGTCAGCAGAATCTGAATTGCCATTACAAAGCAGCCACTCAACACATCAGGGCACAGGTCAGGCACATGCTGGTGGCAGCCAGACCACATGGCAGGTCCTGGGAATGAGGCTGAGAGAGTGCTCTAAGGGTGGCATCACATCTCAGGGTCTGGAACACAGTGTGCCCACCCAGCTGGCACACGAACTAACTCATCTGGCATCTGCTGCCACAGTCAGGGCCACAGGGCGTGGGGCTGGGCAACAGGAGTTGTTGCTACAGAGCCTGTACACCTGTCCCCAAGGAACCCCTATGAACACAAGCTGGGCTGGAGTCTGGCCCTGCCTCAGGCTTCATCATGGGATGGAAACCACACAGCTGGGGGTGGCTGGCCGCCAGGACAGAAAGTGCTGAGGCCACTCGAGCCTCGCTTGGGCACATCTGGGACTTGTCTGCATGGGGAAACTGCCCTATCTCCGGGCCAAGGCTCTGTGGCAGGAGGGGCCTGCAGTCTGGTGAGATGCCCTGTGAGGTCTCACTGACCTCAACGCCTGCTCCCTGCTGCACCTACAGTGTCCTTCCCTCCCCCTTTCACCCCACTGTGGCTGACCCAGCAGCCCCTGAGCTTTCTACCTTCTCATCACCATGCACCCAGTGCCTCCTGGTTCACCAAGCAAGTGTGGGGGAGCCGTCCTGGCAGCCCAATAAACCCGCATGAAAATAGCTTCACTAAGTCCCCTGGGGACACCCAGTCGCCCTGACTCTCGCTTCCCATTTCTCTGTGACATGCCCATGGAGATGCTGTCACTCATCGGCTGGAGTGCAGGCCAGCCTTCCCTCTAAGCACCCCTCCCAGGCCCTCCCTCTGGGGAGACAGTTACAACAGCCATGTGGTTTTTCTTTCTTTTCTCTGTTTTGTTTAGTTTCACCCTGTTTTAATGATTAGTGTTTATTGTAGTATAGTTGATGTACAATTATTATGTTGGTTTCAAATGTACAACATAGTGACTTGACTGTTATCTGCAGTACTAAATACTCATGGGGATAAGTGTGGTTGGTTACCGACTGGCACCACACAAAGAAATTACAGTATTATTGGCCATATTCCTGATCTGTACTTTCATCCCTGTGACTGATGTATTTTAATTTGAAGTTTGTGCCTCTTTCCCCTTCAGCCTTTTCACCCATCCCCCACTGTCCACCAGTCTGTTCTGTGTTTATGAGTCTGTTTCTGTTTTATTTCTTTGTTTTTACATTCCACATACAAGTGAAATAATATGGTATCTGCCTTTCTCCATCTGGTATATTTCACTTTGCATAATACCCTCTAGGTCCACCCATGTTACTGCAAATGGCAAGATTTCATTCTTTTTTTTCCTTTTTATGGCTGAGCAATATTCCATTGTATATAGGAACCACATCTTCTTTATCCATTCATTTAGTGATGGACACTGTGGTTGGTCTTGCCTGTGTAAATAATGCTGCAATACATGTAGAAGTGCATAGATATTTTTGAATTAGTGATTTTGTTTTCTTTGGGTAAATTCCCAGAAGTGGAATTGCTGGGTCATATGGTATTTCTATTTTCAGTTTTTTGAGGAATCTCCAAAATGCTTTCCACAGTGGCTTCACTGATTTGCATTTCCACCGGCAGTGTAGGAGGGCTCCCTTTTCTTCACATCCTCACCAACGCTTGTTATTTCTTGTTTTGTTTTGTTTTTATTTGCCATTCTGACAGGTGTAAGGTTATACCTCCTTGTGATCTGCATTTCCCTCATGATTGAGACCTTGCTTGGTGACCCCAAGAGCCTCCGGAGCAAAGCCCGCAAGGACACTGAGAGACTACCTGTCCTTGCAGTGGGCCAGGGACACACACCAGGCCGGGCAGGTGAGCGGGCACTTGCTTGGGAGCTGCTGTTCTCCCCAGAGAAGTGGGCATCATGAGAGGAGAGGCTGAGAGCCCATCAGCTGCCCCACTGGCACCCCCAGTATGGTGAGGCAGGTAGCCCAGCACCCCGGGCTCAGGCTGTGCGAGCTTGGGGACTGGGAGCCACTCCCGTCCCCTTCTGCTCACTAGGATGGGTGGTGCACAGAGAGGAGAAGCCTATTCTGAGCTGCAGGCTCGGCTGAGAACCCTAGAGGAGCTGCTGGGTGCCCAGGAGAAGCTGCCAAACTTCCTCAAAGAACAATGAAAGAGATGCTGTTTTCTGTTGGGGAAGCAGACGCGTGGGGTTGCAGGTCTTGGCGAGGTCAGGCCCAGTCACTCGAAGCCGCCTCCCCTGGGAGCAGGTATATAGGCTGCTGCCCGGGCCCAGCCTGCCCCAGGGCCCTGAGGTGACCCCATCCTTAGGGCGCGTGGGTGAACTGCAGGAGCAGTTGCTCCTGGTCCCAGGGCTGCGATTTTTAAGTGTGGAGTGGAGGTAAACGACACGTCTCAGTTGTTGCCACTAGTGTTAACAGCTGTGAACATCATCACAAACCATTGGTTGATTACTTTATGTACCTACAGTAAGATGTTTTAATGAAGACATGATCTGCACTTTCTAGATGATTCCAAGCTGTTTATGGAAAATGCAGACCAGCATGGCAGAATGAAAGACAGCTTGGTGGGTAAGACCCGGGACCCTGGAGCTTGCTGCCCCTGTTTGAATCCTGACTTGGCTACTTACTGACTGTGTACCTCGGGCATGTTACTTACCTGCTCTGTGCCTCAATCCCCCTCTGAAAATGGGGATGGAGGTAATAACAGCATCTACTTTATCGAGCTGCTTTGAGGAAACAATGAGTCATGTTTGCAAAGCTCTTAGAACAGTGTCTGGTGTTATATACTTCCAATGTTGTATAAATAAATAACACTTAAAAGCATGGTCTTAACAAATGGGGGGAGATGGTATCCAGGTTTTGAGATGAGGTTTGGCAGTTTTCCAGTGTGGGTTTGTTTTTAAGCCTAGTTTCAGTTGCTTTGAATGTTTTGGGTTTCTGGGAGCGGCACATAGGAAGGAATGCTGTTTCCAAGCAGGACTTCACAGGCCGCAACAGAGCGCGGCTGTACCACCTGAGAGAGCTCTCCTGGAATGGCAGCCATGCTCTCCAAGCCTAGGGCAAATCCCTTCTCTGATAAATCGCTGCCCTACTGATGAGGAGAAATTTCGAACAGGAGAGGCTGAGCTGAGGTCACGGGACACGTGGGGTCTGAGGAGAAAATTACGGACGAACCTTCCAGGGGCTGGGCAGAAAGAGGGTTTTTCTCCTTTGGTCAAGCACATGTTTACATAATGTCACGTCCCCAGCTGGACCATGCCCTCTCCAGTCCTCCAGGGCCCAGTGGAGAAGAAGGAGACCCCAGCTAGAGAAGGGAGGTGAACGTGGAGTTGGGTGGAAAATGTGCTCCCCAGCACCCAGGGGGCCTGACTGTCACAGGGCCTTGTGGACCAGCCAGAGAGGGAGAGCCCACCCATTAGCGGGGCCCATCAAGGGGAGTAATACGGGCTGGGGGCTTGCAGCCTCGTGCTGTCTCAGGCAGGGAGAGGGTCACCCGTCTCTTTAACTGGCAGGGCTGCCTGGGTGTGGCCTTGCCCGCATTGGGAGTGGTGGGGCACAGCCTGACTGATGGCAGGGCGACTAGCAGTGTGGAGGTTGAGTCGTCCAGGAATACTGAGGCTAGCCAGGCATTCAGAGTCTAGGACCCTCTGGGCAAAAACAACACAGCAACCTTATAAAAGCTGTCACCAATACCAGTAGCAACCACTTATAAGCACTTGCTTATGTGCCAGGCACTCTTCTAAGTGTTCTATTTAGAGTGACTGGCTCAGTCCTTACCGAAGCCCTAGGAGCGTCATCTCCATTTGTATAGGGGAGACAGCTGACACACAGAGAGGTTGAGTAACTTCTTCAAGGACACACAGCTTATAAACAAGAGAGCTAGGGTTCAAACCTAGCTTGTTTGGCCCCAGAACACTTGCTCTTAATTACATCAAGCAGCTCCCAAGTCACACAATTGCATATGCAGTTCTAAAAACAGTACTGGACCCCACATTCAAGTCACATCAGCCATCTTAGCTTCTAAGACCCATATGCTTTATCTACTTCCCAGCCACTTGGCAGCACAGGGGAGCTGGTGACAAACTCACAAATGTGTTCAGGTTGTGACTGCTTTCTACCACGTCATGTCCCTATTGGCTCACAGGGGGTTTTAAGTGATTAGAACCCTCAAGATATTTCCATGCAGCCAAACTTCCCTACAGTGTATTTCTTACAGTGATTGGTTTTGACCCATTATTCTAATCTAATCAGGTCTCCTTTATGGACACCAACTCGGTCATTGTAAGCATGTTAGCTCTGCCTCTCGGATTGTTGTCTGTGGATTTGCCCAGGATGTTTTCATTCCAGTCACTTTAACAATGAAGGCATAGGATGGGGCAAAGGGACTTTCTTCATTTACTCTTATTTAGCCAATTTTAGATGTAAAATTGCTCGTTGATCCAAAGGGTGTAATAGGAATAGTCCCAACTCCCTGCTCTGCCCATGGCTTCCTTCCTGCCTGCACTGCTTTGTGGCCCCCTTCCACCTTTCCTCCCGGATCCTGTTTCTTCCCCTTACTTGGGAAGGGGGGTTCCTTGGGGACAGGTTCTGAAACTGGAGCTCTTGCCCAGCATTCCCCCATTGTCTTCAAGGCGGTGGAGCAGAACAAACCTGCCTGAGACTCACATTACAGCTCAGTGCTTGGGAAGGCTAGGGGCCAGGGGCCAGCCACAGCTGTTGCCAAGGCAACCAGTGGTGTAGAAAAGAGTAACAGACAAGAGCTGAGGCCTGGACCCAGCCTCCAGGGGCCAAGCTGTTGAGGGGCCTGGACCAAAGGGGAGGGGAGGGCAGGGCAGGGGGGCACCACAGGCAAGCAGAGCACACTGAGGGGTGGGCCTGTTTTGCCCTGAGCGGCTCCTGCACCTCCGAGGGAGAGACCACGCTTTCCCCACCCTGCTGAGCTCATTTCTAAACAGATGGAGCAGAGGACCATTCAGCAGAGCAGGGCCTTGACTTGGAGGCAGGTGGCAAGCAGGGAGAACTGTCTCCTCTGGCCCTGGCCACAGCCGCCGATCCACACCAAGCAGGCAGGGAGGCCATGGTTCCTTCAGGTGAGGCCTGGGGTCAGACAGCTGGGCCTGGCTCAGCTGGAGGCGGTCAGATGCCAAAAGGTGCAGTGCGAGGAAATACTAGGGCAGTCAGGCCTGTCCTTAGGGCCGCACCTGGAACTTTGCCACTCCAGTAACTTTGCCACGGCTCTTCCATCTTCACCACAGCCATGTCGTGGTGGGTCCCCTCTTCGGCCTGGTGTTTCCTGTGAAGCCACCAGATTCCCTGTGCAGATCTCCCTGAAGTCCAGGCTCTCTCTGCGTGGCCCTGTGTTGGGGTGGCCGCTGCACTTGCCCGGGACATGCAGCCAGGTGAAGGACTTGAGAAACTAAGGTGGCTTCCCCTTCAAGGAATACGCACAGAAGTCAGCCTATGAATCATCTGCTCCCTAACTTACAAGGGAGATGAGAAAAAACAACCTCCTAAAGAGGAACCCGTATAAGAGAAAGGTGAAAAATCATTCCTCATTCACTTTGGGACGCACTGGGTGCTCTTTCCCACTTTTTATGAGTGTGACCATTTGGCGTGATCATGTCATTTAGAAGGAACGTTTTCTATTTGGGGTTATTTATGTTTCTCTCCCTCACTTAGCACAAATACTCAAGAATGGTCTCTCTACTAAAAAACACTCTGCTTACTGGATATCTCCTATGTGGCCAGGCGTGGAGAAGATGGTGAAACACTGTGTCCCTGCCCCCAGAGGGTCCGCCAGGATGTGACAGAGACCAGCACTGTGCTGGCAGGACCAAGGGCCCCCCAGGGCCCCCCACGCTGCCACGGGGCTTGCTACGGCTTCCTGTGTACTCGCTTGTCTAATCTGGAGGTTATCAAGTTTTACAAATGAGGACACTGAGGCCCAAAGAACGGGCCTCTGAAACCTGAAGCCACATGGCTACTGAACTAGATTTGAGGCAGACCATGCTCCTAACACTGCCCATGGCCTTGTGGAAGTGGAGGGTCAGAGGAGGCTTTTCAAGAGAAAGGACCATCCCACTAAGGGCCAAGGTCGGAGGTTTCAGGAGAGGGCAGGCATGGCGAAGTTGTGTTGGGCGGAGGCAGTGTGCTAGCACCCCTGCAGCCAAGGGTGTGCAGGGTGTGGATGGACATAGGAAGGCTGTGTGTCTCAATATGCCTTTGAGAGGCTACTAACCTGAGTTATGGTCATGGGACATTTATGATGTCCATAAAACAGCAGGTGCTGGTGAGCTAGCCTCTGGGCATGCTGTCTGTGCACTTTGGATTCTGAAGAAGGAGTCAATCATTAACCAGGTGGCCCCCCGGCTGGTGAGGCTGAGGCTTTTCAGGGTCAGATGAGAGCCATAGGGAGCGTGACAGGGAAGAGGTCTAACTAGCTGTGTGACCTATGGCAAGCCTCTTCCTCTGTGCCTCAGTTTCCTCTGTGTGACACAGAGGCAGTAGCCATCCTGGCCTCGAGGGTTGCTGGGGGACTGGGTGAGCAAACAGATACACCCTGCAGCCCCATGGGACATTCTCTGGGTATTGGGTATTGCTGTCATCACAAAGGTCAGAGTGCTGGGTCCCGGTCCTGTTCCTGACCCTTATCCAGTTGGGGGGGGTGGTACCTCCATAGGCTGTCGGGGCCTCGGTCTTCTCCAAAGTCCCCATGAGCCATTTGTGCTGCGGCTGAGACAGGTCCAGGGCTGTCTTCTCAGTGGGCCTCACTGGGAACATTCATGGGGGAGCCCAGACTCTAGGCCCATGTGGTCCGCTGCCTGCTGCATCTCCCTCACTGGTTTGCAGCAGGTGTGGGCAGTTGGGAGCTTCTCCTCATCAGATAATGAAATTCTTGGTATATTTATCAGGCATAAGAACACTGCATGCCACCCACTCCAGAGGGAGCAGCTGCATTTTGTCTTCAGCCTCCCTGGGTCGACCTCAGAGCTGGGAGGGGAGGTTGCCTCACAGTAGAGATGGCACTGCTGGGCATTCAGGCTGCAGTAAGTCCTGGGTGCCTGGAGGGGAGGTATGACAGGCAGTCAGCCTGAAATGCCAGTGATGGGGCCTGGGGTGCACAATGGAGGCCAGACTGGCTGCTGGGAGCAACTTCATGATTCTAGACACAGGACCCAGAACTGGTTGCAGAGGCTTGGGGGTCTTACCAGTAAGCTTCCTGCTGTTGCGAACATCTGAGATAATGCACAGAAATGCTCAGCATGGGTGCCGACACACAAACTCTCAGCTAAGCACACATACCAGTTTTCCCATCTCTCCAGCTGGGTACTCTGGCCTTAGATGCCTGCGTACTCCACCCATCCACAAGGCCTCTCCCTCCCCCCTTGCCAAATTGCCATACGACCTCTATGAAGTACCAGGTACACACTGAAGACCTCCCACATGGAGCTCCGTTCCCAATTAGAAAGAGGCCCAGGGCACCGACATGAGCCTCAGTTATCATTTGGCTAAACTGGTCACTAGCCTGTTGCACGGTTTCTCTCTCCTTACATCTCACTTCTGTCAGGGCCTGGCCTTGGGTTCTGTCCTTGGTGAAACAATATTTGTAAGACAGATGCAGTGGCCTGTCATTTGCTTGTCCTTGGTTTTGTGTTTAATCTCCCTGAAATTTAGATTCCTTATTCTGTAATGCAGGCAGGCACGGCAACACTAATCAGGCCCAGATCTGTGGCATAAGAAACTACAAGAATAAGTGCTCTGCAAGCGAAGCGCCACATCCAGACACGAGGAAGTGTTTGGGTGTTAGGCTGCAGAGGGATGATCGGAGGAGAGGGTGTGCTCAGGAGCCCCCCAGCAAGGAGGCCCACCGCAGCCCTTTCTACTGTCAGGCTGCGAGGTCCTGGTGGTGTGAGGACTGGGCTAACCCTGGGGGTTTGTGGTTATTTGTTCAGAGGACTGCAAAAATGACAAGGAGAGGCCAGAGAGCCTTGGAGGCCTTGGGGGCACCTCCCCCTCTCAAAGCCGCCTGCCTGGCCCAAGGCCAGGTGGCCCCGCAGCTCCTCCGGAGTGATGGCTGCACAGGGCCTATGTCAGGACCCTGCTGACACCTGGGTCATTGCCCTGCCTCCTCCTCCAGAGGGGCTGGCACACCCTGCAGAGCTGGCTGTCTTCTGAGGAACCTCTTCTACCGCTCCAGTCCAATTTCAGGAAAGAAAGATGCTTCTCCGAAGGAACCCAAGTGTCCAGGCCCTTCCCCACCACCCAGGCGTGGCATTTCTGAAGGGCTCTGCACTTGGCCTGCCCTTATCAAGTTGACAGCCAAAAGGGGAGGAAATACACCCATCACTGGAAGTGCTTCCAGGACCTGTAGTTATTTCCCCACGCACCCAGAATTGACTGTTCAGGCACATTTAATCAGCTGTGGGACTTTTTAAAGAGGCCTCTGGGCCTCAGGTGTGGAAGATGTGAGCAGGCATGTTCTCTCCATGTGTGCAGCTCTTTCTCCTTTGTTCCTGGGTCCCATAGGGCTTGTGAAAACTGTCCCAATCAAACACGGCCATAGCTATATTTCCTCTTCCTCTGCTTTGCAAATCCCAGACACAGTATACATTCAATACATTGTGTGAATAAATATCAGATTTATATAGAAATATTGTATCAATAACTTTGGCTCCCCAGCCTTGTCCCTATCTACCTAAAGAAAACTCTAAACCCAGTGCATGGTACCTATTAGGCACTCAATGGATATTTGTTAAATAAATCCTGCTCCAAGAATTCTTCCCTCCAGCTCCAACACAGGGATGCCAGGGACAAGGACCTGGGGCCTTTGTACTGGAGGGGTCTGGCACTGGGCCTAGGCAGCAATTAGTTTGAGTGTCCAAGCTCAGAGGGTACACGTTCCCACGCATCAGACACACCTCCCATGTTAATAAACAGGTAAATACATGAAGAAAAATGCAAGGCTGTGCAAACCACATCCTGAGTAGTAGCTAGAACTTGATCTACAGACTGATGGGTTCCATGCACAACACTTACTTACCCTGCAGAGGCCCAGCCCCTGCCATTCAGAGGTTGTGCAGTTTGTCCAAGGTCACACGGCTGATAGCACTGAGATGCCTCATTGCCCTCTGTAGTCTTTTCACCTGTTGACACAGAGCAGAGGTTGCTGAAGGGGAAGAAAGGAGGGCAGAGTAGTTTGTCTCATAGCAACAATGGCAAGGAAGTCCACCTGGTACATGGGAACCAAACCAACCCCTGACTCAAGGGGACAGGGTTTCGCAGATGCTCATTTCAGCTCCAGAAGAGCAGCTCACACTGAGCACCTCCTGTGCAGGGTGCGGGCTGGACCATGGCCCACCCAGCCAAATGCCCAGCAGTGAGCAGTTGGTGGGGAGCCCTTGCCATGGCACTGAGGACAGGAGTGAGTCACATTTTTCTCATTTCTTTTTTAATTTTAATTTTGGTATCATTAATCTACAATTACATGTGCAACATTGTGTTTACTAAACTCCCCACTTCATCAAGTCCCCCCCACCTACCCCATTACAGTCACTGTCCATCAGTGTAGTGAGATGCTATAGAATCACTACTTATCTTCTTTGAGTTGTACAGCCCTCCCTGTGCCCCCCCTCTACATTATGTCTGCTAATCGTAATGCCCCTTTTCCCCCTTGTCCCTCCCTTCCCACCCATCTTCCCCAGCCCCTTTACCTTTGGTAACTGTTAGTTCCATTCTTGGGTTCTGGGACTCTGCTGCTGTTTTGTTCCTTCAGTTTTTTTCTTTGCTCTTATACTCCACATATGAGTGAAATCATTTGATACTTGTCTTTTTCTGCTTGGCTTATTTCAGTGAGCATAATACCCTCTAGCTCCATCCATGTTGTTGAAAATGTCTGGATTTGTTTTCTTCTTTTTTTTTTTTTTTTCAAGAAAAGTTCTAGAACAGAACCTCATTAGCTTGACACTAGGTATATTGAGTATCTTGACTTAGGTCACCAGTATCTCCTGGGTATTTCAGATAATGAAAACAAATTGGCCTATGCAAAGAATTTGAAACCCAAGTGAGACTTACATTTGCAAAATCTTTTCTCTTTGGCATGACAAAGCACATTCCTCACAGGTAAGGGTATGGCTCCTGCCTCACTCTTTTTTTTTTTTAATATAATTTATTTTATTATCATTAATTTACAATTACATGTGCAATATTACGATTATTAAACTACCCCTTCATCAGGTCCCCACCACCAACCCCATTACAGTCACTGTCCATCAGCGTAGTGAGATGCTATAGAATCACTACTTGTCTTCTCTGAGCTGTACTGCCCTCCCCGTGCCCCCCCAACATTACATTTGCTAATCGTAATGCCCCTTTTTCCCTCTTATCCCTCCCTTCCCGCCCATTTTCCCCAGTCCCTTTCCCTTTGGTAACTATTAGTCCGTTCTTGGGTTCTGTGAGTCTGCTGCTGTTTTGTTCCTTCAGTATTTTTTCTTTGTTCTTATACTCCACATATGAGTGAAATCATTTGATACTTGTCTTTTCGGCTTGGCTTATTTCACTGAGCATAATACCCTCTAGCTCCATCCATGTTGTTGCAAATGGTAGGATTTGTTTTCTTCTTATGGCTGAATAATATTCCATTGTGTACATGTATCACATCTTCTTTATCCATTCATCTACTGATGGACACTTAGGTTGCTTCCATTTCTTGGCTATTGTAAATAGTGCTGCAATAAACATAGGGGTGCATCTGTCTTTTTGAAACTGAACTGCTGCATTCTTAGGGTAAATTCCTAGGAGTGGGATTCCTGGGTCAAATGGTATTTCTATTTTGAGTTTTTTGAGGAACCTCCATACTGCTTTCCACAATGGTTGAACTAATTTCCCACCAGCATTCCCACCAGCAGTGTAGAGGGTTCCCTTTTCTCCACATCCTCGCCAACATTTGTTGTTGTTTGTGTTTTGATGTTGGCCATCCTCACTGGTGTGAGGTGATATCTCATTGTGGTTTTAATCTGCATTTCTCTGATGATTAGCGATGTGGAGCATCTTTTCATGTGCCTGTTGGCCATCTGAATTTCTTCTTTGGAGAAGTGTCTATTCATATCCTATGCCCATTTTTTAATTGGATTATTTGCTTTTTGTTTGTTGAAATGCAAGAGGTCTTTATATATTTTGGATGTCAGCCCCTTATCGGATATGTCATTTATGAATATATTCTCCCATAATGTAGGATGTCTTTTTGTTCTACTAATGGTGTCCTTGGCTGTACAGAAGCTTTTCAGCTTGATATGGTCCCACTTGTTCATTTTTGCTTTTGTTTCCCTTGCCTGGGGAGATATGTTCATGAAGAAGTTGCTCATGTTTATGTCCAAGAGATTTTTGCCTATGTTTTTTTCTAAGAGTTTTATGGTTTCATGACTTACATTCAGGTCTTTGATCCATTTTTTTTACATTTTTTTTATTATCATTAATTTACAATTACATGTGCAATATTACGATTATTAAACTACCCCTTCATCAGGTCCCCCCCACCAACCCCATTACAGTCACTGTCCATCAGCGTAGTGAGATGCTATAGAATCACTACTTGTCTTCTGAGTTGTACTGCCCTCCCCGTGCCCCCCCAACATTACATCTGCTAATCGTAATGCCCCTTTTTCCCTCTTATCCCTCCCTTCCCGCCCATTTTCCCCAGTCCCTTTCCTTTTGGTAACTATTAGTCCATTCTTGGGTTCTGTGAGTCTGCTGCTGTTTTGTTCCTTCAGTTTTTTTCTTTGTTCTTATACTCCACATATGAGTGAAATCATTTGATACTTGTCTTTTTCTGCTTGGCTTATTTCACTGAGCATAATACCCTCTAGCTCCATCCATGTTGTTGCAAATGGTGGATTTGTTTTCTTCTTATGGCTGAATAATATTCCATTGTGTATATGTACCACATCTTCTTTATCCATTCATCTACTGATGGACACTTAGGTTGCTTCCATTTCTTGGCTATTGTAAATAGTGCTGCAATAAACATAGGTGTGCATCTGTCCTTTTCAAATTGGGCTGCTGCATTTTTAGGGTAAATTCCTAGGAGTGGAATTCCTGGGTCAAATGGTATTTCTATTTTGAGTTTTTTGAGGAACCTCCATACTGCTTTCCACAATGGTTGAACTAATTTGCAGTCCCACCAGCAGTGTAAGAGGGTTCCGTTTTCTCCACATCCTCGCCAACATTTTTTGTTGTTTGTGTTTTGGATGTTGGCCATCCTCACTGGTGTGAGGTGAAATCTCATTGTGGTTTTAATCTGCATTTCTCTGATGATTAGCGATGTGGAGCATCTTTTCATGTGCCTGTTGGCCATCTGAATTTCTTCTTTGGAGATGTGTCTATTCATGTCCTCTGCCCATTTCTTAATTGGATTATTTGCTTTCTGTTTGTTAAGGTGCATGAGTTCTTTATATATTTTGGATGTCAACCCCTTATTGGATACATCATTTATGAATATATTCTCCCATACTGTAGGATGTCTTTTTGTTCTACTGATGGTGTTCTTTGCTGTACAGAAGCTTTTCAGCTTGATATAGTCCCACTTGTTCATTTTTGCTTTTGTTTCCCTTGCCCGGGGAGATATGTTCATGAAGAAGTCGCTCATGTTTATGTCCAAGAGATTTTTGCCTATGTTTTTTTCTAAGAGTTTTATGGTTTCATGACTTACATTCAGGTCTTTGATCCACCTTGAGTTTACCTTTGTGTATGGGGCTAGACAGTAGTCCAGTTTCATTCTCTTACATGTAGCTGTCCAGTTTTTCCAACACCAGCTGCTGAAGAGGCTGTCATCTCCCCATTGTATATCCAAGGCTCCTTTATCAAATATTAATTGACTGTATATGTTTGGGTTAATGTTTGGATTTTCTATTCTGTTCCACTGGTCTGTGGGTCTGTTTTTGTGCCAATACCAAATTGTCTTGATTACTGTGGCTTTGTAGTAGAGCTTGAAGTCAGGGAGCGTAATTCCCCCTGTTTTATTCCTCCTTCTCAGGATTGATTTGGCTATTCGGGGTCTTTTGTGGTTCCATATGAATTTTAGAATTATTTGTTCCAGTTCATTGAAGAAAGCTGTTGGTAGTTTGATAGGGATTGCATTGAATCTGTAGATTGCTTTAGGTAGTATAGCCATTTTGACAATATTTATTCTTCCTAGCCAAGAGCATGGGATGCATTTCCATTTGTTAGTGTCCTCTTTAATTTCTCTTAGGAGTGTCTTGTAGTTTTCAGAGTACAGGTCTTTCACTTCCTTCATTAGGTTTATTCCTAGGTATTTTATTCTTTTTGATGCAATTGTGAATGGAATTGTTTTTCTGATTTCTCTTTCTGTTAGTTCATCATTAGTGTATAGGAAAGCAACAGATTTCTGTGTGTTAATTTTGTATCCTGCAACTTTGCTGAATTCAGATATTAGTTCTAGTAGTTTTGGAATGGAATCTTTAGGGTTTTTTATGTACAGTATCATGTCATCTGCAAATAGTGACAATTTGACTTCTTCTTTACCAATCTGGATGCCTTGTATGTCTTTGTTTTGTCTGATTGCTGTGGCTAGGACCTCCAGTACTATGTTGAATAACAGTGGAGAGAGTGGGCATCCCTGTCTTGTTCCCGATCTTAGATGAAAAGCTTTCAGCGTCTCGCCGTTAAGTATGATGTTAGCTGTGGGTTTGTCATATATGGCCTTTATGATGTTGAGGTACTTGCCGTCTATACCCATTTTGTTGAGAGTTTTAATCAGGAATGGATGCTGAATTTTATGAAATGCTTTTTCAGCATCTATGGAGATGATCATGTGGTTTTTGTTCTTCTTTTTGTTGATGTGGTGGATGATGTTGATGGATTTTCGAATGTTGTACCATCCTTGCATCCCTGGGATGAATCCCACTTGATCATGGTGTATGATCCTCTTGATGTATTTTTGAATTCGGTTTGCTAATATTTTGTTGAGTATTTTTGCATCTACGTTCATCAGGGATATTGGTCTGTAATTTTCTTTTTTGGTGAGGTCTTTGCCAGGTTTTGGTATTAGAGTGATGCTGGCTTCATAGAATGAGTTTGGAAGTATTCCCTCCTCTTCTATTTTTTGGAAAACTTTAAGGAGAATCGGTGTTATTTCTTCTCTATATGTCTGGTAGAATTCAGAGGTGAATCCATCAGGCCCGGGGGTTTTGTTCTTGGGTAGTTTTTTGATTACCAATTCGATTTCGTCACTGGTGATTGGTCTGTTTAGTTTTTCTGTTTCTTGCTTGGTCAGTCTTGGAAGGTTGTATTTTTCTAAGAAGTTGTCCATTTCTTCTATGTTTTCCAGCTTGTTAGCATATAGATTCTCATAATATTCTCTTATGATTCTTTGTATTTCTGTGGGGTCCGTCGTGATTTTTCCTTTCTCATTTCTGATTGTGTTTATGTGTGTAGATTCTCTTTTTCTCTTAATGAGTCTGGCTAGGGGTTTATCTATTTTGTTTATTTTTTCAAAGAACCAGCTCTTGGTTTCATTGATTTTTTCTATTGTTTTATTCTTCTCAATTTTATTTATTTCTTCTCTAATCTTTATTATGTCCCTCCTTCTGGTGACTTTGGGCCTCATTTGTTCTTCTTTTTCCAATTTCAGTAATTGTGTCTTTAGACTATTCATTTGGGAATGTTCTTCCTTCTTTAAATAGGCCTGGATTGCAATATACTTTCCTCTTAGAACTGCCTTTGCTGCGTCCCACAGAAGTTGTGGCTTTGTGTTGTTGTTGTCATTAGTCTCCATATATTCTTTGATTTCTGTTTTGATTTGGTCGTTAACCCATTGATTAATTAGGAGAGTGTTGTTAAGTCTCCATGTATTTGTGAGCCTTTTTGATTTCTTTCTAAAATTTATTTCTAGTTTTATACCTTGGTGATCTGAGAAGTTGGTTGGTAGGATTTCAATATTTTTGAAATTACTGAGGTTCTTTTTGTGGCCTAGTATGTGGTCTATTCTGGAAAATGTTCCATGTGCACTTGAGAAGAATGTGTATCCTGTTGCTTTTGGGTGTAGAGTTCTGTAGATGTCTGTTAGGTCCATCTGTTCTAGTGTGTTGTTCAGTGCCTCTGTGTCTTTACTTATTTTCTGTCTGGTTGATCTGTCCTCTGGAGTGAGTGGTGTGTTGAAGTCTCCTAAGATGAATGCATTGCTGTCTATTTCCTCCTTTAATTCTGTTAGTATTTGTCTCACATATGCTGGCGCTCCTGTGTTGGGTGCATATATATTTATAATGGTTATATCTTCTTGTTGGACTGACCCCTTTATCATTATGTAATGTCCTTCTTTATCTTTTGCTACTTTCTTCGTTTTGAAGTCTATTTTGTCTGATACAAGTACTGCAACACCTGCTTTTTTCTCTTTGTTGTTTGCATGAAATATCTTTTTCCATCCCTTCACTTTTAGTCTGTGTATATCTTTGGATTTGAGGTGAGTTTCTTGTAGGCAGCATATAGATGGGTCTTGCTTTTTTATCCATTCTGTTACTCTGTGTCTTTTGATTGGTGCATTCAGTCCATTTACATTTAGGGTGATTATTGATAGGTATGTACTTATTGCCATTGCTGGCTTTAGATTCTTGGTTACCAAGGGTTCAAGGGTTGCTTCTTTACTATCTAACAATCTAACAACTTTGTTGTTAAGTTATTGTAAACACAGTCTGATGTTTCTTTCTTTCTCTCCCTTCTTATTCCTCCTCCTCCATTCTTTCTATAATAGGTGTTTTATTCTTTGCCTTTAGTTGGTATTTGGATGGTCTGCTTTCTTTGCTATGATTTTATTTTCTCTGGTGACATCTTTTTAGCCTTAGGTGTGCTTCCATCTAGAGCAGTCCATTTAAGATATCCTGTAGTGGTGGTTTATGAGAGGCAAACTCTCTCAACTTTCGTTTATCTGGAAATTGTTTAATCCATCCATCATATTTAAATGATAATCGTGCTGGATACAATATTCTTGGTTCGAGGCCCTTCTGTTTCATAACGTTAAATATATCATGCCATTCTCTTCTGGCCTGTAAGGTTTCTGTTGAGAAGTCTGATGATAGTCTGATGGGTTTTCCTTTGTAGGTGATCTTTTTCCTCTCTCTAGCTGCCTTTAATACCCTGTCTTTTTCTTTGGTCTTTGCCATCTTAATTATTATGTGTCTTGGTGTTGTCTTCCTTGGGTCCCTTGTGTTGGGAGATCTATGAGCTTCGGTGGACTGCGAGACTACTTCCTTCGCCAGCGAGGGAAAGTTTTCAGCAATTATTTCTTCAAAGACACTTTCTATCCCTTTTTCTCTCTCTTCTTCCTCTGGTACTCTTATAATGCGAATATTGTTCCGTTTGGATTGGTCACACAGTTCTCTTAATATTCTTTCATTCCTAGAAATCCTTTTATCTCTCTCTGCCTCAGCTGCTCTGTACTCCTGTTCTCTGTTTTCTATTCCATTAACAGTCTCTTGCATCTCATCCATTCTGCTGTTAAGCCCGTCGATCGCTTGTCTGATTTCTGTATTGTCTTTCCTCAGTTCCCTCACTTCCTCCCTCAGCTCTTGCACATTTCTCTGTAGGTCCATCAGCATGGTTATGACTTTTATTCTGAATTCTTTTTCAGGGAGGCTGTGCATTTCCATCCCTTCAGACTCCCTCTCTGGGGTTGTCTGGTTGATTTTGGTCTGAACCATATTCCTCTGTCTTTTCATGGCTATATAATTGGTCACTGATAGTTGCCACATATGTCAGCTGGGCTCTTTAAGACTTTAAAAAGAGAAGAAAAAAAAAGAGAAAAAAAAGAAAAAAAGAAAGAAAGAAAGAAAGAAAGAAAAAAGAAAGAAAAGAAAAACAAAAACAAAACAAAAAACAAAACAAAACAAAAAAAACAAAAAAAAATGCCCACCGGACGTAGATTCTGTGGGAATGCTCTAGGTGGCGCTATTGCCCCACTATTCCACAGCTGTGACTGTTCCGCTCCGCAGGGCCCTTTATCGCTCTGGCAGGGGTGGGAACGAATAGGAGGCTGTTGATCTCAGTGAGAAGTGGAAGTATGGCTACGCTTCCTCAGTCGCCAGCTAAGGTGTCTGAAACTCCCCAGGACTCCCAGCCTGCTGGGCTGAGTGTGCTGGGGCGATCTGGCTCCTCCACTGGGCTCCTGTCTCTTTAAGACCGCTGAAGACAGCGCGCGCTTTTTTTTTTTTCCTTCCCGGGAGCCGGCTGCAAGCACCCTGGTGCATTCCCCGCTCAGATCCTGCCCCTCTGTCTCTCCAATCTCCGCTGCACTGTGCAATGTGGGTCAGCGCTCCCCGCGCAGATCACCGGGGCTGGCTACTTCGCGGGGTGTACTTCCACTCCCTCGCAGCTCTGAATCCTCTCCTCCCGCAGGTGCGCTGGGGTGGGGGAGTGCTCGGGTCCCTCCGGGTCGCGGCTCCGTATATTACCCGCCTCTTGGGGTGCCGAGTGCTCTTGGGTGTAGCTGCACGCTGTGCACTTTCCTGTGTATTCTCGTCTCTCTTTTAGGAATAGATGTATTTTCTGTGTTTTTGTAGATAAATATAGTGTTGGGAGGAGATTTCTGCCGCCCTGCTCACACCGCCATCTTCCTGGAAGTCCTTTGATCCATTTTGAGTTTACTTTTGTGTATGGGGTTAGACAGTACTCCAGTTTCATTCTCTTACATGTAACTGTCCAGTTTTGCCCACACCAGCTGCTGAAGAGGCTGTCGTTTCTCCATTGTATATCCATGGCTCCTTTATCATATATTAATTGACCATATATGTTTGGGTTAATGTCTGGATTTTCTATTCTGTTCCACTGGTCTATGGGTCTGTTCTTGTGCCAATACCAAATTGTCTTGATTACTGTAGCTTTGTAGTAGAGCTTGAAGTCTGGGAGCATAATTCCCCTTGTTTTATTCTTTCTTCTCCGGATTGCTTTGGCTATTCGGGGTCTTTGGTGGTTCCATAGGAATTTTAGAACTATTTGTTCCAGTTCATTGAAGAATGCTGTTGGTATTTGGTAGGGATTGCATTGAATCTGTAGATTGCTTTAGGTAGTACAGCCATTTTGACAATATTTATTCTTCCTAGCCAAGAGCATGGAATGAATTTCCATTTGTTAGTGTCCTCTTTAATTTTCTTAAGAGTGTCTTATAGTTTTCAGGGTATAGCTCTTTCACTTCCTTGGTTGGGTTTATTCCTAGGTATTTTTATTCTTTTTGATGCAATTGTGAATGAAATTGTTTTCCTGATTTCTCTTTCTGTTAGCTCATCGTTAGTGTATAGGAAAGCAACAGAATTCTGTGTGTTAATTTTATATCCTGCCACTTTGCTGAATTCAGATATTAGTTCTAGTAGTTTTGGAATGGAGTCTTTAGAGTTTTTTATGTACAATATCATGTCATCTGCAAATAGTGACAATTTGACATCTTTACCAATCTGGATGCCTTGTATTTCTTTGTTTTGTCTGATAGCCGTGGCTAGGACCTCCAGTACTCTGTTGAATAACAGTGGGGAGAGTGGGCATCCCTGTCTTGTTCCTAATCTTAGATGAAAAGCTTTCAGCTTCTCACTGTTAAGTATGATGTTGGCTGTGGGTTTGTCATATATGGCCTTTATGATGTTGAGGTACTTGCCCTCTATACTCATTTTGTTGAGAGTTTTTATCATGAATGGAGGATAAATTTTGTCAAATGCTTTTTCAGCATCTATGGAGATGATCATGTGGTTTTTGTTCTTCTTTTTGTTGATGTGGAGGATGATGTTGATGGATTTTCGAATGTTGTACCATCCTTGCATCCCTGGGATGAATCCCACTTGATCATGGTGTCTGATACTCTTGATGTATTTTTGAATTTGGTTTGCTAATATTTTGTTGAGTGTTTTTGCATCTACGTTCATCAGGGATATTGGTCTGTAATTTTCTTTTTTGGTGAGGTCTTTGCCTGGTTTTGGTATTAGAGTGATGCCGGCTTCATAGAATGAGTTTCGAAGTATTCCCTCCTCTTCTATTTTTTGGAAAACTTTAAGGAGAATCGGTGTTATTTCTTCTCTATATGTCTGGTAAAATTCAGAGGTGAATCCATCAGGCCCAGTGGTTTTGTTCTTGGGTAGTTTTTTGATTACCAATTCAATTTCGTTGCTGGTTAGTCTGTTTAGGTTTTCTGTTTCTTGCTTGCTCAGTCCTGGGAGGTTGTATTTTTCTAAGAAGGTGTCCATTTCTTCTATGTTTTCCAGCTTGTTAGCATATAGATTTTCATAGTATTCTCTTATAATTCTTTGTATTTCTGTGGGGTCCGTTGTTATTTTTCCTTTCTCATTTCTGATTGTGTTTATGTGTGTAGATTCTCTTTTTCTCTTAATGAGTCTGGCTAGGGGTTTATCTATTTTGTTTATTTTTTCAAAGAACCAGCTCTTGGTTTCATTGATTTTTTTCTGTTGTTTTATTCTTCTCAGTTTAATTTATTTCTTCTCTAATCTTTGTTATGTCCCTCCTTCTGGTGACTTTGGGCCTCATTTGTTCTTCATTTTCCAATTTCAATAATTGTATCTTTAGACTATTCATTTGGGATTGTTCTTCCTTCTTTAAATAGGCCTGGATTGCCATATACTTTCCTGTTAGATCTGCCTTTGCTGCACCCCACAGAAGGTGCGGCTTTGTGTTGTTGTTGTCATTTATCTCCATATATTGTTTGATCTCTGTTTTAATTTGGTCATTGATCCATTGATATTTAGGAGCATGTTGTTGAGCTTCCATGTATTTGTGAGCCTTTTTGTTTCCTTTGTACAATTTATTTCTAGTTTTATACCTTTGTAATCTGAAAAGTTGGTTGGTAGAATTTCTATATTTTTGTATTTACTGAGGTTCTTTTTGTGGCCTAGTATGTGGTCTATTCTGGAAATTGTTACTTGAGAAGAATGTGTGTCCTGCTGCTTTTGGGTGTAGAGTTCTGTAGATGTCTGTTAGGTCCATCGGTTCTAGTGTGTTGTTCAGTGCCTCTATGTCTTTACTTATTTTCTGTCTGGTTGATCTGTCCTTTGGAGTGAGTGGTGTGTTGAAGTCTCCTATAATGAATGTATTGCTTTCTGTTTCCTTCTTTAATTCTGTTATTATTTGTTTCACATATATTGGCGAACCTGTGTTGGGTGCATATATATTTACAATGGTTATATCCTCTTGTTGGACTGACCCCTTTATCATTATGTAATGTCCTTCTTTATCTTTTGCTACTTTCTTCGTTTTGAAGTCTATTTTGTCTGATTCAAGTACTGCAACAACTGCTTTTTGTCTCCTTGTTGTTTGCATGAAATATCTTTTTCCATCCCTTCACCTTTAGTCTGTGTAAATCTTTGGGTTTGAGGTAAGTCTTTTGTAAGCAGAATATAGATGGGTTGCTTTTTTATCCATTCTATTACTCTGTGTCTTTTGATTGGTGCATTCAGTCCATTTACATTTAGGGTGATTATCGATAGATATGTACTTATTGCCATTGCAGGCTTTAGATTTTTGGTTACCAAAGGTTCAAGCATAGCTTCTTTACTATCTAACAGTCTAACTTAAGTCTCTTGTTAAGCTATTATAAACACAGTCTGATGATTGTTTTTTTTCTCTCCATTCTTATTCTTCCTCCTCCATTCTTTTATACTAGGGGTTTTATTCTGCACTGTTTTACATTTCCTTTGACTGTTTTTGTGGATAGTTGATTTTACTTTTTGCCTTTAGTTAGTATTTGGATGGTCTGCTTTCTTTGCTATGATTTTATTTTCTCTGGCGACATCTTTTTAGCCTTAGGAGTGCTTCCATCTAGAGCAGTGTCTTTAAGATATCCTGTAGAGGTGGTTTGTGGGAGGCAAATTCCCTCAACTTTCATTTGTCTGGGATTTGTTTAATCCCTCCCTCAAATTTAAATGATGCTGGGTACACTATTCTTCGTTCAAGGCCCTTCTGTTTCATTACGTTAAATATATCATGCCATTCTCTTCTGGCCTGTAAGGTTTCTGTTGAGAAGTTTGATGATAATCTGATGGGTTTTCCTTTGTAGGTGACCTTTTTTCTCTCTCTTGCTGCCTTTAATACTCTCTCCTTATCTTTGATCTTTGCCATTTTAATTATTATGTGTCTTGGTGTTGTCTTCCTGGATCCCTTGTGTTGGGAGATCTGTGGGCTTCCATGGTCTGAGAGACCATTTTCTTCCCCAGCTTGGGAAGTTTTCAGCAATTATTTATTCAAAGACACTTTCTATCCCTTTTTCTCTCTCTCTCTTCTTCTAGTACTCCTATAATGTGAATATTGTTCTGTTTGGATTTGTCACACAGTTCTCTTAATATTCTTTCATTCCTAGAGATCCTTTTATCTCTCTCTGCCTCAGCTTATCTGTACTCCTGTTCTCTGATTTCTATTCCATTAACAGTCTCTTGCACCTCATCCAGTCTGCCCTTAAGCCTGTTGATTGCTTGTCTCATTTTTGTATTGTCTCTCCTGACTTCCTCCCTTAGCTCTTGCATATTTCTCTGTAGATCCATCAGCATGGTTATGACTTTTATTCTGAATTATTTTTCAGGAAGATTGTTTAAATCTATCCCACCAGGCCCTCTCTCTGGGGTTGTCTGGGTGAACCTTGTCTGGACCATATTCCTCTGTGTTTTCATGGCGATAGAAGTGGTTGCTGGTAGGTGCCACGTGCATCCGCTGGGAGAACAAAGTCCCTTTCTGCTTGCTGTTCTCCTTGCCTTTCTCTGGAGCCTGAGGTGATTTGCTGCACACCGTGGGGCAGTCTCTGGGATCATTCCCTGAGTTGCCTGTGTGTGGGGCCGCCCTCAGCCTAGCCTATGGCACTGCTGGGGTTTGCAGTCTTGTTGGGTGCGTTCTGCTCCCCTTGGTGCCTTCCAGACCTTGTTCTTGGTTTTGTGGCCCTTTCCGGTTAGCTGCGTGCCAGCTGGGAGTAGATTCTTTGTGGTTGCTGTGGGTGGGGCCACTCTCCCACTGTTCTGCAGCTGTGATGGATCCGCTGCACCCTTTGCAGCACTGGCTGTGGGGAACGAATGGCAGGCTGCTTTACCTTGCAGCCCATTAGGGGGTCCGAAATCCCTCAAGATTCCCAGCCTGCTGGGCTGAGTGCACTGGGACAATTTTGTTCCACTGTTGGGACCTTGTCTCTTTAAGACTTTTAAAAAAGCACCCGCTTTTCTTTTGTCCCGGGGAGCCGGCTGAGGGGACCCCCTTGCAGTCTTTGTCTCGGATCCTGCCCTTCTGTTTCTCTAATCTCTGATCCACCATGCGATGTGTGTCTGTGCTCCCGGGGCAGATCACCAGGGCTGGTTGTTTAGGGGGCCTGTGCTTCCACTCCCTCCCCACTCTGATTCTTTTCCTCCGTCCGGTGAGCTGTGGTGGGGGAGTGCTCAGGTCCTGCCAGGTTGCGGCTTTGTATCTTACCTGCTTCGTGAGGCACTGAGTTCTTTCAGATGTAGCTGTAGCCTGGCTGTTGTACTGTATCTTCTGGTCTCCTTTTTAGGAATAGTTGTATTTGTTGTATTTTCACAAATATATATGGTTTTGGGAGGAGATTTCTGCCATTCTGCTCATGCCTCCATCTTCCCAGAAGCGCACATTTTTCTCATTTTTGTCTGGTATTTCTAAAAGCTGGAAGGCTGTGATGGACCTTGCAAAGAAAACACATGTGGTAGGTCAGCTTGTTCAGCACCACTGGCCAGTTCAATGTTAATGTCTTAATAATATGCATTGAATAGTAGGTCTTTAAACAAAAACATACAAAACTGGGTTATGTATTGTTCAGTTGATGAAAGTGCTGATACCAGAGGCTCAAAGGAGCCTAAGCCTATATTTCCCCTAGCAGTAGTGGTTTAGTATCTGCTAAATCAGTGTTCCACAGACTTTTAAGAACATAACTACCATGAATAACAAGAATCGACTGTACTTTGTCCGATACCAGGTGAGAAATAAGGGAAATAAATGAAAAGAATCTCAAAACATAAAGCAAAAATCAGCTTCAAAATCCGAGATAACCTAGCCTTTACTATTTTCTTAGATATATATCTCCTTGCCCTTCCTTGTTGGGAACAGATGTGTCCACAGACGCAGCACCTGGGCCCCCACTCTTCCCCCTCCTAGCTTCTCTCCACGATTCAGGAGGTATTTTGACACTTCAATGGTCAAAGCCAAGAGAAATGGAGACACTTTCTAAAGTTTTCCTTCAGCACTCTCTCTGATCATTTATTCTGTGTTTTTGTAGGGGAACGTGACAATGTTGTAAAGTACATAAAATGATAAGAGTTGATGAATTGTTACTAGGTGTACACCTGTGAAGTCACTGCTGGATCAAGGTTTAGAATATTCCTCTGATCATTTTATATCTGAGCAACATACCTCATTATACCTGGTGAGTGACATTATTTATACTCTCATCTGTCGAGAGAGATTTCACCTCCTACACCCACAGTAGGAGTGTGGTTTTTCTATTTAGGCTCATTAACATAGCCATATATTAATAAAATATGTGATTTATGATTCATATCATAAAATAATACAAAATATGCACATGTATTGGAAAAGGAGGGTTATTCCCTCATACCGTGATGAAAAAATAATACTGGTATTATTTAATTAGCTGATTCTTTTAAAACTATTATTTAAGGATGCCAATTTTGAATGAGGTAGTCTTCACCCTTACTACTGGGCAAATATTTATGGATAGTTACTGTAACAAAATTTATTTAAATCACTATATCTATTATTTGGCTCATAAATATTTTGATGTTTTGGGAAGTCAAATGTGTGAAGTATGTTCGTTTCCCACAAGATGCAGTTTTGTGAGAGGACTTTCATTCCAGCCTGTCTTTTGTGGATTTATAGCTAGCTTTACTTTTGAGCAAAATTACCCACCAAAGCCATGTGTGATCATGAGTGTGGAAAAAGAACCTTAGAGTAGCTTTTGTTAGAGGTAATACACAGTAAAAATTTAAAAAGACACATGCTTTGTGGTCTTGCATTATAGTCTTTTTGCTATGCAAGGACCCAGAGCAGCCCCCATTTCATCACTGGAGAAGTTAGCTCCAAAGGTAGGTAACTATCTCTGGCCCTGCGAGGGACTTCCCTGCCCTACCCAAAGCTCACCACTCACAGAGTTGTCCTAGCTACCAAAAAACACACTGAAGGAGTACTCATTGC
Source organism: Smutsia gigantea (assembly GCA_032199065.1). Lineage (NCBI taxonomy): Eukaryota > Metazoa > Chordata > Mammalia > Pholidota > Manidae > Smutsia > Smutsia gigantea. The sequence continues at coordinate 56,141 of JAVSCE010015560.1, read as the reverse complement.
TGATCCTGGAGGGAAGGAGCTCATTACCACTTTGACTAACAGGATGACAGGGACAGGCCCCTGCCTGTGGGCTCATTCCTGAGAAGAGGCTGGGGTGGGGACAGTTACCACGGCGATGGCCAGTCAACACAATAAAGATGAAAAGAGGAATCTGGTTTAAAATGAAGTACGACTCTTAAAGGGAGAAGGGGGAAAGGAAGGCAGTGGGTTGTTTAAAGGCCTACAGACGAGGGCCTATCACACAGGGACAGAAGCTAGCCTTGAAAATAACTGCCCATGGTCCAGAAACCAAGCCTGGGTGTGACCACCAAAGTGAGTCAGGGTGAGGTGCCCTGAAGCTGGGAGAGAAGCAGATTGGCGTGTCTCCTGCTTCTGTGTTAGGGTCCTTGACAGTGTTGTCTGGACTGGATCTGAACATGGGTGTGCATTCACATTTTTTGGCTCTTCTGGAGATGTGCAAGCAAAGAGACCCTGTGGGAATATGTTCTCCCCTAGCTTGGATTCTCATGACCAGGGTATCATGTTCTGCCTTTCTTTTAAAAAAAAATTATTTTAGAATTTTGGTATCACTAATATACAATTACATGAGAAACATTGTGGTTACTAGACTCCCCCCATTATCAAGTCCCCACCACGTACCCCATTACAGTCACTGTCCATCAGTGTAGTAAGATGCTATAGAGTCACTACTTGTCTTCTCTGTGCTATACTGCCTTCCCGGTGCCCCCCTATGTTATGTATGCTAATCGTAATGCCCCTTATTCCCCTTCTCCTTCCTTTCCCTCCCTTCCCACCCATCCTCCCCAGTCCGTTTCCCTTTGGTAACTGTTAGTCCATTCTTGGGTTCTGTGAGTCTGCTGCTGTTTTGTTCTTTCAGTTTTTGCTTTGTTCTTATACTCCACAGATGAGTGAAATAATTTGGCACTTGTCTTTCTCCGCCTGGCTTATTTCACTGAGCATAATACCCTCTGGCTCCAACCATGTTCTTGCAAATGTCTGGATTTGTTTTCTTCTTATGGCTGAATAATATTCCATTGTGTATATGTACCACCTCTTCTTTATCCATTCATCTACTGATGGACACTGAGGTTGCTTCCATTTCATGGCTATTGTAAATAGTGCTGCAATAAACATAGGGGTGCATATACCTTTTTGAAACTGGGTTCCTGCATTCTTAAATTCCTAGGAGTGGAATTCCTGGGTCAAATGGTATTTCTATTTTGAGTTTTTTGAGAAACCTCCATACTGCTTTCCACATGTTTGAATTAATTTACATTCCCCCAGCAGTGTAGGAGGGTTCCCTTTTCTCCACATCCTCGCCAACATGTGTTGTTGTTTGTCTTTGGATGTTGGCCATCCTAACTGGTGTGAGGTGATAGCTCATTATGGTTTTTATTTGCATTTCTCTGATGATTAGCGATGTGGAGCATCTTTTCATGTGCCTGTTGGCCATCTGAATTTCTTCTTTGGAGAAGTGTCTGTTCAGATCCTCTGCTCAATTTTTAGGTGGATTATTTGCTTTTTGTTTGCTGAGGTGCATGAGCTCTTTGTATATTTTGGATGTCAACCCCTTATTGGGTATGTCATTTATGAATATATTCTCCCATACTGTAGGATGCTTTATTGTTCTACTGATGGTGTTCTTTGCTGTACAGAACCTTTTTAGTTTGATATAGTCCCACTTGTTCATTTTTGCTTTTGTTTCCCTTGCCCGTGGAGGTATGTTCATGAAGAAGTTGTTCATGTTTATATTCAGGAGAGCTTTGCCTATATTTTCTACTGAGAGTTTTATGGTTTCATGACTTACAGTCAGGTCTTTGATCCATTTTGATCAAATGATCCATTTACTTTTGTGTATGGAGTTAGACAGTAATCCAGTTTCATTCTCTTACATGTAGCTGTCCAGTTTTGCCAACACCAGTTCTTGAAGAGGCTGTCATTTCCCCATTGTTTATCTATGGCTCCTTTATTGTATATTAATTGACCATATATGCTTGGGTTACTATCTGGACTTTCTATTCTGTTCCACTGGTCTGTGGGTCTGTTCTTGTGCCAACACCAAATTGCCTTGATTACTGTGGCTTTTTGTAGAGCTTGAAGTTGGGAAGCGAGATATCCCCCTGCTTTATTCTTCCTTCTCAGGATTGCTTTGGCTATTTGGGGTCTTTTGTGGTTCCATATGAATTTTAGAACTATTTGTTCCAGTTCGTTGAAGAATGCTGTTGGTATTTTGATAGGGATTGCATTGAATCTGTAGATTGCTTTAAGCAGGATGGCCATTTTGACAATATTTATTCTTCTTAGCCAAGAGCATGGGATGAATTTCCATTTGTTAGTGTCCTCTTTAATTTCTCTTAGGAGTGTCTTGTAGTTTTCAGAGTACAGGTCTTTCACTTCCTTGGTTAGGTTTATTCCTAGGTATTTTATTCTTTTTGATGCAGTTGTGAATGCAATTGTTTTCCTGATTTCTCTTTCTGCTACTTCACCTTTAGTGTATAGGAAAGCAACAGATTTCTGTGTATTAATTTTGTATCCTGCAACTTTGCTAAATTCAGATATTAGTTCTAGTAGTTTTTTGGAGTGGATTCTTTAGGTTTTTTATGTATAATATCATGTCATCTGCAAACAGTGACATTTTAACTTCTTCCTTGCCTATCTGGATGCCTTGTATTTCTTTGTGTTGTCTGATTGCCGTGGCGAGGACCTCTAGTACTATGTTGAATAAAAGTGGGGAGAGTGGGCATCTTTGTCTTGTTCCCAATCTTAAAACAAAAGCTTTCAGCTTCTTGCTGTTAAGTATAATGTTGGCTGTGGATTTGTCATATATGGCCTTTATGATGTTGAGGTACTTGCCCTCTATACCCATTTTGTTTAGAGTTTTTATCATGAATGGATGATGAATTTTGTTGAGTGCTTTTTCAGCATCTATGGAGATGATCATGTGGTTTTTGTTCTTCTTTTTGTTGATGTGGTGGATGGTGTTGATGGATTTTCAAATGTTGTACCATCCTTGCATCCCTGGGATGAATCCCACTTGATCATGGTATATAATCTTCTTGATGTATTTTTGAATTCAGTTTGCTAATATTTTGTTGATTATTTTTGCACCTATGTTCATCAGGGATATTGGTCTGTAATTTTCTTTTTTTGTGGTGTCTTTGCCTGGTTTTGGTATTAGAGTGATGCTGGCTTCATAGAATGAGTTTGGAAGTATTCCCTCCTCTTCTATTTTTTGGAAAACTTTAAGGAGAATGGGTGTTATTTCTTCTCTATATGTCTGGTAGAATTCAGAGGTGAATCCATCTGGTCCAGGGTTATTGTTCTTGGGTAGTTTTTTGATTACCGATTCAATTTCATTGCTGGTAATTGGTCTGTTTAGATTTTCTGTTTCTTCCTGGGTCAGTCTTGGAAGGTTATATTTTTCTAGAAAGTTGTCCATTTCTTCTAGGTTATCCAGTTTGTTAGCATATAGTTTTTCATAATTTTCTCTAATAATTCATTGTATTTCTATGGGGTCCGTCATGATTTTTCCTTTCTCATTTCTGATTCTGTTTATGTGTGTAGATTCTCGTTTTTCTTAATAAGTCTGGCTAGGGGGTTTATCTATTTTGTTTATTTTTTTAAAGAACTAGCTCTTGGGTTCATTGATTTTTTTCTATTGTTTTATTCTTCTCAATTTTATTTATTTCTTCTCTGATCTTTATTATGTCCCTCCTTCTGCTGACTTTGGGCCTCATTTATTCTTCTTTTTCCAGTTTTAGTAGTTGTGAATTTAGACTATTCATTTGGGATTATTCTTCCTTCTTTAAATAGGCCTAGATTGCTATTTACCTCCCTCTTAGAACTGCCTTCGCTGCACCCTAAAGAAGTTGGGGCTTTGTGCTGTTGTTTTCATTTGCCTCCATATAGTGCTTGATCTCTGTTTTAATTTTGTCATTGATCCATTGATTATTTAGGAGCATGTTGTTAACCCCCATGTGTTTGTGAGCCTTTTTGTTTTCTTTGTACAATTTATTTCTAGTTTTATACCTTTGTGATCTGAAAAGTTGGTTGGTACAATTTCAGTCTTTTTGAATTTACTGAGGTTCTTTTTGTGGCCTTGTATGTGGTCTATTCTGGAAAATGTTCCATGTGCACATGAGAAGAACGGGTATCCTGCTGCTTGTGGGTGGAATGTTCTATAGTTGTCTGTTAGGTCCATCTGTTCTAATGTGTTGTTCAATGTCTCTGTGACCTTACTTATTTTCTGTCTGGTTGATCTGTCCTTTGGAGTGAGTGGTGTGTTGAAGTCTCCTAACATGAATGCATTTCATTCTTTTCCTCCTTTAATTCTGTTAGTATTGTTTCACATATGTAGGGGCTCCTGTGTTGGGTGCATAGATATTTATAATGTTTATATCATATTGTTGGACTGACCCCTTTACCATCATGTAATGTCCTTCTTTGTTTCTTGTGACTTTCTTTGTTTTGAACTCTATTTTTTCTGATACAAGTACTGCAACACCTTCTTTTTTCTCCCTATTGTTTGCATTAAATATCTTTCTCCATCCCTTCACTTTTAGTCTGTGTATGTCTTTGAGTTTGAAGTGAGTCTCTTTAAGGCAGAATATAGATGGGTCTTGCTTTTTTATCTGTTAACTCTATCTTTTGATTGGTGCACTCAGTCCATTTACATTTAGGGTGATTATCAATAGATATGTACTTATAGCCATTGCAGGCTTTGGATTCATGGTTACCAAAGGTTCAAGGGAAGCTTCTTTACTATCTGTCTAACTTAACTCACTTACTATGCTATTATAAACACAGTCTGATGATTCTTATTTCTCTCCTTTCTTATTCTTCCTCCTCCACTCTTTATATGTTAGGTGTTTTATTCTTTACTCTTTGTGTCTCCCTTGACTGATTTTGTGGATAGCTGATTTTATTTTGCATTTAGTTAGTGTTTGGTTGGTCTACTTTCTTTGCTGTGGTTTTATTTTCTCTGGTGACAGCTATTTAGCCTTAGGTATACTTCCATCCAGAGCAGTCCCTTTAAAATACATTGTAGAGATGGTTTGTGGGAGGTAAATTCCCTCAACTTTTGCTTATCTGGGAATTGTTTAATCCCTCCTTCAAATTTAAATGATAATCCTGCTGGATACAGTATTCTTGGTTCGAGGTCCTTCTGTTTCATTGCATTAAATATACCATGCCATTCCCTTCCAGCCTGTAAGGTTTCTGCTGAGAAGTCTGATGATAGCCTGATGGGTTTTCCTCTGTAGGTGATCTTTTTTCTCTCTCTGGCTGCTTTTAATACGCTGCCCTTGTCTTTGACCTTTGTCATTTTAATTATTATATGTCTTGGTATTGTCCTCCTTGGGTCTCTTGTGTTGGGCGATCTGTGGACTTCCATGGTCTGAGGGACTATTTCCTTCCCCAGCTTGGGGAAATTTTCAGCAATTATTTCTTCAAAGACACTTTCTATCCCTTTTTCTTTCTTTTCTTCTTCTGGTACCCCTATAATGTGAATATTGTCCATTTGGATTGGTCACACAATTCTCTTAATATTCTTTCATTCCTAGAGATCCTTTTATCTCTCTCTGCCTCAGCTTCTCTGTATTCTGGTTCTCTGATTTTTATTCCATTAACAGTCTCTTCCACCTTCTGCTCTTAAATCCTTCTACTGTTTGTTTAATTTCTGTTATCTCCCTCCTGAATTCATCCCTTAGCTCTTGAATATTTCTCTGTAGCTCCATCAGCATGCTTATGGCTTTTATTTTGAATTCTTTTTCAGGAAAATTGGTAATTTCAGTCTCACCAAGTCCTGTCTCTGGTGTTGGAGGTATTCTGGACTGAACAAGGTTCTTCTGCCTTTTCATGGAGATGGGAGTGGTCGCCAGTGAGTGGTGTGTGTGTCATCTGGGAGCACAAAGTCCCTTCCTGCTTGCCGGTTGCCTTGCCTGTCTCCACTGTCTGTTATGGTTAATTGCACACAGAGAGCAGCCTCTGGGTTAATCCCCTAGGCTGCTGTGGGTGGGGCAGCCCTCGGGATGGCCTGGGCAGTGGCAGGGGTTGTAGGCCAGCAGTGCGTGTGTCTGCCACAAAGACAATGCCCCTTCCTGCCTCCCGGCCTCTGCGCCCATCTCCTCAGTCTGTGCCGGTCAACTGTACTCAGGGAGCAGCCTCTGGGTTAATCCCCTAAGCTGCCATGGGCAGGGTGGCCTTCGGGATGGCCTAGGACACTGGTGGGGGTTGCAGGCGAATGGCGCATGTTATGCCACGAGAACAGAGCCCCTTTCTGCCTTCCAGATTCTGTGCCCATATCCACTGTCTGTGCCGGTCAACTGAGCGCAGAGAGCAGCCTTTGGGTCTGGGCCAGTTAGCCATGCGCAGGGAGTAGCCTCTGTGCTAAGCTGTGTGGTTGCTATAGGTGGGGCTGCTCCCCGGCTGTTCTGCAGCAATGGCAGGTCAGCTGGTTTGCTTGCAGTACCAGAGGAGGGGAAGGAATGGCCAGCTGGTTATCACTGTGAGGGGCCTTGGAGTTGCGTTGCCAACTAAAGGGTTAGGGCGCCTGAGGTTCCTTAAAGTTCTCAGCCTGCTGGGCTGAGTGTGCCAGGAAGATTTTGTCCACATGTTAAACCCTTGTCGCTTTAGACTTTTAAAGCGCCTGCTTTTCTTTTGTCCCAGGGCAGCCTGTGGGAACCTGTTCACAGTCTTAGTCTTGGATTTTGCTTTTCTGCTCCTCTAATATCCAGTGCACCATGCAGTGTGTGTCTGTGCTCCTGGGGCAGATTACTAGGGCTGGTTATTTAGCAGTCTTGTGCTTTCACTCCCTCCGCACTCTGATTCTTTTCCTTCCTCTGGTGAGCTGGGGTTGGGGGAGTGCTCGGGTCCTGCCAGGTCATGGCTTTGTATCTTACCCTTTTCTGTGGGATGTTGGGTTCTCTCAGATGTAGCCTGGCTGGTGTACTGTATCTTCTGGTCACTCTTTTAGGAACAGTTGTATTTGCTGTATTTTCAAAATATATATGGTTTGGGGAGGAGATTTCTGCCACCGTACTCATGCCATCATCTTTTCCTCCTCTCTCTGCCTATTTCTTATGCTTAAGATTGTCTAGACCGCCTCACCTGCCAAATTGTATGAGATAAAGGGAAAACAGTCCTCCCAAAGAATAAGAGTGTCCTGGTACTGCTGTCCCTGCTCTTCTACTTCTCAGGGGTACTGAGAGGTCAGAAGCAGATGTAGGAAGAAGGCATACAAGGGGTCTGGGGCCCTGTTAGGCACAGGCCACTAAGAAGTCCAGTGTTCTAGGTGTGTCCTCGTGGAGCCTTGGCATGCAAGGGGCTAGGGAACGATGCTGGCTGCCCGAGAGATCAAGATCAGTCGCCACTGAGCATTTGACAGCAGACACTGTCTTAGCCAACAAAGAAGAGGTACCAAGGCTCCTACTGGCTGTCAGGGCTGTCCACCAGCCTTGGGAGAAAGCTCTTGGAGGTGACAGAACACCAGATTATGGTAGGCATGGGGTCCCATCACAGTCTCCCTGCATTGCTGCACCCTTCCTTCCTGTGTGGCTGAGTTTTGTGTGGACGTGGTGTTCACCTTATTCCCTGGAGGCTTTCGTGAATCACTGTAAGCTCTTCCACCCACATACTCATCTCCTGGCACCTTGTCTCTTGTCTGAGCCCTCAGGGCTCAGACCAGCCTGCCCTTCTTCCCCACAGAAGGGAGCAAACCTCAGAGAAGAGCAGGAAGAGAGGCTGAGCCCCTGCCTCTTGCCTCCGAGTTGTCTCATCCCAGTGCCTCTCCAAGCCTGTCTGAACAGCTGATTCCACCTTGAGTCACACTTTCTCAGCCAGAGATGCCCCATTCTGTGGCTTCATCCCCAAAGACAGACTCTATTCTGCATTGAGGAAATTGAGAAATCCAGTCATCCTTGACCTCCATCTTCTGGAGCAGAACAGAATGTGTATGTGTGGATGAGGGGTGTGCGTGGAGGTGTGGGAGGCACATGCTTGTCATGGAACTTAGAGCTGAACTTTCCAAATGTTCCAGTAAATTGGGGTGACCTCTCAGATTCCGATGGACCTTTGATGAAGGGCTATTGCCTCAAAAAGTCTCATCAGCTGGTGCTTAAAAAAACAAAAAAGGCTCATTTACATACAGATCATTCAAGAAAACTTCCAGCCCCAGCCATCATGGAAGGCAAAGAAGTAAGGAAGTTCATTACTTTGGTATCCACCTGTTAATTTGGTATCCACCTTTGGACTTGTTAAGCACATCTATGTGTTATTCCATTAAACACAGCAATTCTATCAGGCGAGTGTGACAGAAGCAATGCAAAGTGTTTTTCAAAACATTTCATTTTCCACATTTCCTGCCCCCATTTCTAGATGGGGACCACTGGATGTGGGCTGAAGTGAATGTACAACACTTGCAGGCCAGCCTAAAGCTCCTGTGCAGAGGGTGTGGAGGGATGAGGGGCTGTAGTTGACCACATGCATGGGGGAAACCTGGATCCCTGAGCATGGAGAAGCACCAGCCAAGCAAACTACACAATCACCTGGCTTACCTGAGTGACACATAAGTGCTCTCTTGTGTTTAGTTACTGAGGTTTGGGAGTACTTAGCTGACCAATACAGCAGGTCTTATACACACTTAACAATGACACAAATGACACGGAAAGAATATGTGGTAGAAACCATGCTTAAACTCAGATCTGCCCAACTTTAGAGCCATCCTCTTCAGGAAGTCTGGTTGGCTGCCTTTGACATTCATTTCACTGAGATTCCATCTGTATGAAATGGGGAAGTGCTGACCCATAGGGAGAGCTGGCCAAGTCCCAGTCTTCTTGGCCTTCAGCCTTAGTCTGTGGAGTGAGTCCTTAGTAGTTGGGGCCATGAAGGTGGCGATGATGGGGCGCTACCCCTTCAGGACGCTCTCCTTCCTTTACAGGAATGTTCCAGGTGGGAGGGAATCTGAGGATGTTTTGAGGGGTACAACTCCCCAGGGGACAGAGACACAGGGAGGGCAGGCCATCTGGTTGCTGTCACTCAAGTGTTTAAGAGAAGAAAACCTAAGGATTGTTGAGAAGCCATTTTGGGGCTGGCGCTCTCAACTGACCACGTGGTCTGTCTGCACTGGCCGTCTGCACCGAGACCTGTTATTTGAGTACTTACTGTGGGCCAGACATTGTACTAGGAAACATAGTCCTGGCCCTCCGAGTTCAGTCTGGGGACCATTTGGGCTGCCATAACAGAATACCGTAGAGCAGGGGGCTTAAAAACAAGAGATGTTGATCCCTCATGGCTCTGGAGGCTGGAGACCAGGGTCAAGGTGAGGCCCCTTGCTGGTTCACAGACACATCTCATTTTGTCCTCACTTGGAGACCAGAAGGGGCTCTGGGGTCTCCTTTGTAAGGACACTGATCCATCATGGGGGCTCCATTCTCATGACTTCATCACCCACCAGAGGCCTTGCCTCCTGGCACCGTCGTCTGGGGATCAGGTGTCAGTGCATGAACTTTAAGGGCACATTCCTGCATAGCAGCAGAGATGTAAAGGAACCATTACAGGGCAGGAGGTAACTGCTGTGCAGGTGGCCACCGACACATGGCAGGGGGATGGTGCTCAGCCAGCCTCGGGGATGCATCAGGGAGACAGGGAGACCTGAATGGAGAGCTGGTGGCAGGTGTCAAAAGCAACCATTCGAGGCTGCTACGGACACCCTGCTGTAGATGGCAGGTGGTCTGGAATAAGGCAACAGCAGGCAGTGGATGGAGCTACTGCAGCCAACACTCCTGTTGGGGAGGCCATCTGGGCCAGACTGGGTGTGGGCCCCATGCTGGCTGCTTTCTCGGCTCTGCATCTTTCAGCCTCAGGGAGCTGGAAGGGAGCAGCTCTCCAGGTGGAAGGATGCAGAAGTGAGGTCACTCAGTGCAGACTCACAGACGGCACCCTGAGACCTCAGGAGCTGGGAGTACTGTTACCCAGGCTTGGCACCGTGCCACAGACCTGTGACGTCCATAAGACACCCACGACTGCAGAGATGGTGGAAGGGCTAGGGTTGGAGAGGGAGACGTCGATGCAGACAGCTGTACTCATGCAACGTGGCAGAGCCATTTCATTCTCAGAGGTGAGCAGTCTTGACTCAACCCTGAGTTGCCATGAGGCCAGCAGCACCCTTCTTGAGAGCCATCCTGCCACATTTATGGATAGGAACAGGCCTGGGCCAGAGAAAGCTGCAGAATTAACATGCCTTGGCTTCCCTGGGGAGCCTGCAATTCCTTCAGAATGGAGCCTCTGGAGTCCCTTTGTCCCGTCTGAGGAAGGTGGACACTTTAAGGCCTAAGAGAGAATAACCATGAGACCATTTCTCAATGCCCTCCAGCAGCCCACTGTTTTTGGCATCTGCACTTGGCGGCACACCTCCAGAAGGTTTCTCCTCTGAGATGTGCAGCGGACTGCACCGGATGTCAGATTTTCACTGACTCAGAAGCTGGAGTGTCGACACTCCAACTATGAGTCTAGACCCAGCTTTGATGAGGGTGCTGCTAATGCAGGGCTGTGGGGCACCTTCCTGGGAGGGCTGGGATGCATCAGCCTCACCGCCTCCAATCAATCTGTCTGGTTTTGTTTAAACAGGAACGTGCAACCAGCCAAATCCCACTTATCCCTGGCTGCTGGGGTCCCAGAGGTTATGTGCAGAGTTGAAATAAAAAGAGAAAACCCCCAAATGGTGTTACTGCTTTGTGTTTGAATTTCATGCCCCACCAACGTGTGAAAACTTTCATGTCTTTAGCTTTTTGTTGGAAGATTTTACACACATACAAAAGTGAACAGAATGTGGTAATTGGCCCCGTGGACTATCTAGCTATTCCCTTATCATCAGTGATCAACTCACAACCCAACTTATGTCTTCTGTATCCCTCTTATGTCCCCATACCATTAAAAAAATTTTTTTATATAATTTATTTTGGTATCATTAATCTATAATTACATGTGCAATACTATGGGTATTAAACTACCCCCTTCATCAGGTGCCCCCCACCAACCTCATTACAGTCACTGTCCATCAGCGTAGTGAGATGCTATAGAATCACTACTTGTCTTGTCTGAGTTGTACACCCTCCCCACGCCCCCCCCAACATTTCATCTGCTAATCGTAATGCCCCTTTTGCCCCCTTGTCCCTCCCTTCCCACCCATCCTCCTCAGTTCCTTTCCTTTTGGTAACTATTAGTCCGTTCTTGGGTTCTGTGAGTCTGCTGCTGTTTTGTTCCTTCAGTATTGTTTCTTTGTTCTTATACTCCACATATGAGTGAAATCATTTGATACTTGTCTTTTTCGGCTTGGCTTATTTCACTGAGCATAATACCCTCTAGCTCCATCCATGTTGTTGCAAATGGTAGGATTTGTTTTCTTCTTATGGCTGAATAATATTCCATTGTGTATATGTACCACCTCTTCTTTATCCATTCATTAACTGATGGACACTTAGGATGCTTCCATTTCTTAGCTATTGTAAATAGTGCCGCGATAAGCATAGGGGTGCATCTGTCTTTTTCAAACGGGCTGCTGCAGTCTTAGGGTAAATTCCTAGGAGTGGAATTCCTGGGTCAAATGGTATTTGTATTTTGAATTTTTTGAGGAACCTCCGTATTGCTTTCCACAATGGTTGAACTAATTTGCATTCCCACCAGCAGTGTAGGAGGGTTCCCTTTTCTCCACATCGTCGCCAGCATTTCTTGTTGTTTGTGTTTTGGATGTTGGCCATCCTCACTGGTGTGAGGTGATATCTCATTGTGGTTTTAATCTGCATTCCTCTGATGATTAGCGATGTGGAGCATCTTTTCATGTGCCTGTTGGCCATCTGAATTTCTTCTTTAGAGTGCTGCCTATTCATGTCCTCTGTCCATTTCTTAATTGGATTATTTGCTTTTTGTTTGTTAAGGTGCGTGAGTTCTTTATATATTTTGGATGTCAACCTTTTATCAGATATGTCATTTATGAATATATTCTCCCATACCGTAGGATGTCTTTTTGTTCTACTGATGGTGTCCTTTGCTGTAAGGAAGGTTTTCAGCTTGATATAGTCCCACTTGTTCATTTTTGCTTTTGTTTCTCTTGCCTGGGGAGATATGTTCATGAAGAAGTCGCTCATGTTCATGTCCAAGAGATTTTTGCCTATGTTTTTTTCTAAGAGTTTTATGGTTTCATGACTTACATTCAGGTCTTTGATCCACCTTGAGTTTACCTTTGTGTATGGGGCTAGACAGTAGTCCAGTTTCATTCTCTTACATGTAGCTGTCCACTTTTTCCAACACCAGCTGCTGAAGAGGCTGTCATCTCCCCATTGTATATCCAAGGCTCCTTTATCAAATATTAATTGACTGTATATGTTTGGGTTAATGTCTGGATTTTCTATTTTGTTCCACTGGTCTGTGGGTCTGTTTTTGTGCCAATACCAAATTGTCTTGATTACTGTGGCTTTGTAGTAGAGCTTGAAGTCAGGGAGCGTAATTCCCCCTGTTTTATTCCTCCTTCTCAGGATTGCTTTGGCTATTCGGGGTCTTTTGTGGTTCCATATGAATTTTAGAATTATTTGTTCCTGTTCATTGAAGAAAGCTGTTGGTAGTTTGATAGGGATTGCGTTGAATCTGTAGATTGCGTTAGGTAGTATAGCCATTTTGACAATATTTATTCTTCCTAGCCAAGAGCATGGGGTGCATTTCCATTTGTTAGTGTCCTCTTTAATTTCTCTTAGGAGTGTCTTGTAGTTTTCAGTGTACAGGTCTTTCACTTCCTTCGTTAGGTTTATTCCTAGGTATTTTATTCTTTTTGATGCAATTGTGAATGGAATTGTTTTTCTGATTTCTCTTTCTGTTAGTTCATCATTAGTGTATAGGAAAGCAGCAGATTTCTGTGTGTTAATTTTGTATCCTGCCACTTTGCTGAATTCGTATATTAGTTCTAGTAGTTTTGGAATGGAGTCTTTAGGGTTTTTTATGTACAGTATCATGTCATCTGCAAATAGTGACAATTTGACTTCTTCTTTACCAATCTGGATGCCTTGTATTTCTTTGTTCAGTCTGATTGCCATGGCTAGGACCTCCAGTACTATGTTGAATAACAGTGGAGAGAGTGGGCATCCCTGTCTTGTTTCTGTTCTTAGATGAAAAGCTTTCAGCTTCTCGCCGTTAAGTATGCTAGCTGTGGGTTTCTCATATATGGCCTTTATGATGTTGAGGTACTTGCTGTCCAAACCCATTTTGTTGAGAGTTTTAATCATGAATGGATGCTGAATTTTGTCAAATGCTTTTTCAGCATCTATGGAGATGATCATGTGGGTTTTTTTCTTTTTGTTGATGTGGTGGATGATGTTGATGGATTTTCGAATGTTGTACCATCCTTGCATCCCTGGGATGAATCCCACTTGATCATGGTGTATGATCCTCTTGTATTTTTGAATTCAGTTTGCTAATATTTTGTTGAGTATTTTTGCATCTACGTTCATCAGGGATATTGGTCTGTAATTTTCTTTTTTGGTGAGGTCTTTGCCTGGTTTTGGTATTAGAGTGATGCTGGCTTCATAGAATGAGTTTGGAAGTATTCCCTCCTCTTCTATTTTTTGGAAAACTTTAAGGAGAATCGGTGTTATTTCTTCTCTATATGTCTGGTAGAATTCAGAGGTGAATCCATCAGGCCCAGGGGTTTTGTTCTTGGGTAGTTTTTTGATTACCAATTCAATTTCGTGCTGGTGATTGGTCTGTTTATTTTTTCTGTTTCTTGCTTGGTCAGTCTTGGAAGGTTGTATTTTTCTAAGAAGTTGTCCATTTCTTCTATGTTTTCCAGCTTGTTAGCATATAGATTCTCATAATATTCTCTTATAATTCTTTGTATTTCTGTGGGGTCCGTCGTGATTTTTCCTTTCTCATTTCTGATTGTGTTTATGTGTGTAGATTCTCTTTTTCTCTTAATGAGTCTGGCTAGGGGTTTATCTATTTTGTTTATTTTTTCAAAGAACCAGCTCTTGGTTTTATTGATTTTTTCTATTGTTTTATTCTTCTCAATTTTATTTATTTCTTCTCTGATCTTTATTATGTCCCTCCTTCTGGTGACTTTGGGCCTCATTTGTTCTTCTTTTTCCAATTTCAGTAATTGTGTCTTTAGACTATTCATTTGGAAATGTTCTTCCTTCTTTAAATAGGCCTGGATTGCAATATACTTTCCTCTTAGAACTGCCTTTGCTGCGTCCCACAGAAGTTGTGGCTTTGTGTTGTTGTCACTAGTTTCCATATATTCTTTGATTTCTGTTTTGACTTGGTCGTTAACCCATTGATTAGTTAGGAGAATGTTGTTAAGTCTCCATGTCTTTGTGAGCCTTTTTGATTTCTTTCTAAAATTTATTTCTAGTTTTATACCTTTGTGATCTGAGAAGCTGGTTGGTAGGATTTCAATATTTTTGAATTTACTGAGGTTCTTTTTGTGACCTAGTATGTGGTCTATTCTGGAAAATGTTCCATGTGCACTTGAGAAGAATGTGTATGCTGTTGCCTTTGGGTGCAGAGTTCTGTAGATGTGTGTTAGGTCCATCTGTTCTAGTGTGTTGTTAAGTGCCTCTGTGTCTTTACTTATTTTCTGTCTGGTTGATCTGTCCTTTGGAGTGAGTGGTGTGTTGAAGTCTCCTAAAATGAATGCATTGCTTTCTGTTTTCTTCTTTAATTCTGTTAGTATTTGTTTCACATATGCTGGCGCTCCTGTGTTGGGTGCATATATATTTATAATAGTTATATCTTCTTGTTGGACTGACCCCTTTATCATTATGTAATGTCCTTCTTTATCTCTTGCTACTGTCTTCATTTTGAAGTCTATTTTGTCTGATAGAAGTACTGCAACACCTGCTTTTTTCTCTTTGTTGTTTGCATGAAATATCTTTTTCCATCCCTTCACTTTTAGTGTGTATATCTTTGGTTTTGAGGTGAGTCTCTTGTAAGCAGCATATAGATGGGTCTTGCTTTTTTATCCATTCTGTTACTCTGTGTCTTTTGATTGGTGCATTCAGTCCATTTACATTTAGGGTGATTATTGATAGGTATGTACTTATTGCCATTGCTGGCTTTAGATTCGTGGTTACCACAGGTTCAAGGGTTCCTTCTTTACTATGTAACAATCTAACTTAACTTTCTTGTTAAGTTATTGTAAACACAGTCTGATGTTTCTTTATTTCTCTCCCTTCTTATTCTTCCTCCTCCATTCTTTATATACTAGGTGTTTTATTCTTTGCCTTTAATTAGTATGTGGATGGTCTGCTTTCTTTGCTATGATTTTATTTTCTCTGGTGACATCTGTTTAGCCTTAGGGGTGCTTCCCTTTAGAGCAGCCCGTTTAAGATATCCTGTAGTGGTGGTTTATGAGAGGTAAACTCTCTCAACTTTCGTTTATCTGGAAATTGTTTAATCCCTCCATCATATTTAAATGATAATCGTGCTGGATACAATATTCTTGGTTCGAGGCCCTTCTGTTTCATAACGTTAAATATATCATGCCATTCTCTTCTGGCCTGTAAGGTTTCTGTTGAGAAGTCTGATGATAGTCTGATGGGTTTTCCTTTGTAGGTGATCTTTTTCCTCTCTCTAGCTGCCTTTAATACCCTGTCTTTTTCTTTGGTCTTTGCCATCTTAATTATTATGTGTCTTGGTGTTGTCTTCCTTGGGTCCCTTGTGTTGGGAGATCTGTGGGCTTCTGTGGACTGTGAGACTATTTCCTTCTCCAGGAGGGAAAGTTTTCAGCAATTATTTCTTCAAAGACACTTTCTATCCCTTTCTGTCTCTCTTCTTCCTCTGGTACTCCTATAATGCGAATATTGTTCCATTTGCATTGGTCACACAGTTCTCTTAATATTCTTTCATTCCTAGAAATCCTTTTATCTGTCTCTGCCTCAGCTTCTCTGTATTCCTGTTCTCTGATTTCTGTTCCATTAACAGTCTCTTGCATCTCATCCAGTCTGCTGTTAAGCCCGTCGATCGCTTGTCTGATTTCTGCATTGTCTTTCCTCACTTCCTCCCTCAGCTCTTGCACATTTCTCTGTAGGTCCATCAGCATGGTTATGACTTTTATTCTGAATTCTTTTTCAGGGAGGCTGTGCATTTCCATCCCTTCAGACTCCCTCTCTGGGGTTGTCTTTTCATGGGTATAGAAGTGGTTGCTGGTAGTTGCCACATATGTCAGCTGGGCTCTTTAAGACTTTAAAAAGAGAAAGAAAAGAAAAAACAAAAAAAACCCGCCCACTGTGAGTAGATTCTGTGGGGATGCTGTAGGTGGCACTGTTGCCCCACTATTCCGCAGCCATTGCCGCACCGCTCAGCAGGGCCCTTTATAGCTCTGGCCGGGGTGGGAACGAATGGGAGGCTGTTGATCTCAGTGAGAAGTCTAAGTGCAGCCACGCTTTCCCAGTCGCCAGCTAAGGGGTCCGAAACTCCCCAGGACTCCCAGCCCGCTGGGCTGAGTGTG
Organism: Smutsia gigantea; assembly: GCA_032199065.1. Classification (NCBI taxonomy): domain Eukaryota; kingdom Metazoa; phylum Chordata; class Mammalia; order Pholidota; family Manidae; genus Smutsia; species Smutsia gigantea. Next base: position 39,652 of record JAVSCE010015560.1, on the reverse strand, counting down.
CTGGGGCGATCCAGCTCCTCTGCTGGGCTCCTGTCTAAGACTGCTGAAGAAAGTGCGCTCTCTTCTTTTTTTTTTTTCCTTCCCGGGAGCTGGCTGCAAGCACCCTGGCACGTTCCCTGCTCAAATCCTGCCCCTCTGTCTCTCCAATCTCCGCTACACCGTACTATGTGTATCAGCGCTCCCCGCGCAGATCACCGGGGCTGGTTATTTCGCAGGGTGTACTTCCACTCCCTCCTGGCTCTGAATCCTCTCCTCCCGCCAGTGCGCTGGGGTAGGTGAGTGCTCGGGTCCTGCCAGGTCACGGCTCCGTATCTTACCCGCCTCTTGGGGTGCCAAGTTCTCTCGGGTGTAGCTGCACGCTGTGCGCTTTCCTGTGTATTCTGGTCTCTCTTTTAGGAATAGTTGTATTTGCTGTATTTTCGTAGATAAATATAGTGTTGGGAGGAGATTTCTGCCGCCCTGCTCACGCCGCCATCTTCACCCCATACCATTTTTAAGCAAATCTAGACAACCCATCATTCCATTCTTAAAAATGTTGGTATCGAACTCTGACCAAATCTTTTTATTAGAATGCTAGGTAGAGAGGAAATTAAGTGCTTTAAGTTTATCTTTCTATGTCTACTAAAGTTTGAAAAGAAGAGAGAAGAGGAAAAATAGATGCTGACGATTAATGTTGAAGACTTGCCCATAAATAAGGGGTCTCAGTGGTGGCTGGGTGGTCTGTCGGAGGCTAGATTGGGAGGGAACCCACTGCTCTCGGCGGTTGGTGGGTGGTATTTGCGCTGGGAGTGAGAGCAGGGAGCTGTCTGCACATGGGCTCCCAGCGCAGAGGTGGAGGGCAGCAGGCAGCCAGCCTCTGACTGGTCCCATAAATCGCCTTGTGAGCCTACATATGTGTTGGGTAGAAGCTAAGCAGGTGTATTGTGAAGGACCTGGGAGACACAGATGTGGGGAGAGGCATTTCGTGTACCAAAGTGGCCCCCAGAGACTTGGGCTCTGAGAACCCTGGGAGCAGCAGCGATTGTGCTGAGATGCCTGAGGGCCTCAGGAAGCAGATGGCAAAGCTGTGGTGGCACTGTTGCTGATGGGAGCTGACGACTAGTCAGAGGAGCAGTAAGTCACCCCTACGAGCCACTGTATCCTGAGACACAGGTATGGCAGTCAGCCCTCTCTCTGACCCTAAGAGCTAGCTGCAGAGCAGATGGACCCAGCATGGAGGTCAAAAAGGTGGAAGATTAGGAACAGAGCACAGGGTGGTGGCCATGTCCGGGAGCAAGGAGGGGCCAGCATGAATCACCATGAACTTTGGGGAGTCAGGCAGGATGGGGGTCAGGGGCCATATACCCTTGCTCTGCCACTTTGAGCTATTACCTTTGGGAAGCTTCCTTGACCTTTCTGTGCCTCCGTTTCCTTGTCTGGAGATGGGGGCTCTCCTGTAGAGGGCTGTGAGAACTGAAGGCATGTGGTGCCAGATATTTAGTCTGCACTCCACACGCATTAAGCACTTGTGCCTTGCGTCACGGTCATCTTACCACTCTTATCACAGTTGGGGTGCTGATACGAAGTGAGAGGGAACACTGTCTACTGAGTAAAGTCTAGCCCCCTAAGCACCTGCGCAGGCCCACCTGCTGACTCACCTGCTGACTCACCTTCCTGATATGGGTTCCTGCTCCGTGTACAGCCAGTGCTAGCCCTGCCCTGTTTGGTCCCTCCCCTCACTAGCTGTTTCCTCTCGGCTACTTGAATCTCCAGTCCCAGTTCTAGTCCTCTCAGCGCTTTCTCGGGAGCACCTTCTCTGTGGAGCATCTTGGGCAACACCCCAGCGTGAGCATACCCCCCCATCTTCTCCTGCTCTCTGCTCTGGGGGCTCATGCCTTTGAGGACTGGTGCTGACCATGAGGTGGGGCTGTAAATCTTGACCACAAGCACTCAGCCTTATTTAATCCAACAAACATGAATGGAGTTTCTGTGCTGTGCCCGGCCCTTGCTGGGTGTTGGAGATTCAAAATGAGAAAGACGCAGCCCCATCCGAATGTCCAGCCAAGAGAGAGCGATGAGTCAACAAAGCCAGGCGAGGTAATGGGACCACAGTGAGACCCCAGGAAAGTTCTCTGGAAACCCCGAGGCATGACCTCTTAGTTAATTTTCATGTCTTCCACAGGCACACTGTCACGTATCAGCAGATGCTCAATAAATAGTTTGCTTAAAAGGAAGAATTTACCCAGTATAGACTTCATCTGGCTCTCTGCAGACTACTGTGTACCATGACCCTTGGCTAACCCCTCCTTCATGACTTATACAACGGTTGGGTCTCTGAGAAGGGTCTCCTTGGGGTCTGGGCCCTGCCAGCCATCTGGTGGGAACAGGCACGTTGAGTGAATTCTAACTGTGGCACGTGGCCTGTGATTCCCCACTCTGCCCTCTGCCCTTCCAGGTCTAACTCACCCGGTGGGGACAGAAGTTGTCTTCATGTTCAGGTGACCTGCTCTGAGGCCACCAAGGATGTTCTGTATCCCATACTGGGGGCAGCAGGATGACTTCCCCTTGTTGGGAGTCACTCGCTGGGATGTGGTGTCCAGGGTGGGCAGGCAGGCCAGCACAAAAGGAGCAGACAGCCTTGACCAAGGCTGGCTGCCCGCCCCCCGTCCACCCGTCCCCTTTGTAAGAAAGCAGTTCTGTCTGGACAGGACTGGACTAAACCAAGCCTAAGGAAGGATTTTATATCAGGGTTTAATTTTCCTGCATTCTCTATAAACAGCCATTGACTGATTGCTTGATTTGCAAGACTGTTTAAAATAAAATAGAATGTTTCTTTTAGGCATCCAAATCACTTAGGAGATCATTTCCAACTTGTTTCCAAAGAATCTCTGGACAGGAACAGTCTATTACGGCTGACCCTGTGGCTGTACCCACTGCCTCAGTACCCATGTGGACCTCGTCCTATCTTGCACACACTGGACACAAAGCTGAGAAAGGGGCAAAGACTCAAGTCTGTTTCAGACAAGAACCTGAAGTGACTGAGGGAAAGTTCTGCAAAGAACAGTTTGATTTTAGGTGAAACCTGGCCAAACTCTGCCTGTTAGTTTTTTGTGTGCCAGTGTTTAAAATTTAAATATTCTTTGCATTTTTCCCCAACATCGCAGTTAAATTAGAAGCTGGCTTAAAGGACAGATATTTATAGATGTACATGCCTGCTGGTGAGGCCTCGCTGCCTGTGAGTTTTTGAGCCACTGGGGAAGGTGTGCTTTATATATAGAGTCTGCGTGTTTAATGTTATTTGAATGATGATTGCAAGGTGCTCAGAGAAGGCTTGACTTTATTTAGACATTCTATGTCTTCGCAGTTTCCTCTCTGGGCCGACTCTTGGCTCCCTCTGCAGACAGTGTGTGTGTGTGGTAAGAAAAAGGCTGTGTGTGGGGGCTTGGAGTAGGGAAAGATCAGGGAAATAGATTTTTTTCTTATGAGGAGATTGTATTGTTCATACTTGAAATTCCCCCTGGAACAATTTGGTTAAATGTACATCTGCATAAAGCTGAGTTATGGCCGCTAGATGAGCCTCCCATATAAGGAAGACTTGGAGGTGAGTTACAGATTGTGTCATCTGTGATTTCTCCTGGCCTGGACACACTGAAACATGCAATAAGCTTGAACTGGAGCAACCCCATATAATCCAAAGGGTCTCCTGCCTCCAAGAGAGGATTTCAGACAGGAAGCCGTCATCACTTATAAAGAACAATAGAAACACAGTTGGTTGATTCATGGAGAAGAAAACAGTAGAGCCGTCCCCACCAGTATGCTCCTTGTTGGAAGCTCAGTCCAGGAAGTATTTTGAAGTACCTTCTTCGTGCAGACACCCTCTCTCTATCGAGGGCACTTGGGGACTTGAAGATGAGTGCAACACAACCCACAGTGAATTTTTGAAGTCCCAGGGGCAGGCAGCCCACCTGCTGTGAGAGCTCGGCAGAGATGCCATCCTCTGAGAAGGTGTCAGGGGCTCTACAGAAGATGGGCGGCTCAATAGGGGAGTGCGGAACGGTGGCTGCTCCTTCCTGGTCCCGGTGAGGATGGCAATCTCGTCCTCACTTCTGGCCAGGAGCCTGCTTCTGAGGGCTCCTCCCCATGTGGGGGGCTGGTGTCCCATTTCATGGGTGGGCAAGAGCAGATGCTCTTGAGAAGTGGAGGAGCAGGCTCCAGCTCTGTCTGGCCTTAGCTGCCGCCCTCCCAGCTTCTGTGCTCCTCCGGGTCAGAAGAAAAGGATGCACACGGGGTGTGGTGGTGTGGTCCAGGCACCACAGCTGGCCTGCTCCAGGGGTGCATTTCTTCCCTGGGGGAGCCTCCACCATGCACACGGGGTCCTGATGTGGGAAACCTCTCCAGCATCTCTGGTGTCCTCCCCTGGCTCTGCGCCCTTGTCTGTCTCCCTTCTGGGTGAGCCTGCTCTGCAGCTGCATCCACTTGCTCCTGGGAAGACTGGTGTCTGGACCCACAGGAGACCCCCAGGCAGGTGCTGCATTCAGTCTTCTTCCCCGAAGAACCTTCAAGTCTTCCAGGCCCATATGCCCTGTGCTTCGCCAGCAGGGGTGGCGGTGGGATGGTCTCCGGGAGGCAGCACCTCGGCAGACAACTTGACCAGGAGCTGTCTGCGACCCTCACTGAGCTGCGCTGAGAACCTGGGGCTGAGGCTGGACCCTTCCTGCCCCTCCAGGGGGAGTATGACCAGGGCCAGGGCTTTGGCCCCTGGGCTCTCCCAAGGGAGCAGGAGCCTCAAGAGAGCTGGGGACGAAGGCTGATGCACGGTACTGGCGTGGGCTGTGTGTCTTCAGGTCTCGGGAGGGTGGGCCCTTTAGGCTGGCATTTCCAGGGATGTGAGATTGAACTTGTTCTGGAATTGTAAAAACACAGAATCTACTTTGAAAGAATCTGCCTTTGATGCATTCTTTGGTGGCAGTTCCACACCAAAAGCCAAGATCAGAGTTACCCTTGGCTTCCCCTGCTCCACATACAGGACATGTGAGCTGTTGAAACACTCGATGGAGTTCCTCAACCCAAGGGCAGGCCTGGCTGTAGGAGGTGTTGGACCTGAAAGACACTGAGGTCCTCATACTTCCAGGATGCCCACTGATGTAGGATGGGAACTGTGGTGAACGGGGTGGGGTCCCCAGATGCCACCAGGTGCCCCATGCAGGAGAGCCCAGCAGGGCTCTGGGATGGACAGCGGGGCAGAACCTCCTAATTATAAGGACCTTGTCCCAGTGCTACGTGGACTGCTCCTCTCTCACCAGGATGTTCAAGCAGAGTCTGCCTGACCACCCTACCCCTGCCAGCCCCACCACAAGGAGAGTCCTTGAGAGAGCTCCGAGCCTCAGGACGTGGAAGCTCCCTAGTCAGGCCCAGTTGCCTAGCCAAGCTCTGCCATCATTTCTTCTGGAGGCTTCTGAGATGTTGTGGTTCTGTTCCAACCCTTGTGAGGTCAGCTGGGAGCTTGTTTCAGGAACGTGGCAGGGTCATGGACCGAGGGCTGGAACTCACACAGCCCTAGGGTTCTCTGCCCCTGGGAGAAGCTTTGATGGCAGCAACTGCTTGGGCCCCAGCCCTGGGCACACCCACCAGTGCCCAGCACCCCCAGCACGCAGTCTGCAGGCCTGCCAAGGCTGCTGCAGGCTTGCCATTCATGTATGGCTTTACCAAGGTATCGGGTGGGGGGCAGGAAAGGGGACTCTGGCCTCTTATGCAATGTATTTCTATAGTCAGAAGTTGCTTGTAACAGTCACAAATTACTTTTGAAATAAAACAATGCAAAAAATCTTTTCACAGTTCTCACTTGGAAGCAGGTGATCCCCATGACAGTGCAGCTCCCTTAGGCCTGGAACTGACTCGTTAACCTAGTAACACCCTCTGAATCCTGAAGCATGCTAGCTCATCAGATCACCTGAAACAGGGTGACCTGGAAGGGAGGAACGTGCAACGAGTCAACAGTGTTGGGTTTACGCACAGTGGGTGGTGGGATGGAGGGGAGGGGGACATTTTAGATCAGGAGTCCCCGAGGGAACCCAGGTTCATAACATCCCTGGGCTGCAGGGCACTGTAGGAACCTGCTAGCACAGCATTTTCTAGTTGTGCTTCCTAGAGACCCAGGGGTTGTGGGGGTCTTCTCCCATCCCCTCTTCCCACCAGAGCCCCTGCATTGCTGTGCTTTCCATGTTGGTCGGGCAAGGGCTCTTGGCTAACGACCATGAGGCTTCTGGCCCAGCCCACATGCCTCATGCACAGACAAGGGTCTGGAGTTAGAGGGCAAGTGTTCACAGGCATCGCGTCACTGTGCAGGCCTGGAGTGGGGCTGGGCCCTCCATGCAGCCAGGCCTGGCAGCTGTTGGTGCCAAAGGAGCATACAGTGAGGGGCCAAGCCTTTTCTGAGAAAGGTCAGGGGGCCTATGTTTAAAAGGGCAGCTCAGGTGTGTGTGAGGCATGGCCATGGGAGGCCTGAGGAGCTGAGGGCTTCCAGTCCAGGGGTCCGTAGGGGGGCTGAGAGGAAGGCTTGGCCAATACCCCAGCTCGGCACTGCCTTCACTAGCGCCAGACCCTAGACCTCAGTCAGGAAGTCCTGACCGCCTGACCTCCTGCAGGAAGAGTGTGTGTGGACGTTTCTCTGGGATGAGGTTATTGGGGAGGTGGGTGGAGTGTGCACACTCTCAAGGGTTAAGCGCTACTGCTGACCTCTGCCTCCTGAAGACCTACACCCACATTGTCTAGCTTTCTCTAAGCAACTTTAGCTGCCCCGTACCTCCTTCAGGCTAGGAACAAAAACCACACTCAAGACTCTGCCGCTAGATTGCTCATTTCTGTGTGGAGGGACGCGGAAGGCCGTGCACTTCATCAGCATGTGTGCACGCATGTGTGTGTGTGTGCCTGAGGGACAGGCGTTTGTGGGCTGCTGTGACTTGGAGTTGGAGGCACCCGTGTCTCTTACCTCTTCCTTCTTTGTGCATGGACTCAGACCCCTCTGCTCTGTTCAGTTGCTCTGAAACTCCTTTTCTTCTCTGATCTGTGCTGCCTTTCCGGGCACAGCTCCGAGGGTGTGCCAGCAACCTGGGCCAACAGCAACAGTGGAAACCGGGACAGCTCTGGAAAAAAGTTTAATTAGCAGAAATGATCTGTGTGAGCCTCTGAGGCATCAGATTTCATTTTCAACTGGCTGGCCTGGAGCCGAGCCTGATGAATTTTCCTGCAGGACTGTTTCTGATTTTGAAGTGACTAGCTGGTGCTTGGCTCCAACCTTAATGCTGGCCCAGGAAGGTTGATGCACGGCCCTCTCAGACCCTGCTTTCTCTTGGCGGGCAGTGCCAAGTACACTTGGTGGGGTCTTGAGGGAAGTGTGGGGTGCCCGGGGTCATGTCAGCATGTGTGATGCCACATAGACTGGGCTCACCAGGGTGTCTCCTTCTTGGGTGAGGTGTATTGCTCTGAGTGTGGAATGCTAGCTGACAGGAAAGTGGTTTCAGGGGAAAATGACTTGGGGGAAGCGGAACCCTGTAAGCCACAGGGCCTGTGGTACTTACGGCTCTGGATCTGGTGTAGTAAAAGAATCGCCAAGGGGATTCTCAGGGCCCCTAGGGGCCCTCAGAAAGAAATTCGACTGGTATCACCCAGCTCCATGGGCAAGTGGCTGGTCTCACAGAGCCTTCTCAATTTGGCTTTAAATCAAAGGGGCCCATGAAAACCCCAAGATCCCACAGAATGTCCTCTGGAAAGGGGATAAGCCCAAACCTCTCAACCTCAAGGTCTAGGTTTCTGAGGATCTTGGATCTCCATGGAATGGCCCAAATTGTTCTCGGATTCTAAAACCATCCCTGTTACTCTAGAATTCTCTTCAGGACTTGGGGCTGTGCCTGTGTCCATCAGATCTTTCTGGGTAAGGGCACTTAGTCACCTTGGAGGGAGGCTTGCCATTGTCCAAGGGGGGTGCCTTTTACAGAAAGGTGGGAGCTCTGCAGGGGGCCTGGGTGCAGGCCTTGTGGCCTCCCCTCCAGCACACCCTGGTCCCTGCCCCGAGGCTGGCCTGTATGGGCTCTCCCTTACTCCCTGCCCTCTGGTTGGGGCCAGCAATGGGGAGCCCAGTGGGAGCCCAGAGGGAGGAGAGGGCGGTGTAGGCCTTTATCCTGCCTTCCTCCTTGCTGTTTCTGTCAGTGTCTCTCACCCAGGGTCAAGGGCCTCTCAGCCTTCTCTCTCTTCTTCCACCTGATCACCCCCCTCCCCCCACCCCCATCTCCTCTGGTCTCTGAACCTGCCAGGTTTGGTGTACTGCAGTGCCCTGGGCTCCCTGCAGTCTGGGTATGCCTTTCTAGCCAGCCGCCCTCCTCGGATTATTCTAACTGGAGTTTGCACTGTTTCCTGCTGGGTCTCCTGCTGACAAAGCAGGAAAACCATCTTTTCTAGATTTTCTATAAAGTGACTTTTGACAGTCTCATTCTCTGAGGACAAAGCTCCTCAAAGACATGTGCTGGGGAGCAAAGAAATGATGGAAAAGTTAAAAAACAATCCTGGGGCACAGAGCTGTGGTCTTTTGTGGTGTTATGGCTCACACTTGGCCAGGCTGGTGCCGGGCGGGGAGACGTGGGTAAGCAGGCGGAGCGATGGGAGGGCTGCGGCTGAATCACAGGGTGAGGTGGCCCCTACCTATCCACAAAGGTGTGGATGAACACAGGGGTGCCCATTTATCTCCTAGGAGCCCTCATCGAATGCTGGCAACTAAAGGAATCCCACGTCAGGGACCCAGGCTGGCCACAGATAGGCAGATGTGGGACCAAAGAGAGAACCTGCTGCTGGATCAGCCAGGGTTCTCCAGGGAAGCAGGCCACTGGGATATGCCGAAAGAGACGGGCTCGTGAAATGTGGACCAGCTGCAGGCTGGGCCTAGGACAACTGCTGGTGTAGTTCCAGGTCAAACCCGAAGGCCTGGGAAGCAGGAGCACTGACACCCAAGGGCAGGGAAGTTGGATGTCCAGCCCAAACAGAGAGGGCGAGGTGCCCCTTCCTCAGTGTTGGTCCTATTTGAGCCTTCAGGACTGGATGAGGCCCCACACTGGGGAGGGGTCTGCTTTCCTCCGTCTACCCATTCAGCTGCCCTTCTCTTCCAGAGACACCCGCACACACTCCCAGAATCATGTTTCAGCTTTCTGGGCATCTGCCCCATCAAATCAATGCAGAAAACCAACCATCACACCAGGTGAAGTAGCACGTGACAGAAACGACAGAATTTCAAGGGCCATCCTAACAGGCTCCAAGAGCTTTCACCCTCGGCAGGGTCTGCTGGGCCGACGGAGATGTAGGAGAAGGAGCCCAGGAAGGGGATGTTGCTTTCAGAGGTTGGGGCCCAGGCCCTTGGGCCCCTCTCCAATTTCCCAAGGTGTAACCATCCCAGCCTCTTCTCTTTGCTCCCTTGGCCTCAGGGGTGACGCTATAGACACCTCTCTTTACCTGTTTAGCTACCAAGTTCGCAATTTTAAACCCATGTGAGTATTTGTACTAAATCTTCTCTATTCAAGTAGTGGCTGTGGGCTGTCCTCTCTGAACCCTGACCCTGCCTTTGTGGTCTGTGGGAGTGAGTGATTTCACCCTGGCCTGTAGGAGGCTGGCAGGTTGGCGGAGGCAGTGGGGAGAGATTGCCAGAACCACAGCAAGGGGGCAGAGGAGGCGAGGCAGCTCTGCTCATTTCTTCTGCCGGAGAATACTGGTGGCCTGGAGTAGGCAAGGGCCTGGGTAATGTTGGAAGGAAAAGTCAGGAAACCACTCCTCCCTCGGGGACTCAGAGTCCAAGGCATGCAGGCAGAGACTGCTGACAAAAAGGTGTGCTCCACACTTGGCTGGCTCATGGTGTCCCCTAGCAGTCCTTCAAGGAGCCGCCTGGCCCGATGCAGGTCTACCTCCCGGCCCCTCTGCATGATGCACAGCAGCCTGCCCATGTGTGGTGAGCAGGGATGCTGGCCAGCGGGGTCCACCAGGGCCTGTTAGGACTAGTAGAGGAGGCTGTGGGGGTCTGGCCTGCACGAGACACTGAATTACTCCAAGCCTAGCTTGGGCCCCATACCCTTCCCCGAGTTCTCTCTCCAGGATCCTCAGTACCTGCTGCAAGCCTCTCCCTGGCCTGTCCCAACCAGTCCTCCAGGCAAGAACCAACCAGTTCTGTCGGCAGTGGCTGCTTTATCTTAAGCTGGGCCCCCCAGAGACCCAGAAACTGCTGGAAGAGTGAGATCCTTGAGGGAACAAGGCTCCCTGTTGCAAGCTGAATCCATACTTTGAAGCCACAGTGCTCAGCACTTCTGAAGGGGACTGTATTTGGAGATAAGGTCTTTACGGAAGTGATTAAGTTCAGTTGAGGCCCTAATTCAACCTGGCTGCTGTCCCTCTAAGAAGAGATTAGGACACAGGGAGAGACCCCACAAGTGTGTGTGCACAGAGGGACAGCCACATGAAGGGGATGGCCACGTGAGAGCCTGGCCAGCTGTCAGTCAAGGCAAGAAGCCCCAGAGGAACCCAACCCTGACAGTGCCTTGATCTTGGACTTGCAACCTCCAGAACTGTACTGTGGTGTCTGTTGTCTGAGCCACCCGAGTACACTAAGCCAGTCCCCATTACTTCCTCCAGCTGATTTGAATCCTGCACTGTTCAGATTTCCCTCTGTATTAATTTCCTATGGAGGTGGTAACAAATTGCTACAAACTTAGTGGCTTTAAGCAACACATCCCGCACAGTAGTGGAGGTCAGAAGTCTACAAACAAGGTTTCAGCAGGCTGACTCCTACTGGGTCTGCAGGGAAGAATCCGTTTCCTTGCATTATTCTAGGGGCCACCCACGTTCCTTAGCTCATGGCCCCTTCCTCGAATTACTCTACCCTCCACAAACTGCTGCTGACTCTGACCTTCCTACCTGCTTCTTGTGCAGAAAAGCCAGCGGTGTGGTGCCAGTCTAGGCCTGAAGGCCTGAGAACCAGGAATTGGATGTCCCTTGTCCACTGGCCCTGTGGTTACATTGGGCCCCTGCGTAGTGCAGGGTTATCCCCCATCTTGAGCCTTAAAACATAATTATATCTGAAAAGTCCCTTTTGCCATGTGTAAGGTCACATATTCACAGGTTCTGGGGATTAGGGTGATGTCATCTTTGGGGGTGGTGTTTTCCTGCCGACCACATCAGCCTCTCCACAGGCTCTGTAACTCACACCACCTTGCTTATCCTTGGAAGCTGCTGGGAAACCCAGAAGCCAGCAGGGAAACAAGAGATAATAGGGTCTCTGGCCTCCCACCCTGGCCACTGCCTTCCCTTGCACTTGGCCTCCACTGTGTGGAGTCCATGAGGAGATTGGGGAGGAGGGGGTACAGCTGGGGACTTGCCCTTGTCTCGTCCTGCTCTGAAAGCCCACCGCATGGCATCAGACATGCTGGAAAACTGGATGGAGCTATTTAAACCCAGGGGCTGGGCTAAGAGCTCTGCCACTGAGTGTAGGTGGCCCTAATAGTAGAGGCTTTGATGGTGCCTGAGAGGAGCTCCTCAGGAGGGGTAGAGTGAGATGGTTAAATATGGCTCTTCTGTCACTTATCTGCTGTGGGGTGTGGAGGAGTCCCTCTGAGTGAATAGGGTAAGTGCCAAGGCCTGAGGTCACCCTGAGACTGATAGCCCTTCTGTGCCAGAAGGCGCTGCACACCCATGAGGCTCTGAATGTGAGTGTGGGCGTGAGTGTGCAGTGGGGCCGACTCACCCCGGGGCTCCAGTGGGAACTGAACTTGCTGTCACCCTCAAGGCCATACCTATGTCCCTGCTCCAGAGACAGACCGGATTCCAGGTGTGGTCACTGTGCGCCAGCTTGAGGGATCTGTTCAGGGCTGGGAGGAGGCTGGGGCTCTGAAGGAAGAGCAGGGCCTGGGGCAGGAGCGCAGGCCTTGGGTGGGACTCACCCACCTGGTCCTTGAGGCCTCAGGCAATGTTACACAACCTCTGGTCTCCATTTCCGGATCTGGAGAGCGGAGCAGTGGCCACCCCTCCTCGGGTGGTGGTGAGGTCACGTGAGCTAATTTAGGTGGGTTCCAGTAAATGAATCCAGTCAAGGGCTCAGCCTGGCACCTGGTGCGTGGTGCTCGGAAGTGTCAGAACGTCAGCCCTCAGGATGCTGTGCCCCTTAACACCTGCTCCCACTCAGTGGCTTTCTCCCCGTCCCAGTTCATGCTCCCCTTCCCACCACCCCCTCCTCAGTCCCTGCAGAGGAGGCCTCTGGAGAGTCTTGCCAAAAGGCTCATTTACCAGGGCGGTCCCAGCCAGGTTCCTGTTTGCCTAAACCAAGCTTGCAAGCCCTTCAAAGGAACGTGGCAAACCCGGATAGAAAGGTTTGTTTTTGTTCTCATACAGAAGAAGGAGACAGAAAAGTTTACTGAGTAAGTCAGGCCCCATTAAACTCGCAAAAAGGCCCTTTGTTCCAGCTGAGACGAGTGAAAAACTAGAAGTGGTGGAGGGTGTGGGCTTGTCTCTCTGTTCAAGCAGTCAGGTGGGACTGGCACCACCCGCGTTTCCTGCCTGAGCCCCGGGCCTGGACCCTCCAGCAGTGGGTCGTGTCTTTGATAGCAGAGGACTGGAGAATGACTCAGCCAGAAGCCTGTCTTTTAGTCTAACTGGATTTTTATCTTAAAAAACAACTATACACAGTACTTATTAAGCCACACAGTTTCTGCAGCACTTGCCCAGGTTGTATATCCTTGGGAGCGATGCCCCTAAGGCTCCTGCCTCAGGTTTAGTTCCCAGCTGAGCTGGGGCTGGAGGAGGCCAGCTTGATTATGCATGTTGTCCTACACTGCTATTCCTGACACTGGCCTAGACTAGTTGGCTTGTCCCTAACCCTTGGTTTATAGTAAAAAGAGATGTATATTAAGATTAGTTTGTTCCTATTAAATTATAAATCCCTCCAGGCAGGTCACCAAATGACTGCCCCCTTCTGCAGTTGTGCATCCTGTGAGACTGAGTGTGGTGGCCCTGCATCCAGGTCAATCCAATGGTATTAATGCATCCCTCCAGTACATGGAGATGTGCTTGGGGGGAAATCATGCCATTGTCCTAAACTGGGTGGTCCTAATGTGCATAATACAGTATAATTGAGCCCAGCTGTGTTGAAAGACAACAGCATGTAGGCCAGGAAGAAAGGGCCTCCCACCCCTGGACACCTTGGCTGCAGGAAGGGGCCCATGTGCTCTCAGCAGGCCCGGCTGGGTGGCTGGGTGGCTGGGTGCATGGGCTAGGAAACAGCCCTTCAGTGGGCAGATGGGGAGGGCGCACCTGGAGACTCTGCGATGGAGCCCTCAGGCCCAGGTTTCGGCCCGAGGCAGCCAAAGAAGGAAGGTCAGTTGCAGTTTCTGCCTTGACTCAGAGTTGACGTGTGAGTGTAGGAGCTTTTCTCCCTCTGGCTCCAGTTCCTTATCTGTTAAAAAAAGAGGGAGGGCAGGGTCCAGCCTACACCTGTTCTTAAGGACAGACTGAGCAAAAAAGGGCTGGGTTTGTGAAATAGCTCTGGGGCTAGCTTGGTGTCCCCATACTTGGTGCGACATGGTGCTTGGGCACCTCTGGGGATGGCTGGCCTGAGCGCGGAGACACAGTGGTGACTGCAGGGGCTGCACCTGGTCATGCTGGAGAGGGTGCGCCACTAAGGAAATACCCTGCCCATCCCAAGTGTTTCTTTTGGAGTGAGACAGCCCTGAGTTAGGATTTTTTTAAAATGGCTTCTTGAAGTGAATTGACATATGAGAAAGTGCACATATGTCAAGTGAGCAAGCTGATACATTTTGTATTGTGACTACACCAGTGAAACCATTACCTCGAACAAGACAGTGAACATAACAGTCACCCCCGAGAGTTTCCTCTTCCTCTCCTGCACCTACATCCAGGCAACTGCTGTCAGTGTTATCTCAAAGACACTTTCCATGTAAGATGCACTGTGACCTCAGGATCATTAAGTCCGGAGGAGTGGGCCTGTGTGGGTGAGGAGAGGTCGGGGGGGGTTTCTGGTGGATCAAGCATGGGATGAGCATTCACAGGCATGGTGGGCAGGGTAGGGGCAAAGGCCTTTACCCCTAAGTGACCTTTGGTCTTTGCCAGTGGAAAGAGGTTGGAACCCTGTCTGTGCCACTCTGCTGTGTGATCTTGGGCAAGACCCTAACCTCCATCAGCCTCAGTTTTCCTATTTGGGAAATGAGGATAATGATAGCCCCCCAAAAGTTTGTTATGAAAACTAAGTGAGTCTGTGTAAAGCACCCAGCGCATGGGAGGCTCTCAAAGAGTGGGGCTGCTGCACCTGCACTGAATGTTAACTGCAGAGATGTCTATCAGAAACATGCTCTCTCAGCCCCACAGGGCTTGGTGTCATCTGACATTTACTACTTGACTAGAGCACAGCTGAGGGCCAAGAAGTGAACCACCCATTGTGCTTAGAGCTGATGCTTATTCAGTACTGACTGTTCATGCTGCTCTTCCCACCTAGCATTTCATCTTTCCTCTTCTGAACCCATCATTCAAGGACATCACTCAACCCACCTCCAGGAAGCCTCCCCTGATTAGGAATCTAGGACTCAAGTTGCTTTCCTCCTTAGACCCTTAGTACTATTTTGGTTGTCACCATACAATCTCACAATCAAGAGTGCAGTGTTCTGCACTGTTTTCTGTGTTGTGCATCTCTATTTTGATTCCCATTTTGAGTACTAGTTTCTTAAGGGCTGGAATTTTGTCTCATGCTTCTTTGTACCTTCAGCCGCATTCTTAGGACAGAGTTAAATGAGGGTAGGAGTTCACCAAATAGGTGAGCAGTAATTTAGCTGGACACTGCAGAAAGTATCAGAGCCAGTTCTCACAGCCATCCCACACATGGAGAATTTTCCCAATGACAGAGGTAAGTGTGACAATGTATCTTAGTCAGCCAGCTGCTCTGACAGAACTCCATAGATGGAGCAGCTTATAAACAACAGACATTGATTCCTCACAGTCCTGGAAGCTGGAAATGCAAGATCAAGATGTCAGCAGATTTCAGACATTTCACTGTGTCCTCACCGTGTCCTCACATGGAGGAAAGCACAAGGGGCCTTTCTGGGGTCTCCTCTATAGGGACACTGATCCCATCATGGGGGCTCCATGCTCATGTCCTCATCACCTCCCAGAGGCCCTGCTTCCTGACACCATCACATTGGGGATTAGAGTTCCATATGTTGGTCCATAACAGTCTGTGTATGGTGACAACAGGACTGCTGGTCATGCTAACCTGTCTCCTTGATGATCAAAGGGCTTTGGCCTGTGGTCCCACGATGCCCACACTTGGAGGTGGCCCTCACCACCCGCAACATTGCAAATAAGGCCCTCGAGTGGGTCAGCCACAGACACCATCAGGCAGCCAGTCCTCTCCTGCTAGGGTTCTGGCCAGGGTTTGGGCTGGCACTGTAGATTAGGAAGAGTGCCTTTTGGCTCCAGCACACTGGGCTCCCAGGCATAGAACCAAGATGGCTTTTCATCAGCTCGCCATCACTGACTGTTCAGCCTGTGGTCTGACCCAGGCTTCCCCCCTGGGGGCCGTCCTCTCTGTCCTATACACACAAAGAGTGCCGCCTGCCAGACTGGGCTCCTTATAGCTGCCCACCCCATGAAGTCCTCCTCATCTGACCCCGTTTGCTCTCCGGACCCTGTCTGCCCAGCTCTTTGATACCTGCTTTTGGAGTGACTCATCACCAGCGCTTCCTGTCAACAACACACTCCTGGAGGAGGCCCAGGCCCTCCTTGGCCCAACATGTTTTGAAATGAACTGGAAGGGAAAACCCATTATACAAAGGGCTTTGCAGGGGAAGAGGGAAGAAGGAGAAGGAGCCAGAACGAACATAAGGCGAGCCAAACCACAGCCTGGGTGACTGCTCAGCAGGTTGGCTGGTACCAGACCCTCTGCCCGCTTGCTCACTCACCCCTTCTCCCCTATTTATTCGCCCACCACCCTCCCAGGAGCCTTCCTGGCCCAGGACAAGGTCCTCGCTGGAGGACCCTTTGCACCATGGGCTGGCATGATGGGCAAGCAGTGCTCCAGGCCACACCCTGATGTCTTCAGGAAACGAGCAGAGCAAGGCCTGGTTGTGGGCCCCACTGGGCCACCTACTAGTTTATGGACAAGTTACTCCAGCCCATGGGATCTCAGTTCTACATCATTAAAGTGGGTGTGATGCCCACTTTCATGATCTCTGTGAGGACTAAAGCTGACTTAGGTGAAGTGCCTGAAACATATGTGATACTTATTACCTAATAGCTAATCTCACTTAATTAAAGTCTTCATCTCTCAGATAAGCCCTCTGGGTCTAGTACTGTAAAAAGAAACTGAGTCAGCATTCAGGTCTTTGGTGGACATGTGTGGCTCACTGGACAGAGTGTGTCTATTGGACCTGGTCTGTCCTGGGATTCCCTATCCCCCGACCCTGACTTGGGGTTTGTATACATGTCTGACCTGATGGCCTCCCTCAGCAGGCCCAGGCCAGATGTGCAGCAGCCTCAGGGAGGCCAGTCCCTGCCGGCAGGCCTCTGTGGTCCCTCTCACTACCTGAAGGCAGGTGCCATCCCCCATAGCTGTGGGACAGATGATTGCCTGGGTGGAGATCTGGATCACTGGGTGCCTCCTGGGTGCGGCATGGTTGGCCAGGGAGCAGGCGCCGGGGGGGGGACCCCTTGGGCTCTTAGCACACGGATTGCTGGCTGGCCACAGAGGAAGCCCTGGGCTCATGGGGAGACTCAGAAAAGAAACCTGCACCAGCCAGGGCTGCAGGGCACAGCCCACCGGTTATAATTTCTAGAGGACACTTTTCATTCCAAGGGAGGGAAGGCCTTTCCGTGGGTAACAACAAGTTCTTCCTAGCCAGGGGTGATCCCCTGCCCCCTACCCTCTCTGATCCTGCCTGCCCAGCCCCTGATGCCAGAGGGAGTGTTTAGCTTAAAGACACACTGAAATCATGCTGTGCAATCACATCACAGCAGAGGAAGGAAGATGGCTTGCCTTCAGCTTCTGTCAAAGCAGAAGTGTCTGAACTAACCCCACTGACCCGCCCACTGACCGTCAGCTACCAAGTCCTGCCCCAAATCTCGACATTCAGTGGACAGACCAGTTAAGCAGTGCTTCTCAGAAAGTGACATGCTAGCAAGGCTCATTCCTGTCTGGGTGTGTCCATGTTACAAAAGCATTCCTACACAGCATTTCTATATTGGTCCTCTAACCGCTGAGTGGGCAAAAAGGCCTAGTCTTACCTCCATTTGACAAACGAGGAAATAATTGCTCGAGGTTGCAAGGCTAGCAGGCAGCAGTCCTGGGAGAAGAAACCTGGTCTTCTGGCTCCTTTTGCTAAGACTTGTCTAGAAAAGGAGAGCTGCCTCAGGAGTCTCTGCAGGTCCAAACAGAGATCAGGTGACTGTGGGTGTGATCCTCTAAGAGGCTCTGGAACCCAAATCTGTACTTTTCAAGCATTCTCTTGCACTACTGGTAGGAATAGGAGTTGGCATAATTTGTAGGAGTGAAATTTTGCAACATGCACCAAAAACATTAAGGATACCCATATTCTCTGGCCAATTAATTTCATGCTAGGAGTGTGTTTTAAAGAAATAATCAGAAACAGGCAGCAGGTTAAAAAAGTAGACACAGAGTTATCATGTGATCTAGAAAATCCTTTCCTGGGTGAAAAAGTCCATCCATACAGAGACAATTGCATGTGAAAGTTAACAGCAGCACTGTTTACAACAGCCCAGAGTGAAAATGACCCTTCGCTGTGGGTGTGTAAATGAAATAGGTTCATTTATACAATGGGGTATTACTCAGAAATAAAAAGGAAGGAAGCAACAGGGCTAAGCCATGAAAGCATGCTCAGAGAAAGAAGCCAGAACCACACATTGTGTGATTCCATTTATATGTGGAATGTGCAGGATTTGTCTTTCTTGGCAAACTGATAGGGACAGAAGGTAGATCAGTGGTTGCTTAAGGCTGGGGTAGGCAAGTGGTGGGCGGGGTGGTGGAGATTGACTGCTAATGGGTATGGGGTTTATTTTAGGGGAACAAACGCATTCTAAAATTAGATGGTGGTGATGGTTGTGCAACCCTGTGAATATACTTAAAACATTAAGTTGTACCCTGTAAATGGGGGAATTGTATTGTATGTTGCTCAGTAAAGCTGTTAAAAAAATGGGCACTAGGGTGTTGTTCTCAGCATTAAAAAAAAATAATAACAAAATATTTGAAATTATTTAAATCCCTAAGAAGAATGATGTTCCATAAATGAAATGTAAAGCAGCCAGTAAATATAATACATAAGAATATTTTAGACAATGAGGAAATGCTCATAATTTATTAAATGTAAAATATGACATATATAGTCCCAATTTTATTTTTAATAAAAAAATCAAATGTTTTGAGATAATTACATAGTCATGCAGTTTTAAGAAATAATATGAGAGATTCAGTGTGCACTTTGCTAATTTTCTCCAATGGTAATATTTTGCAAAACTTCAGTAGAGTATTACAACCAGGATATTGACATTGATCCACAAGGAACAGAACATTCCATCACTGCCTTGATACCCTCATGACCTTCCATAGCCACACCCATTCTGTCCCATTCACCCCTTATCTTCTGGCAATTATTAATCTCTTCTCCATTTCTGTAATTTTGTCATTTCATGAATGTTATATAAATGGAAACATATAGTTACAACATTATGGTATTAGATTTTTTTCACCCAACGTAATTCTCTGGAGATTCAACCAGGTTGTTATTGTGTGTCTAAAGTTCATTTCCTTTTAGTGCTGAGTAATATTCCATGGTGTGGGTATGCCATGGTATGGACTGCCATTCACCCACCGAAGGACATATGGATTGTTTCCAGTTTGGGGTCATTATAAATAAAGATACTATAAAACATTTGTGTATCTTTTAAAAAGTGTGAATGTGCGATGAGAGGAAAAGAAGGAGGAGAAGAAGAGGAAGAACTTGATGAAGGATAGGAGAGAACAGTCATTTTTTTCAAAATTGGTTACAAAGAAATAAAATTCAGAAATCACAGAGCCCCCAGGTGGATTAAAGATGGTGGAATATGAAGGCAAGATGAAAACCCCCTCCCAAAAACACATAAAAGAGGAAAATACAGCAAATGCAACTAGACCTGAAAATGACTTGAAGACTGCAGAACAGACCCTGTACACCTGAGGAAGAAGAGAGGACAATGCAGAAAAGGGTGAGATGGCAAAGCCAAGACTGAGTGGGAACCAAGCCCTCCCACCACCCCAGTCTACAGGTGGGAGAAAGAGCAATGGAGCAGGGCAGTGGTAGGAGCCCAGCAGCATTGCACACTTGGTCCTGGAGATCTGCTCTGGGAGTGTGAGCCCACATTACATTGGATTCTGGTGCTTGGCAGGGCTGGACACCTGGGACAGATGGAATATTGTGGGAGGCGGAGACTCCTGCCTGCTGCCGACAGACAATCCACTTGGCCCAGCAGCAGCAGCAGTCTTTGCTGCCTTGCAGGCAGACAGAGACTCTCCCTTGCCTGGCTTCATTTCAGTCCAACCAGAGAGGTGCCTGAAGGAGCGAGCCCCAGGAACTCCTTCCTCCCTGAGGGTGTCCAAACCCGGTGCTGTGGGTCCAGTTGGGGCAGAGCCACACATTGGTCCACCCACCCCATTAACCCTGCAGCCCTGTCATTGCTACAGGCCAGGCAGAGGGCAGCCCCACCCACAACGAGCTCATCAGAGATTCCTGAGCTGATCACAAAGGCAACAGCAAAAAGCAAACTACCCACCCAGACACCAGACAGAAAGGTGCACCACCCACAGCACACCAACAGCTGGGGCTCCCACGGAATAGAACCAGGAACTAGAAAGTAAAGAATCTTGAGCTTCTGGGCACCATAGCACACCTTCTTCATGAAGCTATTACTCCACAGGGTAAAAAAAAAAAAGCATAGCAGGGACATCTAATACAAAGGAAGAAACACAGAAAACTTGAAAAAGAGCCACTCAGAACTGAAGAATACAGTATCTGAAATGAAACATACAATGGGGAGATTCAAAAGTAGATTGGAGAAGATGGTAAATGAAATGGAAATTAGACAACAGGAAAACAAAGAAGCTGAGGAACAGAGAGAAAAAAGGATCTCTAGGAATGAAAGAATGATAAGAGAGCTATGTGACCAATCCAAACGAAACAATATTCACTAATAGGCATGCCAGAGGAGAAGAGAAAGACAAAGGGATAAAAAGTCTCTTTAAGGAAATAATTGTTGAAAGCTTCCTGAATCTGGGGAAGGAAACACATGCTCAGATCATGGAAGCACAGAGATCCCCTAACAAAAGGAACCCCAGCAAGACAACACCAAGACATATAATAATTAAAATGGCAAAACCCAACTAATTACCAAGCAAGTAAGAAATTAAAACAAAACAAAATAAGCAATATCAGCTATATATAAAATCAGTCAAAGGACACACAGAAAGTACCGATGATTATGACATCTAATATGAGAAATGTGGAGGACGAAGAAGGAAAAGTACCTTTAGATTGTGTTTGAAATACAATAACCAGCAACTTAAGACAGACTACTATATTGTAAGGAAGCTATCCTTGAACCTTTGATAACCACAAAACTAAAGCCTACAATAAATATGCAAACAAAAAATTAAATTAATAAAAAAGAGAAATCAAATTATAACACTAAAGAAAACCGTCAATAACAAGAGAAAAGTATAAGAGAGGAAGAAAGGAACAGAGAAGAGCTATAAAAAACAGCCAGAAACAATTAATAAAACGGCAATAAGTACATTTCTATTAGTAGTGACCTTAAATGTAGATGGACTGAATGCAGCAATCAAAAGACATAGAGTGACAAAATGGGTAAGGAAAGAAGACTCATCTATATGCTGCCTACAAGAGACTCATTTAAGACCCCAAGACATACACAGACTTAAAGTGAAGGGATGGAAAAAGATATTCCATGCAAATAATATGGAGAAAAAAGCAGGAGTAGCAGTACTTAGACAAAGTTGATTTCAAAACAAAGAAAGTGACAAGAGATAAAGGACATTACATAATGATAAAGGGGTCAGTCAGTCCAACAAGAAGATATAACCATTATAAATATCTATGGACCCAATAGAGGAGCACCAAAATATGTAAAACAAAAACTAACAGAATTAAAGGGGGAAATAGATTGCAACACATTCATTTTTGGAGACTTTAACACACCACTCACATCAATAGACAGATCAACCAGACAGAAAATAAATAAGGAAAAAGAGGCACTGAACAATACATTCGATCAGATATCTACAGAACACTCCACCCAAAAGCAGCAGGACACACATTTTCTCAAGTGTATATGGAATGTTCTCCAAAATAGATCACATACTAGCCCACAAGAGGAGCCTCAATAAATTAAAAAAGATCAAAATTATATCAAGCAGCTTCTCAGACTACAATGGTATGAAATTAGAAATAAACTACACAAAGAAAACAAAAAGACCTACAAACACATAGAGACTAAACAACATGCTTCTAAATACTCAATGGATCAATGAACAAATTAAAATAAAAATCAAGCAATACATGGAGACAAATGAAAACAAAAACACAATAGCCCCAAATCTGTGGGAGGTGGCAAAGGCAGTTCTAAGAGGAAATTACATATCAATACAAGCTTACTGCAAGAAAAAAGAACAATCCCAAATAAACAGTCTAAAATCAAATTTAAAAAACTAGAAAAAGAAGAACAAAAGAAGCCCAAAGTTAGTAGAAGGAGTGACACAATAAAGATCAAATCAGAAATAAAATAGGGAAAATAAAACAATAGAAAAAAATCAATGAAACCAGGTGCTGGTTCTTTGAGAAAATAAACAAAATAGATAATCCCCTAGCCAGACTTATCAAGAAAAAAAAGAGAATGTACACAGATAAGCAGAATCAGAAATTAAGAAGGAATAATCACAATAGATACCACAGAAATACAAAGAATTATTAAAGAATACTATGAAAAATTATATGCCAATAAATTGGACAACCTAGAAGAAATGGACAAGTTCCTAGAAAAATAAAATCTTCCAAGATTGATCCAGGAAGAAAAAGAAAATCTGAACAGACCAGTTACCAGCAACAAAATCAAACCGGTAATCAAAAAATTCCCAACAAACAAAACTCCCAACAAACAACACTCCAGGTATGGATAGCTTCACAGACAAATTCTACCAAATATTTAAAGAGCTAGTACCCAACCTTCTTAAAGCATTCCAGAAAGTAGAAGGCGAGAGAATATGTCCAAACTCATTCTATGAGGCCAGCATCACTCTACTATCAAAACAAGACAAAGATGCCACAAAAAAGGAAAATTACAGACCAATATCCCTGATGATTATTGTTGTAAAAACCCTCAACAAAATATTAGCAACTAAATCCAAAAATACATCAAAAGATCATCCATCACAACCAAGCGGGATTTTTTAAAAATAATTTATTTTGGATCATTAATCTACAATTACATGTGCAATATTATGCTTATTAAACTACCCCCTTCATCAAGTCCCCCCAACCAACGCCATTACACTCACTGTCCATCAGCGTAGTGAGATGCTATAGAATCACTACTTGTTTTCTTTGATTTGAACAGCCCTCCCCATGCCCCCCCAACATTACATCTGCTAATCATAATGCCCCTCTTTCCCTCTTATCCGTCCCTTCCCACCCACCTTCCCCAGTCCCTTTTCCTTTGGTAACTATTAGTCCGTTCTTGGGTTCTGTGAGTCTGCGGCTTTTGTTCCTTCAGTTTTTTTTCTTAGTTCTTATACTTCACATATGAGTGAAATCATTTGATACTTGTCTTTTTCGGCTTGGCTTATTTCACTGAGCATAATACCCTCTAGCTCCATCCATGTTGTTGCAAATGGTAGGATTTGCTTTCTTCTTATGGCTGAATAATATTCCATTGTGTATATGTACCACCTCTTCTTTATTCATTTATCTACTGATGGACACTTAGGTTGCTTCCATGTCCTGGCTATTGTAAATAGTGCTGTGATAAACATAGGGGTGCATCTGTCTTTTTCAAACTGGGCTGCTGTATTCTTAGGGTAAATTCCTAGGAGTGGGATTCCTGGGTCCAATGGTATGTCTATTTTGAGTTTTTTGAGGAACCTCCATACTGCTTTCCACAATGGTTGAACTAATTTGCATTCCCACCAGCAGTGTAGGAGGGTTCCCTTTTCTCCACATTCTCGCCAACATTTGTTGTTGTTTGTGTTTTGGATGTTGGCCATCCTTACTGGTGTGAGGTGATATCTCATTGTGGTTTTAATCTGTATTTCTCTGATGATTAGCGATGTGGAGCATCTTTTCATGTGCCTGTTGGCCATCTGAATTTCTTCTTTGGAGAAGTGTCTATTCATGTCCTCTGCCCATTTCTTAATTGGATTATTTGCTTTTTGTTTGTTGAGGTGCATGAGTTCTTTATATATTTTGGATGTCAACCCCTTATCGGATACATCATTTATGAATATATTCTCCCATACTATAGGATGTCTTTTTGTTCTACTGATGGTGTCCTTTGCTGTACAGAAGCTTTTCAGCTTGATATAGTCCCACTTGTTCATTTTTGCTTTTGTTTCCCTTGCCCGGGGAGATATGTTCATGAAGAAGTCGCTCATGTTTATGTCCAAGAGATTTTTGCCTATGTTTTTTTCTAAGAGTTTTATGGTTTCATGACTTACATTCAGGTCTTTGATCCACCTTGAGTTTACCTTTGTGTATGGGGTTAGACAGTAGTCCAGTTTCATTCTCTTACATGTAGCTGTCCAGTTTTTCCAACACCAGCTGCTGAAGAGGCTGTCATCTCCCCATTGTATATCCAAGGCACTTTTATCAAATATTAATTGACTGTATATGTTTGGGTTAATGTTTGGATTTTCTATTCCGTTCCACTGGTCTGTGGGTCTGTTTTTGTGCCAATACCAAATTGTCTTGATTACTGTGGCTTTGTAGTAGAGCTTGAAGTCAGGGAGCGTAATTCCCCCTGTTTTATTCCTCCTTCTCAGGATTGCTTTGGCTATTCGGGGTCTTTTGTGGTTCCATATGAATTTTAGAATTATTTGTTCCTGTTCATTGAAGAAAGCTGTTGGTAGTTTGATAGGGATTGCATTGAATCTGTAGGTTGCTTTAGGTATAGCCATTTTGACAATATTAATTCTTCATAGCCAAGAGCATGGGATGCATTTCCATCTGTTAGTGTCCACTTTAATTTCTCTTAGGAGTGTCTTGTAATTTTCAGAGTACAGGTCTTTCACTTCCTTCGTTAGGTTTATTCCTAGGTATTTTATTCTTTTTGATGCAATTGTGAATGGAATTGTTTTTCTGATTTCTCTTTCTGTTAGTTCATCATTAGTGTATAGGAAAGCAACAGATTTCTGTGTGTTAATTTTGTATCCTGCAACTTTGCTGAATTCAGATATTAGTTCTAGTAGTTTTGGAGTGGAGTCTTTAGGGGTTTTTAATGTACAATATCATGTCATCTGCAAATAGTGACAATTTGACTTCTTCTTTACCAATCTGGATGCCTTGTATGTCTTTGTTTTGTCTGATTGCTGTGGCTAGGACCTCCAGTACTATGTTGAATAACAGTGGAGAGAGTGGGCATGCCTGTCTTGTTCCCGATCTTAGATGAAAAGCTTTCAGCCTCTCGTTGTTAAGTATGATGTTAGCTGTGGGTTTGTCATATATGGCCTTTATGATGTTCAGGTACTTGCCATCTATACCCATTTTGTTGAGAGTTTTAATCATGAATAGATGCTGAATTTTGTCAAATGCTTTTTCAGCATCTATGGAGATGATCATGTGGTTTTTGTTCTTCTTTTTGTTCATGTGGTGGATGATGTTGATGGATTTTCGAATGTTGTACTGTCCTTGCATCCCTGGGATGAATCCCACTTGATCATGGTGTATGATCCTCTTGATGTATTTTTGGATTTGGTTTGCTAATATTTTGTTGAGTATTTTTGCTCTATGTTCATCAGGGATATTGGTCTGTAATTTTCTTTTTTGGTGAGGTCTTTGCCTGGTTTTGGTATTAGAGTGAGGCTGGCTTCATAGAATGAGTTTGGAAGTATTCCCTCCTCTTCTATTTTTTGAAAAACCTTAAGGAGAATGGGTATTATTTCTTCTATATATGTCTGGTAGAATTCAGAGGTGAATCCATCTGGTCCGGGGGTTTTGTTCTTGGGTAGTTTTTTGATTACTGGTTCAATTTCATTGCTGGTGATTGGTCTGTTTAGTTTTTCTGTTTCTTGCTTGGTCAGTCTTGAAGGTTGTATTTTTCTAAGAAGTCATCCATTTCTTCTATGTTTTCCAGCTTGTTAGCATATAGATTCTCATAATATTCTCTTATAATTCTTTGTATTTCTGTGGGTCCGTCATTATTTTTCATTTCTCATTTCTGATTCTGTTTATGTGTGTAGATTCTCTTTTTCTCTTAATGAGTCTGGCTAGGGGTTTATCTATTTTGTTTATTTTTTCAAAGAACCAGCTCTTGGTTTCATTGATTTTTTCTATTGTTTTATTCTTCTCAATTTTATTTATTTCTTCTCTGATCTTTATTATGTCCCTCCTTCTGGTGACTTTGGGCCTCATTTGTTCTTCTTTTTCCAATTTCAGTAATTGTGTCTTTAGACTATTCATTTGGAAATGTTCTTCCTTCTTTAAATAGGCCTGGATTGCAATATACTTTCCTCTTAGAACTGCCTTTGCTGCGTCCCACAGAAGTTGTGGCTTTGTGTTGTTAAGTCTCCATGTATTTGTGAGCCTTTTTGTTTTCTTTCTAAAATTTATTTCTAGTTTTATGCCTTTGTGATCTGAGAAGTTGGTTGGTAGGATTTCATTATTTTTGACTTTACTGAGGTTCTTTTTGTGACCTAGTATGTGGTCTATTCTGGAAAATGTTCCATGTGCACTTAAGAAGTATGTGTATCCTGCTGCTTTTGGGTGCAGAGTTCTGTAGATATCTGTTAGGTCCATCTGTTTTAGCGTGTCATTGAGTGCCTCTGTGCCTTTACTTATTCTCTGTCTGGTTGATCTGTCCTTTGGAGTGAGTGGTGTGTTGAAGTCTCCTAAAATGAATGCATTGCTTTCTATTTCCTCCTTTAATTCTGTTAGTATTTGTTTCACATATGCTGGTGCTCCTGTGTTGGGTGCATATATATTTATAATGGTTATATCTTCTTGTTGGACTGACCCATTTATCATTATGTAATGTCCTTATTTATCTCTTGCTACTTTCTTCATTTTGAAGTCTATTTGGTCTGATAGAAGTACTGCAACACCTGTTTTTTTCTCCTTGTTGTTTGCATGAAATATCTTTTTCCATCCCTTCACTTTTAATCTGTGTATGTCTTTGGGTTTAAAGTGAGTCTCTTGAAGGCAGCATATAGATGGGTCCTGTTTTTTTTTATCCATTCAGTGACTCTATGTCTTTTGACTGGTGCATTCAGTCCATTTACATTTAGGGTGATTATTGGTAGGTATGTACTTATTGGCTTTGCAGGCTTCGGATTCATGGTTACCAAAGGTTCAAGGTTAACTTCCCTACTATCTAAAGTCTAACAACTAACTTAATATGCTATTACAAATACAATCTAAAGATTGTTTTTTGTTGTTGTTGTTTGTTTCCTTCGTCCTTTTTCTTTCTATTCCATTCTTTATATATTAGGTGTCATAATCTGTACTGTTTGTCTATCCCTTGATTGACTTTGGGAATAGCTAATTTAATTTTGCATTTTATTCATAATTAGCTGTTCTATTTTCTTTACTGTGTTTTTATTACCTCTGGTGACAGCTATTAATCTGTAGGAACACTTCCATCTATAGCAGTCCCTCCAAAATACACTGTAGAGATGGTTTGTGGGAGGCAAATTCTCTCAGCTTTTGCTTATCTGGGAATTGTTTAATCCCTCCTTCAAATTTAAATGATAATCTTGCTGGATAAGGTAATCTTGGTTCCAGACCCTTCTGCTTCTTTGCATTAAATACATCATGCCACTCCCTTCTGGCCTGTAACGTTTCTGCTGAGAAGTCTGATGATAGCCTGGTGGGTTTTCCTTTGTATGTGATCTTATTTCTCTCTCTGGCTGCTTTTAATAGTCTGTCCTTATCCTTGATCTTTGCCATTTTAATTACTATATGTCTTGCTGTTGTCTTTCTTGGGTCCCTTGTGTTCGGAGATCTGCGCACCTACATGGCCTGAGAGACTATTTCCTTCCCCCAATTGGGGAAGTTTTCAGCAATCACCTCCTCAAAGACGCTTTCTATCCCTTTTTCTCTCTCTTCTTCCTCTGGTACCCCTATAATGCGAATGTTGTTCTGTTTGGATTGGTCACACAGTTCTCTCAATATTATTTCATTCTTAGAGATCCTTTTTTCTCTCTGTGCCTCAGCTTCTTTGTATTCTTCTTCTCTAGTTTCTATTTCATTTATTGTCCCCTCCACTGTATCCAATCTGCTTTTAATACCATCCATTGTGTTCTTCAATGATTGGATCTCTGACCGGAATTCATTCCTGAGTTCTTGAATATCTTTCCGTACCTCCATGAGCATGTTAATGATTTTTATTTTAAACTCCCTTTCAGGGAGAGTCATAAGGTCCATATCATTTAAATCTTTCTCAGGAGTTGTGTTCATAATTTTACTCTGGACCAGTTTCCTTTGGAGTTTCATATTTATGTATGGCGCCCTCTAGTGCCCAGAAGCTCTACTCTCTGGAGCTGCTCAGCCCCTGAAGCAATGCGGGGATTATAGGGGAGTGGTATTGGTGCCTCTGGGGAGGAAAGGGCTGTTTGCTGCTATGCCTGTCTCCATTGCCTGAACCAGTGGGCTGAGCACACAGGTATAAGCCTCTATGCTTTGTGTTTGTAGTTGCTGCAGACAGATCTTCCCTCTGGCTGGCCTAACACCAGGGTAGGGTTTGCCGGTTTGTGAGCCAGGTGGGGCTGGCCAGGAGAAAGGCGCACTAGTCTGCCTGTCACAGAAGGGGTTCTTGGAGCTGTGTAGGCAGCCAGGGAGCTGGAGCACCTGAAGATCTTGAAAGCTCCCAACCTGCTGGGCAGAGTGCATCTGGACAATTTTGTCTGCCTGTCCTTTCTCCTGAGCAGTAAGCTCTGTGCAATCCTTGCCCCTTTAGCAGCCCTCTTGCTAAGGGGTTCTTTGTTAGGAAGTCTCTCAGACTGTGTGCCTTTCTTTTGTCCCCGAGCAGCTGGGTATGGATCCCTGCTTTCACAAGCAGGTGGATTCTTAGTCTCTCCAGGAATTCTGCCTGTCTTAGCTTTCCAACCCCCTAATTACCAGAGTATTATGCAAGCACCATGAAATGTAGGTTTGTGCTCCCAGAGCAGATCTCCAGAGTTAGGTATTCAGCAGTCCCACATCTCCACCCCCTCCCTGCTCTGTTCCTGCTCCTCCTGCAGGTGAGCTGTGGTGGGGGAAGGGCTTGGATCCATCAGGACCACAGCTTTAGTATGTTACCCTTTTCTGTGAGGGCTGCTTTTGTCTCCAGGTGTATGCAGTTTGTTGCGGTCCTCTTTCCCTTTGCTCTTTCAAGAGTAGTTGTAGTAGCTTTATTTTCATATTATATGAGGTTTTAGGAGGAAGCCTCTGTCTCACCTCTCATGCCGCCATCTTTAATCCAATCCCAATTTATTCTCCCAAGTGGGATTTAATCCAGGGATGCAAGGATGGTATAATATTTGTAAATCAATCAATATCATACACCACATTACAAAAAGGATAAAAATCACACGATCATCTCAATAGATGCCGAAAAAGCATTTGAAAAATTCAACATCCATTCATGATAAAAACTCTCAACAAAACGGGTATAGTGGGCAAGGACCTCAACATAATAAAGGCCATATATGACAAACCCATAGCCAACATCATACTTCACAGAGAAAAAATGAAAGCATTTCCTCTAAGATCAGGAACATGACAAGGATGCCCACTCTCGCCACTTCTTTTCAACATAGTACTGGAGGTCCTAGCCATGGCAATCAGACGAAACAAAGCAATAAAAGGCATCCAAATTGGTAACGAAGAAGTTAAACTGTCACTGTTTTCAGATGACATGATATTGTACATAAAAAACTCTAAAGAATCCAGCAAAAATCTACTAGAATAACTGAATTCAGCAAAGTTGCAGGATACAAAATTAATACACAGAAATCTGTTGCATTCCTATATACTAAAGATGAACTAGCAGAAAGAGAAATCAGGAAAATAATTCCATTTACAATTGCATCAAAAAATAAAATACCTAGGAAAAAACCTAACCAAGGAAGTGAAAGACCTATACCCTGAAAACTACAAGCCATTCATGAGAGAAATTAAAGAAGACACCAATAAGTGGAAATACATCCCATGCTCATGGATAGGAAGAATTAATATTGTCAAAATGGTCATTTAGCCTAATGCAATCTGCAGATTCAATCCCTATCAAAATACCAACAGAATTCTTCAACGAACCAGAACAAATAGTTCTAAAATTCATATGGAACCACAAAAGATCCCAAATAGCCAAAGTAATCCTGACAAAGAAGAACAAAGCTAAGGCAATTATTCTCCTTGACTTCAAGCTCCACTACCAAGCTACAGTAATCCACACAATTTGGTACTGTCATAAGAGCAGATCCATAGATCAATGGAACAGAATAGAGGGCCCAGATACAAACCTACATATCTATGGCCAATTAATATATGATAAAGGAGCCATGTATATACAATGGGGAAATGACAGCCTCTTCAACAACTGGTGTTGGCAAAACTGGACAGCTACATGTAAGAGAATGAAACTGGGTTATTGTCTAACTCCATACACAAAAGTAAACTTGAAATGCATCAAAGACCTGAATGTAAGTCATGAAACCATAAAACTATTAGAAGAAAACAGGCAAAAATCTCGAATATAAGTGTGAGCAACTTTTCCCTGAACATATCTCCTTGGGTAAGGGAAACAAAATAAAAAATGAACAAGTGGGACCACATCAAAGTAAAAAGCTTCTGTACAGCAAAGGACACCATCAGCAGAACAAAAAGGCATCCTAAAGGATGGAAGAATATTATTTCTAAATGACTGATCTGATAAGGTATTAACATCCAAAATATATAAAGAGCTCACATGCCTCAACACCCCAAAAGCAAATAACCTGATTAAAAAATGGGCAGAGGATCTGGACACTTCTCTAAAGAAGAAATACAAATGGCCAAAAGGCACACAAAAAGATGCTCCACATCACTAATCATCAGGGAAATGCAAATTAAAACTGTAATGAGATACCACCTTACACCAGTTAAAATGGCCACTATCTAAAAGACAAGAAACAACAAATGCTGGCAAGAATGTGGAGAAATAGGAACTTTCCTACACTGTTGGTGGGAGTGCAAGTTGATGCAACTGCTGTGGAAAGCAGAGTGAAGGTTCCTCAAAAAACTAAAAATAGAAATACCATTTGACCCAGTTATTCCACCCCTAGGAATTTACCCGACAAAAACAAAATCCCTGACTCAGAAAAACATATGCCACCCCTATGTTTATCACAGCACTATTTACAATAGCCAAGATATGGAAGCAACGTAAGTGTCCATCAGTAGATGAATGAATAAAGAAGACGTGGTAAATATATACAATGGAATAAGGGATTAACATCCAAAATACATAAAGAGCTCACATGCCTCAACACCCAAAAAGCAAATAACCAGCCATAAGAAGAAAACAAATCCTACCATTTACAACAACATGGATGGAGCTAGAGGGTATTATGTTGAGTGAAATAAGCCAGGCGGAGAAAGACAAATACTGTATGCTTTTTCTTATTTGTGGAGTATAAAAACAAAGCAAATGAGAAGGAGCAAAACAGCATTTGACCCATATACACTGAGAAGCGACTAGTGGTTATGAAGGGGGAGGGGTTGAGGGGATAAAAGGGCAGAATAATAAAGAATAAAAAGATAGAGAAGTGTGAATGTAAGTTTTTATTTGTCTGAGACAAAAGCCTAGCTGTGTGGTTATTGCGTCTTTGCATGTTTTTTTTTTTTTCTTAAAAATCTGCCAAACCCTTTTCCAGAGTGGCTGCACCATTTTCATTCCCAGCAGTGAGTGAGCAATCCGGTTTCTCGGCTTCATTGCCAGCATGTGATGTTGTCACTATTCTGATTTTAATCATTCTGGAGGAATATCTCTGTGTGGTTTAATTTTTATTTTCCTAATGAATAGTGATGTGGAGAACCTTTTCATATGATTATTTGACACCCTTTTCTCCTCTTTGGTGAAAGGTCTTCTCGTGTTTTTTGACCATCAGTTTTTAATTGGGTTTTTTTCTTTTTTTTACTGTTAGTTTTGAGAGTTCTTTGTATATTCTAGATACTAACTAGTGCTGTGTCAAATATGTGGTTGCAAATATTTTCTCCTAGTCTGTAGGTTTTTTCATTCTCCAAACAGGGTCTTTTGGGGAACATAAGTTTTTAATTCTGATGGAGTCCAGGTAATCATTTTTTTCCTTTTATTGATTGTGTCTTTGGTGTCAAATCAAAGAACTCTTTGCCTAGCCCTAGACCCCAAAGATCTTTTTCCTTAAAGAGTTACAGTTTTACCTTAAGTCTGTGATCCATTTTGTGTTAAATTTTTGTATAAGGTGTTGTTAGGCAGGAAAATAGATGTGAGTAGGGTGGAAAAGAGAAAAAGACCCAAAATTAATCAACTAAAGCTCAAAAAGCCAAGAGCAACTTGGCCTGGAATGTTTGAGTATTTCCCAGATAAAAGAAGGTACCTCAGCATAGCGCAGGTCTTTATTGTGTTAATCATGCAGGCCCAGCTTACTTTTTACCTTTTCCTATATGCCGTTTTTTTCCCCTTCCGGCCTTAATTAAGTAGTTTGTAACCTAGGCAACTAATTCAGCATGCAGGCCCAGCTGTAAACAACACAGTGAAAGGCAGGAAGGATTCCATCTTAAAGATTGTATTTTAATACCTAGGAAGTTAAAAATGTAAGATCCTTAATTTACTCTTTAGCAAACAGACAATAACTCGGCCCACCTTGCGGGCTGGGCAGGCAGCCTGTTTGATCTGCTCCCAGACCAAGAAGCCGGTATCCCGAGGAATCAGAGCAGGAAGCTCCTTGTTTTAAGTTAATTCTAAGTATTCAAAAACCACTTAACACGTCTGCACCCCCAGCCCTTAGTCACATTCCTAAAGAATCCTCAAAAGGGGGAACCCCCGGCCTTTCGGAGCGTTCCTTTCTCTGGGGTCGCCTGCACTTTCTAAGTGCGTACCCTTTTAATCTTTTCCCAGCCTTTCAGGGGCGCCTCTTCTCTAGGGCAGCCCGCATTCCCCTTTCTCCAAGGGTGCTCCTTTTGCCTTAAATAAACTTCTCACCTAAACGGATTGTCTCTGCGCCTTTCCAGTAGTAAGTGTTTTATTACTTTGCTTTGTCATTCTAATCCTCTGAATTCTGGCTTTAACCTTCACTCTGTCCTATCTCAGACATGTAAGGAGGGGCTGCTGAGAGCTCAGACCGGGGCTTGCAGAATACCGTCGCCTGGGTGACCGGGAACTGCAGTTTACAGTCATGCTTTTTAGTAACCTGCCTGAAAGTCTCCCTTCTTTACCTATAGGAAGTTCGCAGAACATAATCTCACTCCATCCAGTGCTCTGTGGCTCCCCCAAAGCCTGGGGTGGTAGGGACTCAGTTCCCACGTGGTGCAGATCCAAGCAGACGCTGGATGCCAGGTGACCCTGGCTTAAGGAGTTAGCAGGGGTCGTGCCCCATGCTGAGTAGCTGTTCGATGAACTTCCTTTAATATTCTATTCTGTCATTCCCTCACACTCTTTACTTTAATGAATGCCTTCCTCACTTTGTCCTCTGACTTTCCTGTGTCACCGAACCGAACTCTCCCTAACAGTTTGAAACGTGCGTTAGGTCCAGGTAATTAAATTTTCTCACCCAACTGCTCTAGCAGCATTTGCTGAAAAGGCTATTTTTCTCCCGTGAACTATCAAATATCAGTTGCATGTATTTATGTGGGTTTATTTCTGGCTTCTCTGTTCAATTCCATTGATCTACATGCCCATCTCTCTGCCAATGATAACACAAAATCTGGACTCCTGTAGATACAGAATAAGGATTGAAATTGGGTGCACTGATTCCTCCCACTTTATTATTTTTTTCTAAAATTGTTTTAGCTATTGTAGTTCCTTTGCCTTTCCATATAAATTCTGGAATCATCTTGTCATATCTACAGAAATCTTGCTGGAATTTTGGTAGGAATTGCTTTTTGTTAATTTGAGGAGAATTGGCATATTTAATGTATTTGTATTCCATTCCTGAACACAGTATGTCTTCCCCTTTGTTTAGATCTTCTTTGATTTCTTTCAACATTTTGTACTTTTAAGCATACCAGTGCTATATGTATTTTGTTCCAT
Organism: Smutsia gigantea; assembly: GCA_032199065.1. NCBI lineage: Eukaryota > Metazoa > Chordata > Mammalia > Pholidota > Manidae > Smutsia > Smutsia gigantea. Next base: position 6,130 of record JAVSCE010015560.1, on the reverse strand, counting down.
GTCCTCTGACTGTTTACAGGTCATAGTTTTATGACCATAGACCCTGGGGAATAAGCTTTTTTGAGGACAAGGACTTTGTTTTGCTCTTCATTGGCTCCTCGAGGGTGTTCCAGTAGAGCCTGTTAACTGAGTAGTAAACATAGAGGTATAGATTTCTGGCTTCTGTAGAAAGTCAGACAAAAACAGATGAAATTAGAGAAAAAAACAAGAGTTAAGAGGGATTCCCAAACAACTGGCATGTGCCTCTGTTCTTGGTCACCCTGTGTGTCTGAAATACAGGACATTCCAAGGAAACTTCCCCTCTGGGGCATGCCTGCAGAGACAAAAGGAGAGGCCCTGGATGAGCTTCTACTGTTTCTGGCTTTGCTCCTGTCCTATGGCCAGAGTGGAAAGGCCACTCAAAGGCTTTCATGCTACAGGAAGGAAAGCAATTTGTAATAAGGCTCTGTCCAGAGACGAAATTCTTAAACAGTTTGCGAATAAATAGGAAAATACGTTAGGGCAGCATGGCTGAACTGTTTGTGGAAAGAATTGGAAGGCACCAGGAAAGACTGGGGGAGAGCCAGGAATGAGAGAAATGAAGGCACAGAGACAGAGCCATAGGAAGGTTGGAGAGAAGAGAAAGGAGAAAGAAAGGGAGAGGCAGAGATCTCAGATAGACAGACGACAGTGACAGCAAGGGGGTGGGGAGGGAGAGAGTGAGAGCTAGAGAGGGAGGAGGAGGGGAGGAGACAAGGTGAAGAATGGAAAGAAAACAATGAGAAGATTTTCAGAGAATTGAAGATGGTGAGCATTAGAAATAGAACATGGGCAGCATGGAAAGCTGGTGAGACAAGTCCCCACATCAGAAAATGGGCGGATTGTGGAGAGGGTGAGGATGAAGGATATAAACTAGAGCAGAGGCTCAGTGCCACAGGATCTTCCCTTGGCATTTGTGAAGAGTCGGATTTTACTGTTTGTGACCTGTGAACATGGCCTTGGGGTAACTTCCAGGGCTGAGGATCTGGGGCTCCGACATGACTTCTCTTTGTCCTCTGCTGGGAGAAAGATGGACCCAGAATCTCTGATGCTTGGGAGAGTTAGACACTCCTGGCACTCAGTCCTTCATGGAGAGGTGGAATTACCTTGATGAGAGGTGAGCTTGAGCATCTGCTTCAGGCCCTGTCTGGTGGGACCCATTCTAAAGCTCTACAGTGTGTTCACATGGTCCTATGTTTTGTACAGTTTGCAAAGGACATCTGTTTAAGTGCAGTCCAGGCTGCTGTCCCTTCCCTCTCTGATGTAAGCAGTTTGCAGCCACTTCGTGCAGTTAAATTATCCAGATGTCCTGGCAGAAACAAGGCTCCTGGCATAGTGACACAAAGGTACAGAGCCTGTGCGGTTACTGCCACACAAATGTATCCTGTGCAAATAGGCGCAAGAGGCTGGACAGTGGAGAGAAATGGGGTTTGAAATTTATAGAGTCAGAAGTTGGGCTTGGGAAAATTCCTGCAATCATCAGATGTAAAGTAGTAAGTGCAGGATTTAGGCCTAAGAAAACAGAGGTTCTCATCTACTGGGAATGTTTGCCATAACGTAACTTGTGCAGTCATGAGGGCACCGGCCACCACTCTTTTTCTCACTTAGATGACACCACCAGTACCAGAGAGGTTTGAGTTCTGAGGTGTCTGCAGCTCACTTGTAGGTGTGGTTTGCTCACCTAGCTGCCCGAAGGCAGGACTTTCTTAATCTCCAGAAAACAGCACAGTATGAGGCACATAGCAGACTTTCAACAAATAATTGTAAATGGATGGATGAATGAAATACGCATTGAAATAAATACTTGGCTGTTCATTCTCCAGAAGCCATCACTACGGCTTTGTTTTGGCTGTAAAAGAGCAGCAATCACGGTAAAGCTCTAACTCCACAGGAGGGAGCTGTCCTCATTCCCAGTAGCCCCCTCCCCCAGCAGGCTGCTGGTGAGAGGTGAGGTTGTGGATGGGGTCAGATGCCACATGCCGTTCCTTTCCAGGCACTGTCCTGCGTTCTGGGTTAAAGAAGTCTGGCTTAGCTCTTTGGAGTCCTGGATGCCCCACAGCTTTGAAGCTGAGGTCCTGCTTGTTGCAAAACCTCTTTGCCTGTTTTGTTCCCTGTTAGTGGAAACCTCTGTGTGGGAAGAGAACTAATGTTTCCCCACAGGTTTTGGGTTACAGATAGTCTTGCTCCATCCTCGGGGCTCTCCTTTGGGACACTGTTTTATTTTGTAAGTTATGACTGTGCTATATCTGGGACTTACAAAAGGATGCAAGACTCTGGATTCAAGAACCAAAATTCTACTTGCAAGATGGGGCAGAGGACTTTGCCTGGGGGTTTTACTGGGACAGCCTGGTTCTCAGGAATGCTGCAGGTGTCTCTGGGAGAGCTAGCAGAGTTTTCATGCATAAGCTGGGGCATTTACGGGGCCAGCCCATGCAGAGCCCGCTCCCATGGAGAGGGGTGCCGTTTGGGCTACATTCTCCCCAGTTGGGTCTCCCCTGCAGACATTGCAAACTCTGTGCTACTGTGAAAATTTTCACGTCTAATCAAAATCTTCCCTGCAGATGTTGGACACCATTTCTTGTGGTTTAGGTCTTACTGGAAAAGATGATCCATGAGTCCTTACCAGCTTCTGCCTACTGTCCCTTTCTGAGTTGAAAGACCTTTACGCAGGCACTTTGCCTTCCTTTGGGGGTGGTGATGGTGAGTGCAGAGGGGCCGCTGGGGGATAACTTAGAGTCTCAGGCTGGGCTGATGATGCATTCTGGATTGTCAGGACCTCTTTCCCTGTGAGATCTCCCATCTTGGCTGAGATGGCCCAGGCAAAAGTCTAGGGCTTCAAGCCTGCCTGGAAGTGGGAGCTGAGGATGAGTAAGATGACAGGGATGAGGCAAGGTTGTGGCAACAGGGGAGTGAAAAATAACAGAAAGAGGGAAATGGATTCCTAAGGTGAAGAGACAGAGCTTGGGGGGAATTCAGGGAAGGAAGAGGTGAAGAGAACCAGGACAACTGGCTTGATAATATCATCCTTGTCTGAAATTGAGAGCTGAGAAGGAGAAGGATTATTTTATTCTGATGGTTGGAGGACAGGGAAGGAGGGACAAGATAATAAGTTCCATTTTTTCAGTCTTGTTGATTTTTAGGTAATGGTACTCAATGGCCAGCAGAATGAGTTTGGGGTTGGGCTGGGTGGAAGATCTGGGGAGCCATCTGGGTACCCGTGTGCACGAAGCCATAGAAGTGGATGAGGCAGCTGAAGGAGAGTGTGGAGCATGGACAGAGATGGGCCAACAAGGGCGCCTAACTCACTCGCTGCTGAGCAGGCCCACCATAGGGCCCAGGCTCGATTTAAGCTCTGTCATCGCCACCCAGACATTCTTGATAATTTTTATGTTATTAAGATACTGGGGGTTGGAAGTCCGAGATCCACGCTCAGGAGGGCTGGCTTCTCCTGAGGCCTCTCTCCGTGGTTTGCAGACAGCCGTCTTCTCTGTGTCCTCACATGGTTGTCTTTCTGTGTCCGAATTTCCCTTTCTTATAAGGACACTAGTCGTACTGGTTTAGGGCCTACCCTTATGGCCTCATTTTACCTCCAAGAAGACCCTATCTCCAAATGAGGTCACATTCTGGGGTTCTGGGGCTCAGAACCCTAACATGTGAATTTTGGAGGGAACATAATTTAGCCCATAGCACAGGACATGTGTCTTTCCTGATTGCCCGTCCTCTGGCTCCTGTGGTGCGAGTCTGGGTGGGAGGCGGGGCCCCCCTCCCACAATAGGAGCTGAGAGGCTCAGGTGATCAGCATCTATAGTCACAGGGATGTGGGCAGTGCTGAATTCTCTCCTGGGCAAGGTGGATGCCTCCAGTTCCTCTGGGTGATGGCGCCCACTGACTACCAGTGCCAGGGCAAGGGGGCCCGGAAATGTGGGGCCCAGGCAGGGCCCAGGGTGCTGGGATGCTTTGATGACATGCCCTGTGCAGCCAGCCCGACCCTGACATAGCAGTTCTCAAGCCCTGGGCCTCCTCAACTGCTAATTCCCTTCTCTTCTCTAGGTCCTACCTGCCAAATTCTGCCCAGACGTGGTTTCCACTTCCAGGCCTTTCCTACCAGCCACTTCCAGCTGGTGTCCTGGGCGGCCCTGCCACAGCTCTCATACTCCTGCAAGGCCAGGCTCTTTTCAGTGTCAGGCTGCCTGCTCCAAGAAGCTTCTCTGGTAGTGGGAAGAATGCTGGCTTTGGAGCCAGTCAGACCCAGGTTCAGACTCTGATTTGCTAAATGTGTTCCTGGGGTGGGGGCTTGTGTGACTCTGGGCAAGTCTCGATCTTCTCTTCTCTAAGATGGGCTAATGAAAGCAGCTGCTGCAGCCCCTTGTTCTGCAGATTAAATGAGCTAATGCGGTGCGTGCCGAGCACTTCACTTGGTGGTCCCAGAATGGAAACCGGGACTATTCCAGCCCTTCTCCCCTGGCCCTCTCTGACTCCCCTTCCCCCAGCACCCAGTGCCTGGCAGGCGCACCAGACCCGGCTCCTGCCTGAGAACCTCCAGAATAGCAGGATGGTGGGAAGCTGGCAAGTGGAGAGCCCAGGCCTTTCTCAGAGATAGTTTCTTTTTCTTTCTTCATTTTTTGGTGAAGTGATGGCCATCTACCCATACGTGAGTTTTAATTTTAAATAACTCTGTGGGAACAATGGAGTCATTTTTAGTTGGTTGGTTGCAGGAGCCTTTGAACAGTCCCTGGAATCTGTGACGATAAACAGGAGCTGGCAGGGATGGGCTGTGTTTGATTTAAAATTGGAAACGCAGGCGGCAGAGGAGTGGCTGCTTATAGTCTGGGAGGTCCCGGAGCCCCGAGCACTGAATTATGAGAGGCTTGGTGAAAGCACATGGGAGCCCAGGCAATATTTATAAATTCCTCCCACCAGGATGGATGGAATTTTCCTCTGAGCTGCAGTCGGACAGCACCATTTTGGGGGATAAAGGGAGGTTGTTTTAAGTCCAATTATTCAGTGACTGAGAAAGAAACAGGAATGTGCATGAGGAGAAACTCCCTGGAAGCCTGTCCCCAAGGGCCTGGGCAAGGGAGGCACCCTGGAGGCTGGGCTCCAACCTCACATCCTCAGGGCCTCCCTTGGGGACAAGGGGCATTGGTGGCTCCTTTCTGGTGCTCTGGCACCAGGCTTTCCCCTCCCATACTCAGCAAGGCCAGGGGCCTCATGTGGCAATTACAAGGGCTGCATCTTGTAAACGAAGCATCTATCTTGCTGTCTGGAGACAAGACAGGTTCTAGTGGCGTGTGGAGGGTGAAGGGAAAGAAGATGGTGGTGAGGGGACTGAAGTCAGGGGTAGGTGTGCCCCAGGGACCCCGAGTTCCGAGGCTGACATGTGACAAGACACACTGATCTGGAGCAGCTGATGCCCAGTGAGTGGAGGCTGTGAGGGGCCACACGGCTTCCGGCCTGGTGGGAGGCTCACACAACCACTGGCCAAGGCAGGGCACTCCCCCAGAATCAGAGAGCGCCCTCCCAGCTGTGGTCCCTTGGGCCTGTCATTCTTACCCCTACCCCACTAGATTGGGAGAGGGGCCGAGCCACTGGCCCAGCTGGCTGATGACTTGCTCGAATGAGCAAGGATAGTGGAAAATGTTTTTGAAATTTGTATTCCAGAAAGTAAAACCAAGGGAGGGAAGGAAGCCTATCCAACTGTGGACCCATCCTGGCCATGCTTCCTCAGGCATCCCATCTGTGATGGAGGAGAACCCCACTTATTACTGATCTGTGTCTGAGGTTCCCCCCTGGGGATGTGCTCCCTTCCTGATGCTCAGTGTCACAAGAGCTGTGGTGGAAATGACAAGGTGCTGGTCTGAGCAGCCCTGTTGTCTCAGCCAGTGGAGAGATGTCACCTTCGCTCATTCCAGCCTGCCTGGGTGGCCCACCCACAGCCCGGCTTCCGGGGCCCTCACTGCTGCCCCTACAGAAGCTGCGGTGGTGCTGCCTGGCACGTGCCATCACAGGATGATCTTTGTAGCTAAATCACCAGGAGGCTGAGTGGGAGGCACACAAAGATACCTCCTCCCCTTCTAGCTGAAGTGGTAGCAGACACACTGGTCCCCAGACT